>CAOLHI010000986.1:0-465526 GCA_948474755.1 Ctenosaura bakeri
GGCATCAGTAAAAAAAGAGCAAAAAGTAAAATAGGGATCAAAACGGCTTGGTTTTGTTCTTATTCTCAAAAAGGGGCATGAATTTGTTTGTACCAGCAACCATTTTGCTGGAAGGTTTAAGGCGCCTTTGACTAGAAAGTTGACAACACAGGCTTCTTCAGCTTATCTTACAGGTTAGGGATGGAAGCACTGTCAGAAAGCAGAAATGGTGAAAAAGCAAAACCCATCTAGTGTAGGGAAGATGAAGGAATTACGGAGGCTCACTTGAGACTGAACGTGTGCATGTGCTGCTTGTACAGTCTCCCAGCTGGCTTGGTGCCTCCCCATTCCCCCACAAGCTCACTTTGCAAGCACTGTCCCAAGTGAGCCTCTGTAGGCAAAAAGAACTGATGGAAGAAGCCTGCTGTTCCACTCTTACAATATGGGCAAATTCTATTAATTTAACCAGGGGATCCCGTCTTTTTCTAGGCAAGACTTGGGACCCCATGTGTGTGAGAGTGGTGCTAAGTAACCTTCTATGCCATGCCTCTTGAATTTTTGTGAAATAAAAAGTAATTGGAATTATTGCAAGAAATTATACCATGAAAAACAGCCACAACTTTCCATCTGATACAGGTTTAATGTCTCTTTTAAAAACAAAAAGATCATTGTTCACATTTATCTACTGTGGTTTAACCATTTTACAGACAGTTAAATATCTTCAAAAAGAAAGCAACAGCTTTGGCTTTAAAACAAACCCTGGAGAAATTACATGATTGTAATATACAGTATATATATATATTAAAAAAACCCAAAGTGTTGGCAATATTTTGAAGGCAGCTAATGAAATTCAGGCATGTAAGAATGGATTAAAGTAATCATTTGTAACGTAAATAACTGCTAACACATCGTGGGCACAGTGCCGATATTCAGAGGATTCCTGGAAGATCAACAGAGCTCTTTTTCCTGTCTTGCCTTCTTAAACAGCACAGAATAGGTCTGTGGGAATCTTTTCTGCAGGAGACTCTTGAACACACTACAGTATGGAATTGTACCCATTTAATGGTTCAGAAAAAGAAATGAGAATTCAAAGTGCAGGTGCTCCATTTGTCATTCAACATATCATTCAGTAAATTACACTATACATATTTAATCTAGAGTAAAGTGACAGTGTTTTCATTCATTAAGACTTTCAAACATTCAGTTACATTTTCTTGCAGATTTTTTTTCCAAATTACATTCCTGTTAATAACTGTGTTATAAATGAAGACTTAGGCAATCCAGCTATTAATCTACAATACACTAGATTTATGGTAATATTTAATTTAAAATGTCAATAACACAGAATTATCTACATTTTCAAAACCCTCTACAATTTTAAAAAGGGGTACCATGAATTGTTTAGGTCATGACGCAGATAATTGTCAAGTCTCTAGCAGTATCCCTGAAGAATGTATTTTAAAAGTATTATAAATCACTAGCTGTAAAAAAAAATTATATAAAGAGATATCTACCAGGGAGGCTGCTAAGAACTTGCTTTTGTCTCCTAAACAAACTAACAGCATCCTTTTCTTTCTTCCCCCTTCTAAGCCTACCAATCCCTTAGAGGCACAGGTGTTCCAATTCATGCATGGTGCTCCCATTTTCCCATTCACTTTTATGATAAAGCAGCTCTGTAGGAACAGTGCTGACTCTTCCAAAGTGAATGGAGACCAGACACAGGAGCTCTGTAGTAGAACACAGCACTTGAGCCATTTTGAGTCCTTCCAAGTTTTCTTCTCTCAAGATTTCAAGCTTGCTTGGAGAACATACACAAACATTGCTCACTGTCTTAAAAGTGAACAAACCATTACAATTTATCCATGAATAGCAAGGCCAGTAATATACACACCACAGACAATTATCCCCCTCCCAACCCCATGTATGTATATTGGCTAGGACAAGCATTCTGGTAAAGCTATCTCACATAGAGAAAAACAGAATAATTCAAAGTATGGATTTACATCCCAACATGTTCACATAAGCAAGAACTACCATGTTTTGAAAACTCCAGGATCTGTGCCAGGCAGTAATAAATATGTCATAAATACCTAAAAGTTTTTCTTTTTAAAAAAACACAACTTTCTCACCTGGGCCCCTTAGCCTGACATGGCAGAGATTTCATAGTCACTTGCAGATATAATGGGTTTGCCCATCATCCGCACATTCTTAGCATTAGTAATCCTTGCCATCATACACACTGGCTTGTCAAAGTACCGCACAAGGGCAGGTTCAGTCAAGAGGGAAGCCAAAAACTGCTCAAAGGTGATGGCCCAGTCTCTGTCAATGCTAGTACTTCTAGGCAGAGAAGCTGAGTTGTTGCTTCGTACCAAAACTGTGTCCTCACCAATGTCTTCACAGTGCAGTTTGTCCTCCTCGTGAGATCCTGCACTTAGAACGGAATAGGAAGACATGGAGCTATCATCTTTAGTATCATCATCAGATATCAACATGGAAGAGCCAGCTCCATTATCCCTAGGAGAGGAATCTTCAAGCTTAATGTCTTCCATATGTGTACCATCACCACAAATATTCTCTTCCTCATCAGCAAGAAACGTATCTTGAAAAGGATCACGTCCTTCAAGGTGATACTGCTGGCTCCCCTTCTTTTGGATCAGGGTATTCTGAATGTCTTTACTGCCATTTTCAGCCTCTTTCATAGGCTGGGCATTAAATAACTTACCAACCTCACCAATCTCCAAAAGCAAACTTGTCACAGCTGCTGTAGCATGGTAAAGATCCTGTTCATTGGGATCTTCACTGAACATATTATACATGGTCTTGCACAATTCAATAAACTGCCCCTAGATGTAAAAGAGAAATCCAAGGCTTTGATGGTTTACACAGGATTTGAAAAATCTAATATCATGTTTGGAAAAAATGCTATCAAAAAAACAAACATGCCAAAGTGAAGCCAGTATTGGTGCTAACTGGGCCTCCATGGGACATTCCACTGGTGCCAAACAGAGGACATCAATCTGGCTGCTGTGTTTTGCACTAGCTGCAGCTTCTAAGTCATCATTCACTCGCTCACTCGTTCACTCGCTCACTCACTGTATTTCTAGGCCACCTATCTCCCAGAACTGGGACCCAAGGCTGCTTCCAACAATAAATGCACATTAAAAACATTAAATACATTAAAAACATTTGAAACAGTTAAAAACATTAAACAGATATAAAATCATAAAAACACTTAAAAGGATATTCCCGTACAACAGTTAATAAATAAAGCTGCCTGGCTTACATGAAAGCCTATATGAAGAGAAAGGTTTTTGCCTGTCGGTGAAAGGACAGCAGGGAGGGAGCATGCCTAGCCCTCTGTGGTAAAATGTTCCACAGTGTGGGAGCAGTTACTGAGAAGTCTCCCTCCTGTATCTTCACCAGGCGAACCTGGGATGGTAGTGGGACAAAGAGAAAGCCTTCCCCAGCAGATCTTAAGGTTCTAGCTGGCTTGTACAGGGAGACACAGTCTTTTCAAAAGCCTGGACCTAAGTGTTTAGGGCTTTATAGGTCATAACCAGCACTATGAATTGTGCCCGGAAACAAACAGGTAGACGGTGGAGCTGTTTTAGCAAGGGAGTTATATGCTCCCTGTAACTGGTCCCAGTCAGCATTTCAGCTGCCACGTTTTGAACCCACTGAAGTTTCTGAACAGTTTCCAAAGGCAGCCCCATGTAGAGCATGTTACAGTAGTCCAACCAAGATGTTATCAAGGCGTGTGTCACTGAAGCCAGATCTGACATCTCAAGGAACGGGCGCAACTGGCACACAAGTTTTAACTGTGCAAATGCACTCTTGGCCACTGTTGAAACCTGGGCATCCAGGCTCAGAGTCAAATCCAGGAGAACATTAAGCCTGTGAGCCTGAGATTTCAGGGGAAGTGTAATCCCATCCAGCACAGACAAAATCCCAATTCCTTCATCTGCCTTTCAACTGACCAGGATTAACCTTCAATTTATTTGCCCTCATCCAGTCCATTACTGACAGCAAATGTTGGTTCAGGACCAAGACAGCTTCCTTGGAATCAGATGGAAAGGAGAGATAGAGTTGGATGTCATCAGCATATTGGTAATACTGAACCCCAAACTACACATGATCTCTCCCAGCGGCTTCATGTAGATGTTAAACAGCCTGAAGGACAAAACAGAACCCTGAGGGGCCCCACAGGCCAATGTCCAGGGAGTTGAACAGGAGTCTCCCTCCCTTCTGAGTTCTCCCCTCCAGGAATGACCAGAACCACTGCATAACAGTGTCCCCAAATCCCATCCCAGAAAGTCAGCCCAGAAGGATACTATAGTTAATTGTATCAAAAGCCACTGAAAGGTCCAGCAGAACCAACAGGGACATACTCCCCCCTCTAGTTCCTGGCATAAGTCATCCCCCAAGGCAACCAAAGCTGCCTTCGTCCCATAACCAGGCCTAAAGCCAGATTGAAATGGATCTAGATAATCCGTTTTATCCAGAAATCCTTGGGAGTTGGGAGGTCACCACACACTCCAGAACATTGCCCAACAATGGAATATTGGAGACTGGCCAATAATTATTCAGAATGGCGGGATCCAGGGAGGATTTTTTTAAATAGTGGCCTTACCACAGCCTCTTTTAAACATGCTGGAAACTTTCCTTGCTGCAGTGAGGCATTCACCACTCCCCTGTCCCCGTCAGCCATTCCTCCTCTGGCTGCTTTTAGAAGCCAGGAGGGGCAAGGATCCAGTATACATGTGGTGGCTCTCACCTATCCAAGGATCCTGTCCACATCCTCAGGCTGCACAAAGTGAAATGAATCCATTAATACAGGACAAGCAGGTGCCAAGATTACATCTACTGGACTTGTCTCAACTATAGCATCCAAGTCAGAGTGAATCTGATTTTTGTCTGCAAAGTGATTTGCAGATTCATCACAGTGGCTACAGAGTGGTCATCGTTTCCTTCTTGTGGGCCAGAATGTAAAAGGCCCCTGACCACTCAAAACAGCTCCATTGGATGGCACTGTGCAGACGCAATGGTGGTAAAGGGACCACTCCACATAAAGTGCATTACAGTGATCTAACTGGAGGTTACCAGTACATGAACTACTGTGGCTTTGTTATCCTTGTTCAGGAAAAGCTGCAAGTGATCAAACAGTTGAAGTTAACTTCCTAGCATTCTGGGCCACAGAATCCACCTGGGTGTCCAATGGGAGAGGCGAATCTAGGAGTAGTCCCAAGCTATCCACCTGCTCCTCCAGGGGAAATGCAATTCTATCCAGGACAGGCTGTTTATCCAGTTCCTTGACCCGAGAACCACAAATTCACAGAGCCTCGATCTATCTGGATTCAGCTTTGGTTTATTGGTCCTCATCTGGTCTGCTACAGCATCCAGGCACTGGTCCTCCACTTGCACAGTCCCAGCTAACTACAATAACAAGGAGGAGTAAGCTGAGATGCCTAGAATTCCCCCACCAAAACTACTGGCTGTGTTGGCTAGAGGGTTCAGGGAGAAGTAATCAAAAAAAGTCATTTCCCAAGTTCTGTTGAGTAGTTACAGGTCACACTTGTGTAGCCTTACCAGTGGTGCAGTATCAGGCCTTCCCTGGTACTCAGACAATACATTAAAGCATGATAATGAAAAAGAGAAAGACATAACTGTTCTCTGTATGTAACCATCACTTAGACAGAGACAGGTATACACGTGCTTCAAAGAAGTCAGTGTTTCTTGATTAATTTATGTATCAACAATTACAGGCATACTTGCTTGTAATTAGTTCTTGGTTTTTAAAGCATTTAGCATTCCACCCAATTCAAACAAATTGTTCTCAGGCAAGTGGTGATGAATCAGTGTTCATTTTCAGTTGACCAACTCTGGTTAGGCTAACAACTGGATTTAGGTAGTACATCGAGGTTCTTTCAGCCACCTCATGCATTTAATATGGGAATCCAAAATCCTCCCTGCCTACTCAGCATGAATTATCATTTGCACTTCTCTTTTTCTCTCTTACTCACATACACAGCCAAAGCAAAATGGCGGAGAGGAAGACTCAGTACTGCTCTCACTGAAAGAGAGGTAGGTACTGAGCCAGAGGGGTTCACTGTATATTAAAAAAGTATTTCCGTATGTATGACAGCTGCAAGTGAAACTACAGATGACAATAAAAAAAAAATTGCATACACTGTCTTTATTGTATTTGGATATCTGTACTTAGAATTCAATTTTCTCAAGCACAGTGAGTGCAAGCTGATGATGCATTTGTTTCATTTTCGGCCTAAAGTATTCTGAGAAAGACCATGCAGCCTTAAACTAAAGATGATTTCACTATTTAAATCAGGGTCTGTGGTACCCAAAATGCTATCAGATAGACTGCACATATTTCATCAAACAACCCACAAGAGCTTATGTCAAATAAGACCAGAATCTTGGTGGGGTAAGGGGCACCAGGCTAATGTAAAAACCACTGTGCAAAGAGCTGCACTTTCTTGGATGTTGCATAAACGCAATTCCTCATGTAGCCCATCATTCATTCAGCACAAAGAACACAGCCTGTTCTCTTGCTTTTCACTTATTTTTGCTGTAGCAAGCTAACATAAGGTATGCACCTGAAAATTCTTTAATTTAACCCTACAAAAAAGGGAAAAGTGGGGAGAACAAGGAACTGATCCATACATCATAACATATTGCTGCACCCATCCATTTATTGAACCAACAGCTGGGCTGTGAGGATTTGTAACCCTGGCTGAGAACTAATGGGAGTGAGGAAAGAGAGCCTTTGTTCAATTTGCTTGCAATATGACCAATAGTGATAATAAAACTGACCCTGCCACCCACCCTTTATGGGATATATGGGGAGATACAACAAGCCACATCAAATTCCAGGCACTAGACATATGTCTCCTGCCCCTAGGCACCATGCTTTTTGATCACACAAGGCCCAATCCAGTGAAGAAGAACACAGTGAAGAAGCTTTACAGAGATCCAAATCAGCTTCTGCATATGGATCATTCTTGCCCTGTTAGAATGTAAGAGACTTATCACAAATCCTTGGTGAATCTCCAGTTTTGTGCTGTCAAAAATTTCAAAATTTTTACGGTATGTATATGCCAACTTACCTGATTTAGTTTGGGCAAGTCCTTTGCATTCTTTGCTTTGGATTTATTCTCCTGACTCCACATCCTAAGATAATTTCGATTGTCTTGAGAGTTCTTCTTACCTGCCACAATTAATGGTCCAGAAAATTAGGAGTGATTTTTTTTTATTTGCAGTTAAATTCTTCCAAAAATGTGCATTTCCACACACACACACACACACACACACACACACTCCAAGTTAATGAATAAGATGAACTGCATACCTTTTTCGGTTTTCACACTCACATTAACAAATCCCTCATCTGTTCCATGCTTGTTCCGGCTGTCTACACCAACAACTAGTAATATTCAGAAAAAAAGAAATGAATGTATTTTGAGAGACATGTGGATTTACAGACTTAAGTTGCATTAATATGAGCAAATCTTTCTGAAACTGATACTTGTGAGTGCTACTGAGCATGCAAAACTAACTGAAAAGCAAAGCCCTCTGAGATTAATTGTTCTACGTTCCTCTAGGGGGAAATCCTGAAAAAAGGTTCAGGAAGAGAAGATATCTGATAATTCAGGAAAAGTGTAACAGTTGCAGTTTTCTGACTGCTAGCTAGAGAGAAAACAAATTTCTCTTTATGACTGCCCCCTGAAACAAGTTAAAGAATAGCAAATGCGACTGGTATTGGACTTCACTTTATCTCCAAATGCAAGAATTGATGAAGCACTTAATACTTCCTAGTGCCAATCAGGCTTACTATGGACTAGTTCTGAATATGTAAACCTATCTGTTCAGTTTAACTTTCTCCCGTCTCCTAGTGGACCAATCTCCCCTCCATAATTTGTGCCTTGAGCAATCCAGAAGAGGGTCGTTTGTACAAAGCAAAAACTACTGTTTGCAGACTGTTTGCTTCATGATGCAAGGTTCAAACATGATCAATTTTTGCTTTACCCTTCTCTGTCTGGCTTCATATACACACTTGCTTGGCATTTCTTACATAAATGGTAATGTATGTCATTTAAACTTATACGGGGAGACTATAGAGTAAATGGAGACCTTGTTATGAATGTAAATGTAATCTATATTCTTAGCAGTATGTGTGTGTACCTCATCCACCTCTTACATAAATCAGAAAACTACAGTCCCATTTGTAACACTCAAAGGTTTTTAAATCTATCATGAGGCCAAATCTTTAAAAATGAAGTTTGATAAGCTACTTATTTGGTTACTATACTAACCCTGGGGCCAGTTTCACAAACTGAATTTGTCACTACAGAATCTATGAACTCAACATCAAAGATGATTCCTTATTAAAATAATTGTTATGCTGGACACTATGAAAGAAAACAATAATTATGTTTTAGGCTGGGCATAAAGAAAGCTTTATAAAATCCCCTGCATAAGTAACATTTTGGTTATGAAAGAGAGAAGTGTATAAGTCTGACATGAAGTCCTGTACCATGTGTACAATCTGGTGTGATATCTTCAAAGAAATACTGAGTTGCTTCAAAGGCAGAATCTGGCTCTTCTTGATCAGATGATGGGTCTGTACAAAGAAGGACCAAGTATCAGCATACTCTGAACAGATTAGTCAAACTGTTTGTACATACCAGATATATATCCCGATATGTATATGACAAAGCTTGTAAAAACAAAACAAATTTCTTTCCTACATATAAACGTGCAGCAAAGATACAACCATCTGTGTATGAACATAGTTAGGAAGTTCTGCAGTATCAGAAACCCTGATCAGACAGGCTGACATAATGAGAAAGATAAATCGTTCAAGTTCTGAACACCTGAAAAGGTGATTTAAGTATCTAATATGGGAATATATTGTCTACGCAATTCTGAACATATGCTGCTTAGATGAACAAAAGTTAATTTATAGTTCCTGTTGACATGTAGGCTTTCAGACATTCACTGGCAGGCACTCCAAGGCTAACAAATACAGCTGAATATAGGTTGCCATTCCTAGGCAGAAGCTGACTCTCTCACCCTACCAGCTCCAGGGAAAAATCATTATCACCACTGTCACTACTACCATTGTTACTACATTTAGCCTGTATTACTACATTTAAATGTTACTACATTTAGCCTATCTTTTCTCAATGAGTTAAAGGTGATATACATGGCTATCCATTCTCCCCATTCTCACAACTTTGTGAAATAAGTCAGGCTAGACTAAGGTCACTCAATGACTTGCATGGTTCAGTGAGACTTGAACCAGGATCCTAAAGCTCAGTTGAACCATCTAATCACACCACCTTGGCATGGAGTTTCAGGCTCAAGATACCTTGCAAAGTGGAGTCTGGAGTCTTTTTTATCCAATACTGCAGCACACATCTTTTTGATTTTAAGAAAACAAACAGAATTATGGTGGTACTCCAGTGTACACCCACCACTTCAATTCGCTACAGTAGAACATAATTCCACTAATGATTGATGCCACAGACACTAGTTTAAGAGTAGCAAATGAGACTGGTATTGGACTTCACCTTCTCCCCCTCCCACTCCTGTCCCTTTGGCTGGGCACAGAGAAGGAAGGGATGTGCATTCCTTCCCTCCTGAGGCTCTCCACTCCCATATCCTTCCTATTTGCCCGAGCATGAGAAAGGAAGGCACATGTGTGTGTTCCCTCCCTGTGCTCCTCCCTCCCATTCCCTCCACTTTTGCCTTGGTGCATGGAAGGAAGGCATGCATGTGCATTCCCTCCCCATGTTCTTCCCTCCCATTCCCTTCCTTTTGCCTGTGCCTATCGAATAGCCAAATTCACAAAGGTAAAACCTGCAAATGTGGAAGGAGGACTGTACCAGAATTGCCTTCGTAACAGCCTTTAAGAGAATTTTTAAAATTACTCAGATGTTCTGTAGATTACTCACCAGGCAAAACATGCATCTTATATAGCAGCTTCAGTTTCTCAGTAAGATCTCCATGGCACGCTGCACCTAGAAGAATGTATATCCATTGTATGAGAATTATTGATTATATTTAACTCGCTAGAACTCATACTATTTTCCTAGTATTTGAAAATAACACTTCAGATATCTTACAATAAGATACTATATCTAATCAAATATAGGGATATTATATCCCTATATTTACAGCATTGAGATATCATATATAGGAAAAAACAGGCAATTAATCTGTGTCTCACGGTTTTAAATAGGACTTCCAAGTACAAATTAACAGACTCATATATTCTGAATTACTTCTCTAGATGGCCCCAACAGTTGAATACTGAACTACATTTTTTCATATATTTATGATTATTAAAACATGCAATCTACTGTTTGTTTGTTTTAAGCCTCTACCTTTACTTTTAACTTGACAATGTAAATTATTCATCTTTAAAACTCACCTATTCCTTAGTTTACGATTGTGTACCTGAATTCCACTTTTGTAAAATGCACCTGAGTGATGACCATGTCACCTTTGTTTTAAGACCTCCAATGAAGGAGATGGTCTATTCCACTATCAAACAGCTCTTATTTATGGAAGTCCTTAGTATTTATCAGCACTTGAGTTTTGTTCCTGCTGATTCTCCCTGCTTTATCTTAACAGCCTTAATTGTTGTATTTGTAAGGGGAACTTTTTAAGCGTATGAAAAAAAACCCATATGAACATGGCAAACCATCTTCCTACTAATCTGCATCTCATCATGTTCTTAAAAAGGTTCTACTTTTAAAGTACTGTCTTGGAACCTTAGAACCATCTGCAAAAGGGGGTAGAGTTCTTATTCTGTTTCTCTAGCAGTCAGATTTCATTCCCAGCCCTACCTAGCTGGAGATACTACAGAGTGAACTTTGAGCTTTTGTGCGCACAACATTGCTCTGCTACTGAGCTGGACGTGGCAACTGCTTGACTGAATCTTCATGGAGATCCTGAGTGGTATACATAAAAAAGTGAAGGGACTGTATTCAGTGTCTTTGGAACCTGAACCAGTAACATGCTCACATTTCCATTGCTCCATAATGCATCAACATCACAATCCTATTTTTATGTGTCTGTACTGCTATAATCTTATCTCTCAGCAATGCTCTATATACCTATTGAACAAGACTCTCACCACATGAGACTTATCACATGAATTGGATAAATCAGGCTATTGTTAGGGAAGCCCTAACAAAACATGCCTTGAGCAAACGTTACTGAAACACAGTATGTCTTTTGAAACTGTTAACAAGATGTCCAGGTGCTCCTGCACTGAAACCTTAATTCAAATATTAATTTTTGGAATGAAGAAATATTGACTCACTTCTAGTATTTTGCTTCTTAACCTAAGTAAGTCAGTCTGTTGTAACTGTTTCACTGAAAACTGAGTGACAACTGATTGACAAAAACTAAATATCAAGAAAGAAAAAATATTTTTTTTAAAAAAAAATAGGTTTGAAGGACATAATATTAACCATATAACCATCTACTTTATGAGCATGATTGGGCACAAAAACATTAACTCAAAAGTTATTAGAACATGTATTTATAAACATTTTGAAATAGAAGAATACTTTAACAATATATTAATACTACCCATCTGTCTGTACATCCATTCATCCCCCCTTCCTTTCCTAGTCCTGGGAATCAAGATGGCTGACAAATTAGAACAGATGCAATGGAAAACTGTCACCAATAAAACATATGAAATGTGTGTTTGCATGTCAAACCAAGGCTTTCAAAGTTAAAGAAGGAAAGAAACACAGTCTTAGAAAAGCAGCTTAGTAGATGCATTCTCCTTACTAAGGCCAGAGACAAATTCCCGGAAGTTGATTAAGGAATCTCCATTTTCATCCAGCAATCTAAACAGCCGTGCAGCTAAAACATCAGAGTGAGTCCCACACGCCCAAGGAAAGAGGAGAGCAAACATCCCCTTGAATTGCTCAAAGTCAATACGGTACTGTTCTAAATAAGGCAAACTTGGGTCGTGGCGATCAGTGGCATTGCTGGTTCCACCCCAATAGCAGCTAGTGAGATGCTCTGCCTGAAGAAAGACAAGGCATGTGGTGTGGTCATTATCAAGCCAAATATGAATTGGGAAAAACACATTTCATCTTGACTAATGCCAGCACTGCCAGAGACGTATTTAATTTATAGTACTGTAATTACTAGAAAGGAGAACAGAACTTAGAAATGTTATCAAAAATGACTAATGTGTTAACAGTAGTGGTTGCTTTAGTACTTTACATCTTACTTTTAAGTAGCAGCACAAACCTGGAGGGCAATATATAAGTAATGTGGTATTATGATATAATTTTTAATTATTACAGTTGGCATTCCTTATTGCAGTTCCAGCTTCCTAACCTAGTGTTACAGATCTCTAACTGCTCTGTATTGAGTTAAGACTACATAGTTTTATTCTAAAACTACATAAATGCTCCCCCAGCTCACCTTAACAGCCAACAGCTGCATCAGACAAAGGAGGCCTGTTCAGCTATCAACTGGGCCACAAGGAGGATGAAGTTTCCAGCTCCCTCCCACCAGTGAAAGAGGCTATGACAATCAGAAGTAGAACCCTTGTCACAATTCCTTTTCGCAGCCTCACTCACTGTTGGGAGGGGGCTGGAACTATCATCTTCCTTGCAACCTTAACTCGCAGCTGAGCTGACCTCCTTCTTTTGATGTGGCTATTCGCTCTTAAGGTGAGCTTGGGGGCATCAGACCAAGAGATATTAGTTATGCATATGTAACTAAGTAGCTGATGTAGAATACTGGCATACACTTTTAAAAATCCTTTTAAAAAAAGGCAAAAGAAAAATGGGCCCAAATGTCCAGCCAAAATTGCCATAATCATTAGGCAACAATGATTAAACATTTCCCACCCCAATCATAATGTTAGTGTTATCAGTAAATATTATTGTTAACACTGAATTGTGAAAAAAGCTGCTGCTACCCCCGAAATTCTTATGAGTAATATTACTACTTTCAAAACATTACTTCCAAGCTCTGAGAGAGACCCATTCAGTCAGTAAGACCAGCGTAGCTTCATATGTGCTCCCTCTTACCTCCCTTGATTATAGCAGTGATGGAGAAATAGCTATCTCAATGGTGAGAGATGAACCAGGCATTCACCTCCAACAACTCAAGTGATCCCTAGATCTGAGCAGAAAGGAAATGTAAAATCCCCAATCTGTACAGGATGTGCTTATGATAATTTTGCAGGGAATAAAAATCTGTGGAGGGCAATATTATTTCACCAGTTGCTATTGCTGAAAGAGCTGCTTTAATAACCAGTTGCTTTTCACACAAACACTACATTCCCTTTAATGTAGAATGTTAAAATCTCACATACTGAGCATCAAAGGAAAAGCAAAATAGTTGCTTTTGCTTTGGAGATTACTCTGCATGAATTCAAACAGGGTTTATAATTTAGCCATCTTCGTGATGCATTCACGTGTATAATATGGATACTTGTGTTCGATTTTATAGTATTTGTTTTATGTTTTTAAAAAAATATAATAATAAAAAAAAAATTTAGCCATCTTCTTCAAACTGCTTTGGATAGTTTCAGTTAAAATGGTGGGAACAAAAATATCACAGGACACAGATGTCAACCTGCTTCATAGTACTAAATAATGTATGAGCGAGATAGCTATCTCAACCTTACCTTGAAAAGGGCATAAAGTTCTTCCAGCTCATCTATCGTAAAAGAGGTTTCAGTCACTATGGTTCGTACCTTTCAAAATATAAGTGTAGAAAGAGTTTTAGGTACACAGAAGTGATTTGATCTTCGAAATGGAAAGGACAGTTGATCAAACAAGCACTCCAAAAAACCTACCACATTACGTTTAGTCGTGTCCTCAAGTGTCTGGATCACCTTCAATCTCTGTTTGAACCTCATTTGGTCAATCAAGTCTGCCCGGATACCTCCAAATTTCTAAAGGGGAAAAAATGTTAATTCAACTTTGCTTCAAAACCTACAGTACTAACTGGGTTTTCATTTTCATTTCATTTTATCCTTGAGTCTTCATATAGAGACAGAGCTAAGTGTGAAGTCAAACTCACAAGGTACTGTATACCATTTTCCTCTTCGTACAGTCAGCAAAATAAATTTGCCTTAAAGTGCCCACTACCAGAGGAAAATTGTATACATAAATGGAAGTCATTTGTTATTGCCTTCTCCCCCTCCTGTTTCAACTGTTAGTTGCCAGTATCTTTGTCACAATACCTCATAGGAAGTTCTGATGAGCCTGAAGATATCCACTTCAGGATATGGCCCTATGTCATCACTGAGTAGTGAGTGAAGGTGTGGAATTGGTGGCAAAGTGCTGTCCTTATTGGTCACACTGTCCAAATACCTACCAATGGCAAGAGAAATCACATAGCACAACTTCAGACATCCCTGAACATGTAAATTTGATACAAGTATAGAAGTACTGTACATTCCATTACCAACAAGTTTATAACTGTTTAAAAATACATACACATACATACACATACAAACACACTGGAAAGCAAGGAGATGGGGAATGTAGGTAGGATTTGTGGATGGAGTTAAGGGTATGATGCTTCCTTTTTTGGAAAATATGAAAAGCACACATGTCAAACAAAGCTGCAAAATACTCACAAAAACACAGGTTTTGCATGAACTAAAAGTTATCCAAACTAACACTTTCCAGCAAGGATGGGAAATACACAGCCCATGGACCTCCCAGTCCATTTCTTTGGGGCTGTGGACGCTGCACTCCCAGAAAAAAATATATCCAGAAGTCAAAGTTACCACTACCAGAAGCATTCCAGGAGTGGTGATTCTCCTCTAAAATGCAAGGCCTTGCTTTAATGTGCAAGTGTGTGGGTCTTGGGCTCCCCCCCATTAACTTCAGAAATGAATTTCTGATCATTTCTAACTTTCACTGAAAAATGTACAAAGTCAAATTTTTGGAGGAAGTGTGATTGTGGTAACTTGCCAGGGAGGTGTGCAAAACTGACTGTTAGATCTTAAAGTTGCCCACCCTCTGCCCTGCAGAATCTGACACTCAGGATTTTAATGATCAGATAGTCACACATTGCTGCCTGCAGTTTCTAGCCATGTGAAATCAAACTCTTATCATGAGCAAGACAAAACTGTAAATAAATTTGAATGAGATCCAAATAATACTGTCTACATGGAGAGATGGAGCTCCAGCTCAGGTGTACTTTCCTTGCTTTGCACGCACAAGGTCTCAAACCAATTGCTAGATCAAAGTCCTCAATGTAAGAGTTAGAAAAGATTTCTCTTTAGGCACTCTGCCAATCAAGGCTCAACAATACAGGGCTAAAGAAACCACTTGCTTGGGCTGGTATAAGATGGCTTCTTATTCTGAAATCAACTGGTAGAGCTGTAGACAGAAAATTAAAATTCGAGTCAAGCAAAGTTGCTCCATTGCTAGCAGGGGGCCAATTAGTAAGACATAATGAGAGTCTTAAGTTCTTCACTTAATGGCTACACTTTCCCTTTATTATTACACAGAAAGCCTTGTGGCAATGCAAAATTACTTATTTAAAAGGAAAGAAAGTGATCTGCTGAAACTGTATTAATGCAAATCGGATAATTACCATTACAAGGTATTTCCACAATATCAAAGCAAGAACAGGCAAAGATTACCTTCCAAGCACTGTCATAGCTTCACCATCATCTTTACAGTTCAGCAATTTGTCCACATTTGCATCTAGCACAGCAAGCGCCAACTGGAATATCACTTTTATGCCCTCATAAAAGAAACAGTCCACCACAACTACAGCACTTTCAAAGGGCATGACACTGAGGAAGAGTGTGAGGAACCAGGAAAGGGAGATGGTGGAGATGACCCCCAAGTCCTGCATACAGTCATAGAGTTGGGGAACATAATCTCGAGCTAACTCTTCAAACACACCTTGATCCACTAGAGCACCTGTAAGACATAACCAATGTTTCATAGATGAAACTTGCATCAATATAATGTATACTGTACCCATTTATGAAAAAAGGGGAAGTATTTTCTACCTTGCTTACACTGAACTACAGTGTCCTGCCCTTCTGAAGGATGAACAGTTTTATCCATTAATTTGCATCTACTGTAAAAATCTGTTTCGTATAACTAAAAAAAACCCATGAAGATAATCAAAGATCTCTACACCACTTACTTTGGAACTACTGCCCTAGCCTGGATAATCAGACTGTCAGTGAAACTCAACATCACACTGAGATCCTACTTCAGAAGACAATGTTTATCTTGTAGCACTCCACAAGCTACTCTGAGGCTATTCCACAAAAATTCATCTTGTAAGCAGCAGTCTCCCACTAGCCATTTCTCTGTTACTGGAGAGTAGGGGATGAGAAGGGATTAATTCAGCTGTTTTCCTATAGCCAGATGCACTGACAAGCATCTACAGAGACTTTTGGGGGTCTTTTGGATATCCCTGCAGATAACATCCTTCCAGCATATCCACCTACAAGAAAATGTCTGGATATGTCCCCACTCATTCGCTGCTCTCCAGCAACATGAGGGGGGCTGCAGTGTTTACAACCCAAGTGTTGGAGAAGAGTTTGGTCACTGCAAAATTCCAACCTCTACAGCAACCAAAAAAGTAGGTTGCAATGGCCTAAGTCCAACCTGGGTCACTGTAATTCAGGAGGATGTTCAGCCATCTTTTTCCATTTCTATAATCCATCTAATATTGTTCATCCACTTTACAATACACAATCATGTTATGGAAGTCCTATGCTTGGGTATGATTTGAAGCAGGAAATTGTTTTGAATCAGTTCTTCAAAATAAATGGCAGAGCCTCAATCACTCAGTTAATAATCAGGGCCACCACATAAAAACAAATTTGAGGGTAATCAGGATGAGATAAAGCCACTTTTGTAGAAGATTTATTGGTAAATCATGGATACAGAACATGGTTGCACAGCAAATAAAGTTCTGCACTCCATCTGCTGTGGAGGGTGTTAATCCACGAAGAGCATGCCTTTAGAAGCCACCATGTCTCATGTCACATATGTACACTCCCAACCCAGAGGCGAAAGCTAAATGTGTGGAGAGAAAATGGTGCTTTAGCATTCCTCCTTTCTAGAAGTTCCTAGAAAGAGAAACCACTAAACCAGTGGCGTGTGGAGAAAAGCCCAAGAGTGTCCCATTGTAAGCATCTGAAGATGGCTAGTTCTCAGCTCTAATCTATTGGAACACCATGAAAACTACTCGAAACCTAAGAGTTCAGTGAGGTCTACCTGTGGTCTTGACTATTTCTGTTTGCCAGGTAACTTCTTCCTGCCTATTCTATGCATACTACAACATGCTGTGACAGATTGATATATTTATGACAACTGCTCTTTGTGACAGTTTTTCACATCCACTATAGGCCATCCTCCCCTGCTTGGTCAACAGGCCACCAATGCATTCAATTCATCATTGCATATTAATAAATTTGTGCTTCCCCAACCAGCATATCAAAACTCACTTTCTGATGGGTCAAAAACTAAATTTCCAGAGATTTGGCTGTTTAAACATTTCCTTCAACATACCAACAACTCTTGTGTTGTAGTAATCTGGCAACATGCGCTCACACAAAGCCACAAGCAGCCAGAATGCCTCCTCTTCCTTTGCATATAAAAGCAGTACTGATGTAACAATATTCATGGCCTAGAAAAAAAAGTTTTTAAAAGAACAGATACTAGATTTTAAACATTCTAGACAACAGATTTAATCAAGCAACAGCCCTAGTTTTTGCCCTAGTTTTAGAAAGCAGCCATGGTTCTAGACTACAAAATATCTTCCATGAGAGCTGAAACTATGCAAGCTGGACCAGTTTCAACAAGTTACAATCCCTTCATTTAAATTTTAGGGTGACTCTTTTTTGCTTGAAACATACTCAGAACCAATGACAAACACAACAGCGTTTAAAATCAGCTTTAATTATCCCAAACAGGAATCAGAAAAGATGTAGTCCTCCCTCAACATTCACAGGTTTGGCCTTTGAGAATCTAATTATTTGTGAGGTGCACATGTGCCTTCCCCCACATTCTCCTCCTCCCATTCCATTGTGTTTTGCCAAGCATGGAGAAGGAAGGCAAGCACCTGGAAATGGAGTGGAGGCATATGCGTGTCTTCCTTCTTCCTTCCAGAGCTCCTCTCTCCCATTGTCTTGTCTCTGACCCCAGCACTGAGAACTTCCATCAAGACAAAAGGCAAGGGAATAGAAGGAGGCTTGTGTGAATTCTCCCATTCCCTTGCCTCTGGCCCCGGCAATTAGAACTCAAACCAAGGCAAAAAGCAAGCGATTGGGGGGCAGGGGTGGAAGGCACATGCAAGTGCCTTCCTTCTCCTCTCTGGAGCTCTCCCTCTCATTCCTTTTCATCTGGCCCCAGCATGCAAAAGGCAAGGAATGATAGTGGGGATCTCTGGAAGGGAATGGGAGGGAGATCACAGGAGGGGAGTTATTTACGTTTTTTCCACTTTTGCAAGGGTTCTGCATCCTGAACTGTCATGAAAGTGGAGAGGCCACTGTAGTGTCACTTCTGCTGCACATGCTGGTATAGACTGCATATCTGTGGGTGGAGGTGTAAGGGTCAAAAACTGGCTTTCCTCCATGATTTGCCCATTTTTGCACTAATGTTGTACCCACGCACCTAGGAAAACAAGGCACGAAAGAGATGCATGGTATCACACATTCACAACTTTGGAAAAACTGTTTGAACATTGCTGATAGGAACGGGGTAAAATTTCACTGAGTTAATTTTTTATGGCAAACTTATTTTGTGCTTTCAAATGACTACAGAAAACAAAACTTGGTCAACCTTTGAAAATCATGCCTGCCAAGTTTTGCAATGGAGTTATCCAATCCAAAAATACATGAAAAAATGTATACAGTGCACCCTCTGTTTCAGGAACCCTTGTGAATGGCAAAATTCACGCTTGTTTGACTTCTATCATAGTCAACGGTGGCAACATGTGCGTGTACATTGCACACTGCACTCTGAAGAAAACGAGGACATAAACTTTATTTCACTTCAGTATCATCTGCAACACTGCAAGGAATCCAGGATGACACTCCTTAACAAGACCACCACACAGAACTACCATCTTCACAACTGCAAAATGTCTTGGGCCAGCACTGCTACTTCTTTAAATTCTGTTGCCTCAGCAAAGCCTATCTTATTATGCAAAAACTGCTGATGCTAGTTAATTTCTTAGCATGACTCTAATGTACACATATAATCAAACTGCATTTTTATTAGCTAGCATTCATCATCTGGATTCTTAAAGAACCTTTTTTTTAAAAAAAATCTGCCTTTATTACCAACAGTTCAGTTCAACAATCGATGCAGCGATGAGCAAAGAAATGTGAGTTCAGGAGCTTCAGTTACCTGACAATATCCTATGTTGGGGTTTCTAAATGCATAAGCAGTGAGTACTCTCCGCAGAGCAGCGATACCCATCTCATTCTGGAATGCAGGATGCTCTGGGAGGGAGCGGTGTAAATCCCTCTCTATCTCTTCTGTTGCAAGATTATACTTCCCCATGGATTTCTCCACCAAGTCTTCATAATAGCCAGTGTGGGTGGCCATTTCATTAATAGCTCCTAACAATGCAAAAGAACACATTGCCAGAAGAGAAAGTAGGTTATAGAAATAGGCCAATATCTCAAAGAGCTACACAGTTAGCTTGCAGACTCAATGAGATCTTTTGCTATTTGTGTGTGTGTGTGTGTGTGGGGATGTGTGAACAACAGACTCTCAAGCCACCTGGCAAACCAACTCTCAAACTATAGAGATTTTCATAAACCATTTGTGATATGGCATAGGGTTTTGCTATTCATGTAAAATAAGAAATCCCATCAGGCTTACCCAAGTCTTTGGGAATGGCAACAGTAGCTCTTTGGGTCCCAACCACTAACTAAAACAAACACATATTTTCACAAAACCCTTTAACCTCACGTCTTGGTTGCCTTTAGAACACTGGTTTCCCACAATGAATTAATTCACCCACCTGAATTTTGAGATAAGGTTTGCTGAATCGGGATCATTTATTAGAGTTCAAAGACGGTGTATAAATAACCTACTAATGGAGCCATGCTAAGTAATATACGTATATGCAAATGAACATTCACGTTCTTTCAAATGTGCCATTGGAGCTGTATTTTAATAAGCTAAATAAGTCTTAAGATCTCTCCCTTGTCCCTTTTCCTTGACCATTCACCCCAAAAAGTTTACCTTGAGCTGTAAGTCCCCAGGCTCCATGAATTTGGGGGGGAATCTTTAGCTAGATAACTTTAGTTTAATCCTAAGTCTCTAAAACTTTTATGATACCAGCTTGTACAGATAGACGCCTCTCCAATTCAGGCTGCAATCCTAAACACATTTATTATTAAGTCAGTCTCCTTACACTTCGTCTTCCTTCTGAATTCTTAAAATTGCAACTGTCAGTTTCCCTTTATTCTGTAGCCAATGCACAACTCACATTTGGACCACCTGTTTTATATATAATGATCTCCACAGAAGAAACAGATCAGCTGGAAGTACTTGACTCAGCACTACAGAATTGTCCTTCTACTTCCACTTACCTGACAGAAGTAGCCAGAGTTCCCCTCTCATGCTTTCAGGGATACCTTTTAGCACAAGGTCTCTTGTTTTCTCTGTGCGATACATACAAATGCCTTGGCCATATTCAGCAAAATGAATCTTCCAAGCTTGCTCTTTTAAAAACTCTTTTGCCTTGAAGAATAACAGAGGAGAAAGGATAAAATGCAGAAAATACATACAACCTGTGTAATGAAAAAGGTTAAGCATGCAGGAAGAAGAAAATACTCCTTCGTGGTAGGTGGAGCCTGCTCCCCACCCTGCACAAATTGAGAAATATAGTATTATATTGTGTTGTGTGTGCCTTCAAGTGGTTTCAGACTTATGCTGACTGTAAGGGGAATCTACCACAGGGGTTTCTGGGGCTCAGTGTGTGACGTGCCCAAGGTCACCCAGTAGGTTTCAATGGCTAAGCAGGAAATTGAACTCTAATCTCCAGAGCCATAGTCCAACACTCAAACCACTACACGAGGCTGGCTATATAATGTATTTGTTTTGAGTCCTACTTTGAGACAAAAGATACAATGTAAATAAACTTTACTATATTCATTTATACCTCAACTTTTCCCACAAATTGGATGGCTTACACTTTAAAATAAGTACAATATAATACTTGGTATATTACTCAATTTGTACAGTGTGGTGTCAGGTTCTAACTATTCAGTATGATTATTCCAACACTGTATTTTTTTCACACTTGCACTACGACTTTGTGATGTCACCTACATACAGAATGTAGATATTTCTGTGTATATGTGGTGATCTACGGCCACTTCCACACGAGACTGCTCTGGCGTGATGATTCCACTTTCAACATCCCATGGAATCCTGGGGTTTGCAGTTTCGGGAGGGGCCTGCTGGTCCCTCCCGAAACTGCAAACCCCAGGATTCCATAGTATGTTGAAAGTGGAATCATCGCACTATAATAGACTAGTGTGGAAGCTGCCTACAACTTGATGAAGGAGCGGTATCTGAAAAAGTAGGTTCACCAAGACAGACATTTCTATAGATACGTGGCCACACAAGGACCTCAAAGACACTACAAAGCACTAAAAATGTTGTTTTGTCCCTGATCCTAATTTCTTGAACCCAAACTGCACCAAAAAAAGACATGTATATAAATTAACTAGAAGTTTAATAAACTTGAAATAATCAGAAGGGATCCTTTTCAACAGCATAACGTGTTTTTAAATGCCTAAACAGCTGTGGAAATAAATTTCCTAACATTCCTGTACATGTTTTTATTACATACTATCCCTTCACACAGGAATCATGCAGACATTTTACTACAACATCTTAACTGATTATGGCAAGAAATGTTATTTCTCCATTGATTATTCAGTTATCAAGATGACCTGTCCAAACATGGCTCACATTACATTTCTTTTTTAAAAAATTAACGTAGCAAGCACTTTTGTAAAACAGATGAGAGCAAAAAGCAGCACAACCTACTAATTTAGGATTAAACTCCTCTGGTGAACGCCGACGATACATGGTCATTAGTGCCTGCGTTACTGTTGGGATGCTGTTACCGTTCAAGTTGAAATGCCGTTCTCCATCTGCTTCAGAACTAAGGCTTCTCTGAGGGCTGGATGAAAAGATGCTACTCGCCCTTGAATATACCTGATGGGGCAAAAAATGTACCCGCTATTTACAAACCTCATGGGACCTGGGTAGGAAAAGCAGCATGGATTAAATTGCTCGAACTGTGCTATTACAATGGCGCCCACCAGGTTGTTAATTGTGGATCCCCACAAGGGCTCTGAACTTTTAATAGCTATGTGGCCGGAAGCAGTTTGGCCTGTGCTACTTCTCTTGTCATGCTGCCCACTCGTCTCCCCTGCCAGCCACAATGCTGAGCTTTGAGTAATTCAAGCTCTTGGGGATGGGAGAGGAGAGGGCAGCCAGAGGGCAGCACTGCAGCAGTAAAATCTGCTTTTGCCAAATGTGTTCTGCCCCAAAGACAAGGCACCATGAGCTGCTCCTGCAGCCCCCTTTCCCCCTCTTTCGAGTCAGGAGACTGCAGTCTTTTAATTCAAGTTAGAGTCCTGCATAGTGATTGCTTGCAACAGTAGATTCCTTAAAAAAAAAAATCATTAAGCAAATTAACTGCACTAGAATGCAGGGCTGAAGTTCTGGCAACAGAAATAAGCTTCAAGGAACACAAATTCCTTCCCTTTAAGGGAATGTTTAATTCTCTCAAAAAATTATTTCTGAACATTTCCCAACCACAATGCCTTATTGAGTTTATTAGAAAAGAAGTGGAAGGTTTTTGTTTTTTTTAAATGAACAACATAATATGTTTTTAATTACTCTGGACGTGTTCAGGGGAAAAAAGCACACCCAGGAAGAGCAATACAATTGTGTGAGTCTTGCAGTGTGTAACAACAGCCATTTGCAACAGCACATCTCTCCTGCCTTCTTGTTTACCATTTTAATGACATAAATGGTTCAGCCATCATGATTTTATGTGTCATGGTGCTGAGACAATGTGATTAAAAAAAAAGGGATTTCTACTGTGACCAAGTTTGAGAAATTAGCAAGGGAAAACACAGTGGCAGAGCTTGGAGTGTGGGGAGGGGGGGCGGGAGGCAGGCGGGGTTACGGCACTAAGGGCATGGCCACTGTGCATGCGGGCATGGCCGTGGTGCATGGCCAGCATGTAGGGGTGTGGCCAGGGCATGCGTGGGCATGGCCACAGACCAGGACGCTTCAAAAACATTGTCACCCAAGGCAAACTGCCTCCCCTTGGCCCACGTCCCTACGCGGCTGGGAGAACGTGAAGCCAGAGGAAGAATGTCTTCTGGAGAAATCAACAGCCTTTCCACACTGCAGCTTTAAGCAGAACATAGAAAAGGTACATTTTTGAACTACAATTTCCAGAACCCTACCCAAGCTTGGTCTGGGCTGGTAACCAAAAGAACAAATACAGGTCAAATGCAGGTCAAAAACTCAGCAGTAACTTAAGTGGTCAGTTTACTCAAGCAAAGAAACAGCTTTGCAAATAAGAAGCAATGAAGGTCCCAACAACGTCCATAAATCAGAGGCAGTCAAAAACAAACCCAAGTCAAAGGCAGAAACACAGGCAAGGGCAGCAAACAGAAGCAGGTACAGGAAAAATGGTCAGTTGATTGCTGACAAAGGCTAGAGGGGAAAGGCTCAGTTCTTATAGGCTCAGGGTCAGCACAACTGGTGCCTGATTAATTGGTGCTTGACATAAATTTGCAGAGAGCGACGCAGGAGACCCTTTTGGTATCTTCACTGGGTGAAGGTAGGTATGGATAGATCATTCTCTGTGTCCAAATGAGCAGGCCTCCCTGCTGGGGCTGAAACTTCTGTCCCTGGGGCGGGTGATGGTATTGTCTGCTCTTCAGGTTCTGCTGTAGCAGTCTCTGTGTCAGGGCTCAGGGCAGGTTCTGCTGCCTCAGACTCTGAGTCTCAATCTAGGTCCTGGAAGCCCATGACACCTCCCACAGCTAGCAAGGCCATGATGACTGAGGATTACAGGAACTGTAGCTCTTAAAATGTAACTTTTCTGAGCTTTAGCTGTAAAACCACCTAAGGACTGATTTTCATGACTTAAAAGGGGGGGGGAAGAGTAGTTCTTTATCATTTGTACCAGCCTCAGTTTCTCAAAGAAGGTTATGAGCAACAGGTTGTGATATACACTACTGCTACTTCACATTTAAATCACAGAAAAAGTTGAGACAACAGGATGGACTTTAAAAAAAAGATACCAAACAAATGCCACAGTAAGTAGAGGAATTACAGACTTGGCCTGTCAGATCTGAAGCTAAATTGTTTTTAACAACTATACTAATACTCATGGTCAGCTCTACCATTAGGCAAAGCATCTGATGCTGGAGTGGGACAGGAAGAAAAATTCAGGTGAAAGGAGGCATTGATGGAGGCCAGAACTGCATAGTCCACATAGACTTTGTTGCAATACCCGTTAAACAGTCACCTTTAGGCAAGGTGGAAGATGCTATTGCATTGTCAACACTTGTACAATTACTAGTCTGATTGGCTTCTCAAGATGAGGATGGGGGACTCACTTCTATTTTGGTTCAGCCAACACTATTGCCCTTTTCGCACACCGTTTCTAAAGTGAAAGGGCCCCTTGAGCGTCATGTAAATGGGAGGAGCGGTCCATACGACGCTTCAAGAGCCTAAAGCGGACCACGCATGCACCTTTTCATTTTCGGCTTAAAGCCGAAAATGGTGCGCGGTCACGCAATGCTCCTGGGGCCCGTGCGCACTTACCTGGTGTGCGGTGCATTGGGAGCTGGGCCAGTCGCGCTTCCTGCCTCAGCACTAGCCTGCAATTCCCAGGTTGCGCTGTGGTAGGAAGGGGAGGGGCGTTCGCACGACCGGCAAGCCAGCTGCGGTGAGGAAGCAGAAGTGAAGTGAGCGCCTTGCACAAGAGGCTGTTCGCGCAACTGCCGCCCCCCACCTCCGCAAAAAGGTAAGGTGCGGAAAAGCAGTTTGTCTTGAATGTGGCCCTGATACAAGTACTTCATTTTATAGCAGGTTTTCCTAACTTCTCACCTACAACAGTAAATACTGCTGTCACTTACTGTTGGTCTATCCAGTTATTTCAACACCTCTGTTCCATTATTGTTCTCGACTTCTAGGAAGAAATTTATGGAGCATCTGGCAGGCCAGCATACATGACTAGTGCACTGAATTTTACTTGGTGTGTTACATATAGACTGTGCAAACTCACAGTAATCACTGACAGAAACTTCAGGAGCATATTGAGCCAAAAGCAGGAACAGAGGAACCATTGATAACTTTCAAAACCTTTCCAAGACTATGAAAGTATACTTTCAGCCTGTTAATAAATCAATGATGTTAAAAAATAGCACCCGCTGCAAGAAAAATAGCACAGTTTAGAAAGTCATTTGACTCAGAAAGGTGATGGCTCGCTGCCACAGTTTTTAAAACTCTGACTACAGAGCCTGATTTTATGACTTGGCAAACCAGATTACTGTGTCTTAACATTTTCAATATTGATAATTTCTCCAAACTAATTTGAGTTCATTTGTAATACCAACAAAATCATTTTTTGTGATTAATTATTGTAATGTAATGTGTTCTCCAACATGGTACATTTTACTGTCATTCACTTCATCTGCAAGTTGGCAAACATTCAACAGCCAATAGTAGGCATTTTGCTTACGCCAGCATCAGGCAACTTTCCAAACAAGATGATATCTTCTGAATACAGATACATTTTTCCTGCAGATGGCTACATCTGAAAGCAGATGGCTAGTTTTTTTTAAAAAAGTAACTTTTTGGAATCTGGGATGTGAGCTGACTTCAAGGTTAGCTGAACTGACTTCAAAGACGGAAAGGATTCTATTATCTACTCACCTCATCATCTGAACTGTTGTAACTTCCAGAAATCTCTTTCTCAGAATATATTTTGGAAGTAGTTTGCTGAAGAAAGTCAGAAATTCTTTGCACCAGAAAGTCTCTGTCTTTTAAATTGGCAAAAAGAAATGTCATTCGGTTTTTAGTGCTGATGGATAATGGACTAGGCAGTACACTAGAGCTGTCTGCCTTTTCTACAATAGTTACCTAAGGGCAGAGAGAGAACAAAAAAGAAAAATGGGTAATAGCACTATTTTGAATGTGTAGCACATATACATGCATACATACATACATAACATACATTGTATTTCCTGTTCTTTCCTTTTGACAAATCCACAAGGCTGTGAGGCTGAATACTTTATATAACAACAATGGAAAAAATTTTGGTCTCTAGATGTTTTGGAGTACAACTCTCACAAACCCTCACCATTGGCCACAGTAGCTGAGGACATCTGTGAACCAAAATATCTGGGGCTCTTTCACATTACACAGTTATAGTACTGTGATTCCCCTTTAATTGCCACTGGCAACATCTTGTGGAATCCTAGAGTCTGCAGTTTATGGAAGAGTATTTTAAACTTTCAGTCAGAGTTCTAGTAGCTCACCAATCTATAACCCCAGGATTCCAGAAGACAGTACAATGGCAGCTGAAATGGAATCACAGAGCTATTGTGTAGTGTGAAATGGCCCAAATTTTTCCACCTGTTTTATAATCCTTCAGTGTACACATTTCTGCTCAAGGATGACAGTCTCAAAAGACTACATAATCAGAACTATGCGCTGAATAAGAATTTTCCTGTTCTGAATAGATTTACCAAGGGGTACCAGTGTAACAGACATGGCAGAATTTCTCCCAGGAATGCAAAAAATCATAACATTATTTCACTCAGTAAAATGAAGGGAATCTCACTTTCAAAGAGAGCTATTTTGATTCACCAGTGCAGCACTTCCAAGGATCATCTTCTATCAAGAGTTTAGGAAATGACTATCAACAAACAAAGCACTTTTGATAAAACTGGCTGAGCAATGAAGCAAGCTTCAAGGTAGTAGCTGGTATCACAAAGCAGCAGCAGAGCTCAGAAATGTAATTTTTGGGACTACAATCCTCAGAATTCATAGCCAGCATGGCTATCTTGTAGTACTAAGTTGTAGTACAAAAAAAGTTAACATTTTCAAACTCTGAGTAGCAGAATGCTAGACTGTTTCATACAATGACACTATACTGCTCAACAGGGTATATTTACTAATGTTAACGTAAGAAACTGTCTCATACCAGGTCAGACCGTTTATCCATCTAGCCCATCTACAATATTGTCTATTCTGACAAAGTGTGGCTGTTCAGTATCTCAGTCAAAGTATCTTTCCCATTGCCTGCTCTTTACGTTTTCAACTGGAAGACAAAACTCACCACCTTCTCCATGTAAAACATGTGGTATATCTCTGATTTATGACCCTGTACTGAAGTCTTAACATTACCTCATGCACAATTAAAGGGGGTTGAGGACATCATAATTTCAGTAGTTTTATTTCATGCACCATAGATCAAAATGAAATTAAATAAATAAATGAAATGAAGCATTCTGAAAAGCCCCTTCTCAGGAGCACGAAGAAAATGCCTTAAGATCTTTAAACCACTGCTTTCAGACTGTTTATCAGAAGTAATAAAAATTGCATTAGGACTTCAGGGTAATAGAGTTTCAACTCACAGAGGTCTTAGCTTCAGTTTACAGAGGTTTTTTTTAATGTAATAATCTATGGTCAAGCATTACTACAGAGTTTTAATATTTCATTAGCTGAAAGTTTTTCATTTGACATCCTATTAAGTTGTGTTCAAAGATCACAAGCAGTAGCTAGTTACTTAAATTATGTTTTCTCAAACTTCTCTATCCTGAGTGCCATTCTTATTTTATTTTTTAAAGAATAGCTCTCTGTCCAAATTCCAAGAAAGCCAAATTTTAAAACACTACACTCTAATTTAACAGAAAAGGTGTTCTTGAGGTTTATCTACCTCTTCCACCCTATCACTGTGGTCTATCAGACTGTCCACCACTAAGGCATACACTCAGCTTTGAGTCTTCACACTGGAGTGAATAATATGCAACCTGTGGATCACACGTCGCTTCAGGGCAGTTTTTGTGGCCCTCAGTCCTCTCCCCAGAAGAAAAGCAACCACATCAGAGTCATTTGCCTGCAGGAACCTCCACTTGCATCAATTCTTTCTCAAAAACAGCTTAGACACCAATGAAACCAGTGAGCTTCAAAAGCTAGTATGATGCAATTTGTGCTATTTGATTGGCCTAATAACGGTATATCTGCAATGTGTATTTTGCATTTTGTAGTATTTTGCTGCATGGCCAATACAGTTACGTTTGAATTGATTCCTTTGTACAAAATAATACTGATAGCTATATTATAATTATAACAACAATAGCAGCAGCAACAACAGGACTTAAAACTGTAAAAATACTCATGGCTTTAAAGAAAACCAAATCAATCTTCTGTACATTATACAAATAAGCTAACTAATATGGAAAGAAAGAAAGGGACTGCCCTCAACACTGAAGTGGTACCTAAAAGTGATGCAGTCTTCAATAAACTTGCAACAAGCAGTACAATATAAATGGACATGCTTTATACCAACCTCTCGAAGTGGGATAATGAGGCTGCACAGGTTTTCTTCCTTACTAGTGAAACAGATGTAATTTGTAGAGACAAACATCTGACCCAAAATATGCATTTTATTAAAGGGAGTCCACAGGGTGCAATCTGTATGTCCATCCAGTTTTTCATCCTTCGGAAGGCGGAATAAGGCCCGGTACCTTTCACTTTTGGCTCTAGCATCAAGATCTCTGAAGAGAATATTTCAGAATTTCAAAGTTCATATTCAAATTCAGTAAGCGTCTCACAGCTCAGAAATGTGCACTTATTTGTTTATTTATTTATGCACAATATGAATAGTAACACAGGATTTTCTATAAGAGGAGACCTTGGTGGCTGTTCTTATGTATTATACATATGGCTCATTTACATTAAAACACCAGCATGGTGTAGTCGTTTGACCCTAGAGGCCAGGGTTCAATTCCCTGCTTGACCATGGAAATCCACTAGGTGACTTGGGGTGTGTCACACACTCTCAGCCCTAGAAAACCCCACAATAAGTTTGCTTTAGGGTCGCTGTAAGTCTGAAGTGACTTGAAGGCACACAACAACTATTTTATAAGAAAAAAGTTATTGTCAGATTTACATCCTGCCTTTCTCACATGAAGGGACAAAGTAAGGAAGCGTACAATAAATAATACAAATACATAAAAGAAACACTGCTTTATCACAAGCTTTGCAGCTGGACATGAGGGAGAGTGCCTTCTCTCCTTCTCTCCAAGCATGGAAATCTAGCAAAGTGCTGGAGGAGGGATGGAGCACTCCATTCTTCCTCCAGTTCCCCATGGGACCCCTTTAGTGAGTGAGGAGGAGGGGTTTTCCTCTCTTCCCGACCCAGCACTCTATATCCAGAGTGCTGTGGGGTTAGAACACTCTATTTCTCTCCTAACAGCTGCTTCCTTTTATGCAGGACAAGAAGGAGGCAAAAAAGCCTCCTTAAAGTCCAGCAGAAAAACACAGCCAGGCTGGGGAAAGGGGAGAGAATATTTCTTTCCATCTCCACTCATTTTCCTGGATGCAACTCTATGTTGTCTATGGGAGCGACATGGTTAAACACAAAGCTGCTTTATGAAATTCCTATTTGCAGTTTCACAATGACTCTGTGAAGTACGCATGTTTCTATTTTACTGACTATTAGGGCTGAGAGACAGCAGCCTCTACAAAGCCAGACCTTGGGAAAGTTACTCTTTGGAACTACAAATCCCAGAATCTCCCAGCCAGGACTGCCATTTTTTTCATAATCAGTCCAAGAACTTTTTCCAAAGTTCTCTAGAAAATTCACCTCCGAGGAACTGAATCTGAATGTATATTTAAGTTCAGCACTACAATTACTTCATCATGCAGTTTCCCCAACAGGCACTAACATTAAGATTTATCATACCGTTTCACTAAGCAGTTTCTTAATACATCCCAGTCATAAAGTGTAATAAAGGCAGCTTCTTGCAAAATACTAAAGCACAGCATTTTACAAATGATCATTTAATAGTAAAACAAACCAGAAGATGGCTGGTTTCTGATGCAGGCAATAGGTCTAATTACAAGTTAGAAGTGCAGCAAATGAGGTTACGTAACCAGAGGCTCTATCCTGTATATAGGAGCATAAGAACACAAGAAGAGTCCTGCTGGATCAAGCCAAAGACCTATCTATGCTAGCAATTTGTTGTCACAGAGGCCGGTGGATGCTTATGGGAAGCCCACTAGGAGAACCAGACCTTCTTTTTCTTTGTTCCCCACAGATGTTCAGAATTTGGATATCTCTGAGACTGGAAATAATATATAGTGATGATAACTGTGAACTAACTATTCACAGCACTGGGCCCAGTATATTATCTCCGATACTGCATTTCAATCAGCTTTAATTGTGAGCCTTCAACTGCTTGATTCTACTGGTATTGCACTACCATCTACAAGTAAAAGAGATTATTATTATTTGCATGGCACTATCACTGTTCATTAAGATTTATGCAGTAACATTTTTTACAAAACCCAAAGAAACAAGGAAGACTGGAACCAAACCCAATGAGCTTGCAATCAAAATGGTTTACATTCTAAAAACATGGTTTATAATCCAAAATTAGTTAAATTCCAAAAAATGGCAGAGGAGATACAAACAAAAGGGAAAGAAGGAAAATAAGGATAATTAAGGATGCTGAAGCACAGGTGAGACAGCCAACCAAATGAGACAGGCATCTCATTATTACCTGCAAGTGTTAGTGGACAGCAGTGCTTGGAAAAATTATCCTTTTGAATTACTGTCTCCAGAATCCCTCAGACAACATGGTCAATGTTTGCATGTTGCTAACTGAGACATTCTCTGTCCTCATGTATGCAACTGCTGATTTGCCGTTTTAGGCCACACTCTCCATCGGCAAGCTCAAATACCTCTGTTTTCCTTTGTAGTCCCTCTTCAAATGGCGTCGGGAGGTGATGTGTTACTTCCTGTTGCCACTTGGAGAGGAACTATAGAGGATAATGGAGGTATTTGAGGATAATATGGGGTTCTGGGATTTGTGTGTGGAAGCAGGGTGGGAATAATTTCACATGTTTCACGGAATCACAGAATTGGAAAGGACCACAACAGTCATCTTGTCCAACCTCCTGCCAGGCAGGAATATACAACTGAAAAATATCTAACCTTCTCCACAGAAGTAGAGTACACCACTTTGTAAGGCAGGGTATGCATTTGGGAGGTTTTCTGCATGGGTTCAGAGGCCCCAAATTGTGTCATTTTTTGTAAAATGGGAGGGGTAGGGTGCTTTGAGTGAATGGTGTGGAGTTTCAAGGACCACAAAAGTGGGGTTGGCAAACCACAATTTGCCTACCTCTGCTCTACTTCAGTCCGCTGCCTCCTGGCATCTAGATGAATGAGCATGGATCCCCCCTCCTTCTCAATTGCCTTCACACTGACACCCAGTAATTTCAATAAATGAGTCTCGTAACTGCCCTCAACAGAGAAAGATGAATGCACTTGGGGAGAGTTATATCTATTTAGGGTTTGTTTCAGCTGTGCATTTCACTACAAATTTCAACACAGCGCTTCAAATACAAAAAAAGATCCTTGAAAATATACAGGCCTCAAAACCTACCGTTTTAGTGCTGACACTTTTTTGGGAGACTTCTTCTTAAGCCTGGGCAGCGATCTGTCCTGCTCAAAGCCTTCATTGTCCAAGAGCTGCCTCATGGCGATGTTGGCAAGTTGCTCCATTAGTTTAAATGTTTCATTGATGTTGAGAAACACTGAAAAGAAATGCTGACTGGACCTTGTACTAACTTTGATCACATCTGGTAAAAGCAGAGTAGCGTTCTTCTCAAGCTGGGTGATGTCAACCCACCGGATGACTAGTTTGGCTGATCAAAAGGAATAAAAGCTTCAGCAGAGACAAAGAACACTCAGTATTTTCAAACCCAAAGAGCACTGATTATAAAAAAGCTACAGCTTTTTAACAAATACACATCAATCACATGTTTATACAATTATCAGATTTTAGTACTTTTCAGTACAACCCTTTGGATGTCAAGTCAGAAGTCTCACAGCTTTCAATAGGGCTTGCTCTCTGGTATCAGAGTTTTTAAAAGTCACTTTTTCAGACTACAACTCTGAGAAGTTGGTGTCAACAGTCCAAAAAACTATCTTTTACATCTGCGTAGCATCAAATGCTAGACAGTAATTCCTGTGTTCTAGTTGAAAGTTCCTGAAGGCATCTGTCCATTTGGACTAAAGAAAGGTCCAGTCATGCTTGTGTTCAATCAGGGCTGGGAAGTATGCAGCTTTCCAGAAGTTTTTGGACTATATATCCTATGAACTCTAGCCAGCACATCCTAAGGTGAGGGATGTTTGGAACTGTACATTAACAAAGCTCTAAAGAGCCACCTGTTCTCCATCTATTTTTAGTTGTGGCTGGTGGCTCCTATGTCACCGATAGAGTGAAACAACTCTGTGCTTTAGTCCAAACTTTAAATCAACTATTCAAGGTATTGACCCGTATATCCCCCAAACAGGTTTAACACTCTGGATACCTCCATTGATGTTACAACTAAAACCTGTAGTGGATTCATTATCCCACTCTCACGGGAGCCAGTAGTTATCACTGCCATGTTTTAGATCAATAAACTAGTCACTTTTCCCTACACACAAAATATATGAAACACGTAGGACTGTGTTACTTCATACACCGAAGGTGAAAAACAAAACACACTGTACATAGAATTCACAACAGATCCATGTGCCAGGAATTTCTGTAACCATTCTGGTGATGGATGTCAGAGAGTCAAATACTACTCATGTATGGTGCAATAATTGTACCATTCTGTAACTCAAAGGAAAAACATGACTGAATGACCAAATGGTGAACACTCTTTCATGTCTGTATCTGAATCACTGCCACCTTCCCTCGGGCAAAAACTAAAGTTGTTCATATGCACAGTTACAGTTAAATAAGGATTAGGTTTTTTTGTCAGTATTTGATGTTTGTATGATCTTGGAAGCCAAGCATGGTCAGCCTTGCTTAGTATTTGGATGGGAGACTGTCAATGAATATCAGGCACTGTAGGCTGTCTTTCAGAAGAAGGTACTGGCAAACCACCTCTGAGTGTTCCTGGCCTAAGAAAAACTCATGAGGGTCACCATAAGTTAATAGGCAATTTGAAGACATATATACACACATATTGTTTCTGCTACTTGACAAATATAGCATTTTCTAGCACCTGCTTCTTCAAACTAGAGCAAAAATAACTCATTGAAAGAGTTATAAATGTAGCTAAACAAAAACATAGTTTCTTTTCAGGCTATGTTTGACAGAAAGTTAAAATGGGCACAGCATTTTTTTTAAGAGAAAAGTTACTTTTTGGGGGACAATCGTTTCCCAAATCCTCCAACCTGCGTGACAACTCTTTGTAGTCTAAAGAGAATTTTTCCCAAGTGCTATAGTTGTGGCCATATTACTTTGCATAAGGTTACCAATGGAGCACTAAACCTAAAGCCATATTTCATATCACTACAGAAGCAGTGGTGTTAGTGGCACAGTGCGTCTACTTTGAGTTTCAGTTTGAACTTTAAAAGAGCTCTCCAACCTGCTGAATCTGTTCTGGAGATAGGTTTGCCACCTTGCATAGCCCCTAAAATCCAGAGCAGATTTCCTGTCCCACTGATATGGAAACCGTTAGCTACAACTGCACAAAAGTAACAAGTTTCACATGTGAAACAAATGGGTAATTCTCACAAAAGGGACAAAACACAGCAGACTATGTTGTTACAAACCTCTATACCACACCAAATCCATGAATGCTTACTGAAGTAAACTCTTCTATGTGTGCTCTTCTGTATCACCAGTTTTAGAACATTGTCTTGTTATTTTATATCACAACAAAACTACTAGTAAATACAGAGGCTCTTCATACATACCTTCTCGTCCCATGAGAAAGGAATAAAAACACAGGTGGTTAATGCTGAGATACATCCAGCCCTGACGAGGGACCTTCCCTTTCCAATAACTGCAGGAGTAGTAATTCACCAGTTTCTCTTCCTCTGGCATTCCAAACAGTTTGTGGAACTTCACTGTTGCTTCCTTAAATTTCTCAGTGTCATCATCCTCCCTAATACCATTGATCTTATTATATTCTGCAATGATTCCCTAAAGCAGAAAATTACACAAGACAGGTCGGTCCGTTCCAAAAGAATCTACACGCTTTGTGTTTAAATCCCAGTGCTGAAGAAAACACACCCACACCAAGCCAACCCACTTACCAATGCAGTGTGCTGCACAACAAAGCCTACACCATTAAATGGAACTGTAACCTATTTAGACATTAAATGAACCTATTTAGACTGTCATAAAACAGGGCTAGGAACCTGTGGCTCTCCCAAGTTTGTTGGATTGCAACTTTCATCAGTCCCAGCCAACATAATGAATGGAGTTGCAGCCTAACTATAGATAGTGAGGCACACATTTCCTGCCACTGTCACAGAAGCTTGGAAATAGAAAGGAGAAATTTAGAAATCTATATGTCCATCATTCAAACACAACTTGAATGCAACAAAACACACTCCTAGTAATGCCAAAAAGACTGTTGTCTTTGGTGTCTCTCAAGCAGCATCACTCCAATGAAGATTTCTTCCACATTTGCTTTTGCTATCTTAATTCAAAAGCATCTGTGATATGGTGTGTGCATGTCTATGTATGTGTGTTTGTCATTGAAAGATAAACACGCAAAATCCCACTAGGCTAGCAGAAGCATGTCACGTGCTTGAGGTAACTATTTGGATGCTATCTTCTGTATGCCATTTGATAACATTGATATGGCTGTTTACACTGGTTTGTACTTCCTTAAACTAGACAAGACCACATCATCCTTTGAAACTGTGCTTTTCTAAAAACAAAAGTACACAAACCAGAACATTAGCTGTGAAAGATGATCACATTACAATTACATTTACATTATAGTTTTTCTTAGTCATATGGATAATTAAATGTGCCAACAACAGATTTAATACCTGTATTTTTCCTCTGACAAATGTATTTATGTCATTTTCATTTTCAAAGATAGACAGTGTTTGCAGTAAATTCTGTTCAAGCCATTCCCAGTGCTCAGTTATCTCTTTCCTTGAGCAACCTAAAGAAAAACAACGTAAATGACCAAGGATATTTTAACTTGTTCATCATGAAGCGTAACAAGTTTTTTTAACTATTACATTTGAGTATGAGCACTCATACATCAGCTTGATCACACAGTGGGCCACCATGGTTTTCTGTTACATCTGAATTCAGTTAATGTCAGCTGTGGCCAGATCAGGTTTTGTTAGACTAGTCCTTTTAGCGTAGACTAGATATTTTATTTTTGAAACCTTGGTTATCTCTCTTTAGAAGAGGAGCCATTTGCACATCTTTCTTGGAGATAATACTGTATTATTCATTCAGTGCAATAAATCTGGCAGATGTATCACTCTCTTGCCCCCAAAATACAAGCAAAGACAAATGTGCTCTTCTTTCAAACTCAGGTCTTCTAGCACGGGGAATACCACTCTGCAAGTATCATCTCTGGTAGGAAGGGAGAAATGAACTGCCTAGTGTTAAACAGATTGCATATGAAGATGAATAACTTATATAGTCCAGTGTTCTGACTCTTATATTATAGTTAGGGAAGACATACAGTGTGATTTAGCGTATCTATTTTAGAAAGGCTTTTGACAAGGTTCCTTGTATTTTTGCACACAGAGCAGATGAGGTTACAGTTGGATGGATTTATAATTGGCTGATGAACCAAAGCCAAAGCATATTTACGGTGGTTCCTCTGGGATGGTGGTTCCTATAGGACAGGGGACACTTGGCTTAGCAGCAATACATGAAAAAAAAGCACCTAGTGGTCTTAGTTGACCACAAGCTAAACATGAGTAGAATCATAGAATCATAGAAATGTAGAGTTGGAAGAGACCACAGGGGCCATCCAGTCAAACCCCCTGCCATGCAGGAACACCCTCAAAGCACTCCCAACAGATGGCCATCAAGCCTCTGCTTAAAAACCTCCAAGAGAGGAGACTCCACTACACTCCGAGGCAGCAGATTCCACTGCCGGACAGCCCTGACTGTCAGGAAGTTCTTCCTGAGGTTCAGGTGGAATCTCCTTTCCTGCAGCTTGAATCCATTGCTCCTTGTCCTGGTCTCTGGAGCAGCAGAAAACAAGCCCACTCCTTCCTCTACATGGCATCCCTTCGAATATTTAAACATGGCTATCATGTCCCCTCTTAACCTTCTCTTCTGCAGACTAAACATACCCAGCTCTCTAAGTCTATCCTCACAGGGCATGGCTCCCAGGCCTCTCACCATTTTGGTTGCCCTCCTCTGGACTTGCTCCAGCTTGTCAATATCCTTCCTGAATTGGGGTGCCCAGAACTGGACACAGTATTCAAGATGAGGTCTAACCAAAGCAGAGTAGAGTGGTACCAGTACCTCCCTCGATCTAGAGACCATACTCCTATTGATGCAGCCGAGAATTGCATTGGCTTTCTTGGCTGCCGCATCACACTGCTGACTCATGTTCAGCTTGTGGTCTATGAAGACTCCTAGATCCCTTTCACACGTACTGCTATCCAGCCATGTGTCCCACATCCTATATTTCTGCATTCCATTTTTTCTACCTAAGTGCAGGACCTTACACTTCTCTCTATTGAATTTCATTTTGTTAGCCTCAGCCCAGCTCTCCAATCTATCCAGGTCATTTTGAATTTTGATCCTGTCCTCTGGCGTATTAGCAACCCCTCCCAATTTGGTGTCATCTGCAAATTTGATGAGCATGCCCTCTATTCCTTCATCCAAGTCATTGATAAAAATATTGAACAGCACTGGGCCCAGGACAGAACCCTGTGGCACCCTGCTAGTCACTTCTCTCCAGGATGAAAAGCAGCCATTCGTGATCACCCTTTGAGTTCGGTTGGTCAACCAATTACAAATCCAACTAACAGTAGCCCTGTCTAGCCCACATTTTACTAGCTTCGTTGCAAGTATGTCATGGGGCACTTTGTCAAACGCCTTACTGAAATTGAGATATGCTATATCCAAAGCATTCCCTTCATCTATCAAGCTAGTAATTCTATCATAAAAAGAGATAAAATGTGAGGAAGCAAGCAAAAGAACCAATTCTATTCTAGGCAGCATCAAGAGAAGTACAGTATCCAGATCAAGGAAAGTAATAGTACTTCTTTATTCCGTTTTGGTCAGATCTCACCAGGAATACAGTCTAGTTGGGGGCATCACAGTTCAAGGACAAGCTGGAATGTATCCAGAGAAAGCAACCAAGATGGTAAAAGATCTGGAAACCAAACCCCATGAAGAACAGCTAAAGGAACTGGCTGTGTTGGCGAAGAGAAGATTGAGAGATGATGCAATAGCCACCTTTGAATATATGAAAGGGCTGTCATGTAGAAGATGTCCAAGACCAGGACACAAAACCACATACTCCAATTAAGGAAAAGAAATTAGGAAGAATTTATTTATTGTAAGAAAAGTTTGATACTGGAATAGAGTGCCTCAGATGATGATGGACTTATCCTGCTTTGGAGATCTTTAAACAGAGGCTGGAATGACCATCTCTTGGGAATGCTTTAGTTGTGTCTTGCATTCTAGGAGTTTGGACTAATGGCCCTTGTTGTTCATTCCAACTCTATGATGGAGGGAAAAAAAAACCCATGTCAAGTATTTGCATACAGTAACATTGTGCCAAGGCAGGGTCAGTCTACTTCAGTAGTTTGAGGGACCAATTTTCTGTTCCTGGATGCTCTGGAGGCCACAAAGACTGCCAAAACTTCCCCCTCTCAAGCGAAAAAAATCCAGAATTGGCTGGAAGTTGACTTTTGTGGTTTTGAAAACAGGATTTTAAAAATGTTGAACAGTATAGTGCAATCTATTTGAAAAGCGAATCTGCACTCCTGAAAGCTTCTTAGAGAGGCAATTCAACTTTTAAAAGGACAATCTGGAGGAGCCAGAGATGAGGACCACAAAAACAGCCCTTTATCCTTCCTGGGCTAAGAGATCGGACCAAGCTATATGAGAAACCAAGAGTGTATGTCAATGATATTCAACATAGTGGTTTCTGAACCAGTGCCAGTCCCTAAGCCATTGGCCATCAGTCCTGGCATGTTATTAGGAAAGGAAAAAACAACATAGCCAATGGGAATAAATATGAGCTCAGTGCCTAATCCAATGGAAAAAAGGAATTTCTGATCCTCCTCCCCCACAACGGCTAATCTGAGAAATACAGATATATATATATTACTGTAATTCTACCAGTCACAATACACACAACCAACTGCTCAGCTACATTTTTTTTTAAAAAAAGTGAAAGGTTCTCATGCTTAATCGTTGATTTTTAAAAAGAGAGCTGGGCTTCAAGCTATTATTATTATTATTATTATTATTTATTTGTATCCCGCCTCTCCATATGGATCAAGGCGGTGAACAACTTACAAATAGCATGTATTTCGATACATTTCTATACATGCCCCCAACAAGCTGGGTACTCATTTTACCGACCTGCGAAAGGATGGAAGGCTGGGTCAACCTTGGAGCCTGGCAGGATCAAACTCACAACCTTGTGGCCTGCAGTATTGGCATTTAACCACTGCGCCACCAGGGCTATGACAGAATAACTATCTTCTCCTGACCAGTAAATACACCAGGTGCAAGGTAGCCGATCCAGAACACATAAAACTGCCTTACGCTGAGTCAGACCATCCAGTTCAGTGCTGCCAACTCTGCCTTGTTCGAGTCTTCACTATCAAGTCTGAGTGGCACATATTCTCTGGGGTTTCAGGCACATCTCTTTCCTAGCCCTGTCTGTAGAGTCCTAGTTGTTTCTCACAGAAGTACTGACTCGATGAGAGTCAAGATAAGGTACATTCAGGATGGCATACTAGTACTGAAACCATTCAGAATTAGAAATGTTTAATTAAACTGGATCATGTCTATAGATTATACTGTATGCACATGTTAAAAATGCTATAACATATACTCCGTGTATCAGTGCTACTAAAGTGTGGGTCCCTGGACTAGTGCTGGTTCCTGGTATGTTTCCAGGAAGAAAAGACATGCTTGTACTCAATAGACACAAATTTAGTGCCCATTCCTGACACATTGGGGGGAAAACAACTGGCAGTTCCACACATCAGATAGCCTGAGAAGCACTGCTATGCATCACTGAAGAGCTTTCTGTGACAGGGTCAAGAAAGGCAAAGCTACATGCAACTTAAAGTCAATTATTTCCTATAAACTAAATTATAAAACACCACAGAGAAATCACTTTCATGGAACTGTAAGCATAAGCTTACCTCAGGCACAGTTCTGCTGATGAGGAATGAGATCATTTTGTGCAGCTGCCAGAGTGGCATGGCATTTCTTGCACCGCACTCTGAACACAAATTACGTCTGAGAGCCTACATTATTTAAGCAATGGCAGCAAAGACTCATATATGATCATCATACTGTGCTTTGCTTGAAATTATGCTATGAAAATGTATTGCTGTAACTCCAGATGTGGTTTAAAGGCTTTCTGTAGCCTTTGTTACACACCTAGAGAGAGCCATAAAATAACAGATAGGCATTGCACTTAAACTGAAATCACTGGAGAGATGCCATAAATAAATAAATAAATAAATAAATAAGTAAGTAAGAAAGAAAGAAAGAAAGAAAGAAAGAAAGAAAGAAAGAAAGTAAGTAAGAAAGATAGTCAAGATCCTGTTGGATGACTGTACTGCTGTAACTATGCGGATGTAGGCAGCAGCCACGCAGGTCATGGCAGGAGGGGAAAGGCCATGGCTGTAGTGGTGATGAAGGAAGACAGACCAAGTTGTAGTCACTGTTATTGGGAGAGGAAGGCTGCCAACTGCAAGCACCCTATTATCTAAGCCAGTCTCCCAGAGCACCTGCCTCTTAGTACATTCCCCGAGAAGGCAGGTGTTAGTGAAACAGGATATTCAGAATTGGCTACCTTCCCACCATGAGGATGACAACAGCAGCAGCAACAACAACTTTGCCCTTGACATCCCTGCTAAAAGTGCCACTTTTTGCCTAACAGGCCATTGTATGTGCTGAGCATATCAACCTGATTCCAGCCATCATCAACTGAGCAACAAAATGTTCTGTCAACACACTACCACCATCATCATCTCTGTTCTGAAATCATCTTTTAAATTATTTCTGAGATATGGACTATTATAATTGAGGTTATAGTTCAGGATGTCTATATATCAGTATTACCAGTTTAATAAATCTAGTTGTGTTTGTTTCTGCTTTTTAGACCATTGTCGTGAGTCATTTGCAAATTCTATCTGTGAGCACAGAATGTTTACATGGAGGAGGGAGCATTTAAATACCCACAAAATCTGAAGTTGTATAATGACAGTCTTTAATTACACCAAATGTAGACATACTGGTTCTCAACTAGATTGCAAGGTGCTAAAACAATTTTTGGATTTGGAGTTTACTAAAACGCCCTAGCTGAAACTCCTATCACCACCTGCAAACACATGTACATGCCCACACCTGCACACAAAATCACATCCATTCCAGAAGAATTAGCTCAGCATCACAGTTCAGGTTGTTAGACTAGGAATGACAGACAGAGGGAGAGTGCACCAGCAAGGTGTAGTGTTCGTCTAGGGCTCCAGGAGTTATGTTGTGTGGCGTCAAACTGACTTGTGGTGATCCCAAGGCAAACCTATTATAAGGCAAGATTTGTTCAGAGGGGGTTGCCTTTGCCTTCCTCAGAGACTGAGAGAGTGTGACTTGCTCAAGGTCATGCAGTGAGTTTCCATGGCTGAGTGGGAATTTGAACCCTGATTTCTAGAGTCATAGTCCACCAGTACACCACACTGGCTCTGAGCCAATAATTAGCTGCCATGAACGACACAGGCAGTATGAAAATTTCATAGCTAAAAACTGCACTTAATTCATTAAGATACATTTACATTCAAACAATTTATATGCAGTGCTGAAGCCCTGGCCAACTACAAGAAATATTCAAGAAGAGAAGCAGTTCAGCACAGCCTGATCTATCATCTTGGAGAAAAGGAGAGAAAAGTCTTGGTGTGCTTGCAAACACATCTGGAAGATTTTCTGATCACGTGGTGTGATTGCTTAAGAACATCCCCATAACAGCTGGCTGAGCAAATGGGAGAAGTTCTAGAGACAAGATGTATATGGTAGAGGAAACCCTTGCTGTCTAAAGCCCCATTGCTTTAATAGCAAATGGGAGAAGAGGTTAAAGAGCATGCTTGGTTGGAAAGCATTTTCTAACAAGGACAACAGCCCATTTCACAGCAAGCATGAAGTGTATCCTGAGCTGGTTCAGTAGATGAAGTACTCTATTGTAATCAGTGAACTACCAAAATGTCAACAGTATTATGGTGATGATTACCTTAAGAGTGGTCACACAGGAATCCTTGCACTGAAGAACCGACTAACACAGGTTTTTCACCTTGGAATCAGTCTTTGAAGTTCTTTTGTTCAAAGAATGGCTATCTTGGAGTCAGACACAGAGCAAGGGTCACGGAAGATTGAAATTTTTAGTCCATTCTTGAATGTAAGAATTCAACAATTCTATCTCTTTTGGCTAAAAAAGCTGTGTATTCCTAGTTAAACCACTGGAGAAAACTAGTTTCAAAAGCAATATAAGTTGGCATTAAAATCTAGCACTGTGCTATACCACTGGAGGGTGGAGGATTTCTTCCAAATTCCCTACCCTCTGTAGCATCAGAAACCTGCTCCAAGAGAGCTTCCTGGCACTTTTAAAAGAGTTCTGGAGGTGCTGCAGGAGAGAAGGGGGTTACCTCCTTCTACCAGAACAATGGGTTCCCTAGATCTCAGCATCTTGACCTAGTTCTCAAGGTGATAGAGAAGAATCTCAGGGCAAGAGCAGTGTCATCAAGAGAGACAGAGACACAGAGAGTTTGTTGCTGGCCCAGCTGCAGGCTGCTTTGGAACAGCTGCTGTAGACTGTCCAGGGGTCCATCTGACCCTTTCCTCTCCTCCTTCCCTCTTCCTTCCCACTCTCAAACTTCACTTGGCACTGTCCCTGGGTTTTAAATTTTGGCCCTGAAATGTAATGACACGATGCTTTTGACCTGATAATTCCACCGCAGAAGCAGCTTCCACTTGGAGAAGCTTGAACCTATCATTTTCCATCCAAAGAGTTCTTCCCTCTTATTTAGATAATTAAAGCCTGAGTTGAAAATGGTGTAACAACCTCATTACTACTGACTTCTTGACTTTATTTCCCTTGCATTTCTCCCATCCCATTCAAGGCTCTCAGTTATCTCATCAGACACACTTTCATTCTGAGAAGAGCACTCTTTGTTATGTCACTCTAAACAAACCTGAGAACGTTCTTCACCAAAGAACAACATCCAAGGGAGAATAATTATGAATTAAGTAAATTTTTGCAAGCAATTTCTATAAATTTACTTAATTCATAATTATTTTCCCTAAAAGTTCTTCTTTGGTCAAGAATGCCCTCATGCTTGTTTAGAATGACATAGAAAAACTGAGCAGAAAGCTACAGCATGAATTCATTATTTTCAGTTTAACTTTGGCCATTTCTGCACTAGACGGTATAGTGCTATTAACTTTCAACATCCTATGGAATCCTGGGGTTTGCAGTTTAGAGAAGAGCCTCTGAGGCCTCTCTCATCTTTAGCTAGATGGAAAACAGACTTTCAACAAGAGTAGGTGTAAGTATGCAAAGAATCAACTTTTTTCCCCCAGAGAATATCTATATCCAAAGAGTTTGAGAATCCTATGCATGTTTATAGGGAGCAGAAAAGTGACACATGCTTTTATGCACCTTCAGTTGGATATAAAAGGAGAGTATATGTTTTTGAATGAATTAATGAGAGAGCAAGCACAGGATCTGGGCTGATAAGTTATAAAAGACATAAATTTTTCAGAATGGAACTAGCATGACTTAAGGCAATGATACGCGTGAGCAAACAATCACGATAGACATAAATACAAAATAAAGTAAACTTAAAGAGTTTCCTAGAAGATATCGGCTAAGATGTTAAAAATACTTTTTTGTTGTTTATTTTCTCTAGAGGCACACTGTACCTCAAGAATTCTAATGAAAAATTTATTGACAAGTAGTGTTACATATTCAAAGAAGAAGTAGTGTCTGGCTTGATTTCTTTATGTATGGTTTTAGTTAACATTTTGTTCAGAACAAAGCTACAATGCACCCGCCTACCTAAAAGAAAAGGCCTCCAATTCATAAGAAGACATTCAGAAATCTGTAGGATGCACACAGCTCAAAATCTAACATGATGGCAGGCATATGTATATATCAGTCTGCAAAATCTGTTTAAAGTCGCTCACATTTACAATAAATCATAATTCTCATCAATATAAACACACTTCTACAGTGTTATTATGGAAACAGAAGAGGGAAACTTTCTTAAGGAAATTACTTTTTTTGTACTACAGTTTCCAAAATAACCACAGGCCATGGTGACTGGCAGAATCTAAGGGCTGAAGCTCTGGGAAAGAACACATGTGCTGATGACCAATTCTCATGATTAAGATTCATGTTTTAAAGTTAACAGATTACATCCTCACCAGGCCAGATTGATTCCTTTGGCATAACCTCCCTTTATATGTCACCTTCCAATTTTACTAGGAAACAAAACTCTCAGACTGGCTTGTAACTTAAAATCATTACAAAATACAACACAAAAAACAATATGCAACAATATAAGTAAATCAACATAAGCTGTTGGCAGAAAACACTCTACAGTGGGAGCCTGGTTGACTACAGTGTGGTTTTTCCACATGACTGAGAGCCGCTTTAGTACAGTGGTTTGAGCCTTGGGTGCATCAGACATTCTCAGCCCAGAAAACCCCATGATAGGTTCACCAAAAGTTAGAAACAACTCGAAGGCACACAACAACAATAAAGTCATTGTATAGTATGCAAGGCCTCCCCCTATGGAACATAAACACTGGGCTGGCCTAAAAGGGAAAAAATGGTTTCCAAGATAGCCTTGTTAGGAACCAGTTTGATCTTTGTAAACTAAGAACTATATTTTGAATAAGGTTCAGTAGATATCTGGCAGCCAGTTAAAGAATCATATATGCATAGTAGGAAGCCCCACTGATCAACTAAGCCATCTCATTTTGTGTTTGCTGCAGCTTTGTAATCAATCTTAAGCTCAGCCCTCATAAAGCATATCCAGTCTTCCAGTCACCTAGTCATATGGCCAGTCTATCCCTGTTGAGAAATGGTTTCAGCTGCTGGCTGTCCACATAGCAGTGTCATATCAGACTGAATGTCTATAATCTCAGACCGAATGGCTTTCTAGTCTAATCATTACAGAATCTTAGCTAAGATGTGAGCTTGGAAACGTTACATTTTTGGATTACAACTCCCAGATTTACCAAGCTGGCTTGGGGATTCTGGGTGCTGCAATCCACAAAAGTAAATTTTTGAACCTCTGGTTAATACTAAACGCAGGAGACTAACTTTTTAAAAATTTATAAAATTGATACTCTGTGTAAATTTATATACTTACCACAGGCAATAGTCCAATATATCATTGAGTCTGGAGCCTGGTACAGAATTCTATATGGTGCTACCCTTGCACTTGAATCTAGCACAACATCAAGAGTTCCCACAAGGAGACCTGGAGAAAAAGAAATCCAGTGGTGAATACTGTTGGTGGGAAAGACACACAAATATAAACAGAACACTCATCTAAGAAAAGGATCACAAAGGCATGTACAAGTACATATTCAAAGCATGAATGCTAGTATGCACATGATTGCTGGCTCTGGGCATTGAATGCTATGAAAGTAAAATGTGACTTTGAGCATCTTGGAGGATGCAACTATAGCAAATACAAGTATACCAGCACATATTTTTTAAAGAAATTAGACAGAATAAAAGACAAATTAGTATGTGGTGATGACAGTTCCTCTTTAATGGGGAAGGAACACAACTCATGCTTTAGCTATGAATTCTCTTGCAGACAACCTAAAATTGTTCTGTCCATTTTGTTCTGCTTCTTTACCACTTTTTTCAGCTCTTGATTCTGCTCGATGGACAGCCTGGAAAACAAACCAGCAGAAACTACCATTCTGTGTTCAGGTATAAAAACAAACCATGGTTTAACAAGACAAGGTTTATTAAAAAAAATACAAACCATGATTTCTAACTGTGTTTTGTGGCTGGCTAACAAGCCATGATTTGCATACAGAGCAGTTCATACACAAAAATAAGGCAGAATTCAACCAATCTGAATTATCACAATGTCCAAATATAGCCAATATGAATAATTTAAATTAAAACAGTCCTCTGTGCACAAAAAAGATCTCCCATTCCTCGATATACTCTTTTATATCTAGTGTCTGATAACTGTGTGGCAAATATGAAACCAATTTCAAAGAAGCTACTCAAGTGAAGCAATCCTGTAGAATCTATTACAACAGGGATGCACTACTTTGCTAAACTGGTGGCCAATTCCTCATCAGTGGGTCACACAACCGCATTAATCTGGAACTAGAAAGAGTATCAGTTTGGAATCAGTTCTTAGCACCGGGATGTGGCTTGGGGCGAAGGGAGAAACCATACCACATTTTACGGCAGTTTTGAAATGTCTGACCATGTTGTGGGGGGGAGGGGCAAAAGACTGCCCAAAATGTTAAACCAGGAGGTGGGCTTCTGGTAGATTGCAAAAATGGAGGAACAACAAAAACAGGTGGGTCTGTATGCAGTCCACAGGCTGTACTTTCCTCATTCCTGTGTTACAGACTACACCCTCTGCTCTGCTAATGATTAAACAAGTGCTCATAAAACAGTGCTAGTGGATACTTTCTTTGGATCCACCCTAGTGACTTAAAAGCTGCCCTTTGGTTTGAGATTTTATGTAGACCTCTTATCATTTTATCCTGTTACATAAATATTTCAAGCCACATATAGCCGGAACAGTTTAACTAAACACAAGCTGCTTCTCAGACTTCCTATTTGGGACAACCCTCCCACCCCATGGGACTCCTGATGGTTCAAGCAAGATAACTGGACCCTTAGCATCTGCTAGGGTTTGGTTCCAAGACTCCCCATGGATACCAAAATTCACGGATGTGCAAGTTTCATTATGTACAATTGTTAGTAAAATAGCATCCCTTATACACAATGGCAAAATCAACATTTGCTTTTTGGATTTTTTAAAAATGTTTTCAAGCCATATTTTCTCGAATCTATGGATGCAGAATCTGCAGATATGGAGATCCAACTGTATATATGCTATCACAATGCAGAGATCCAGCCTCTTTCAGTTACTGTGGAGTCCAAACCGTCAATCAGAACATTTCCCCACATAATTTGAATCACATTCTCAGTAACCAGTTAATTGATCTTTCTCCTCTGAAATGTATCCATTCTTAGTCTTTTGACCAAAAGTAAATCATCTCTCCATTACTCCCATTCTGTTCATACCATTAGCCGTTTCCCTCTCACTTTAATCTCAGACAGTAAGAGGGAGGCAAAGCCTCCACAGCATTAATATATTGAACTACACTCTGTTCCTACATGAGCACCAAGTAATAAATAATTGAGTGTCATTTGAGACTTTGACCTTCCTTGTGATGTTGCTTCTTGGCCTTTGTAAGAAGAAAATGCTTCTGTGAGCATTTTGCCCCTGACATTTCCTTGGCAAGTTATACGTGCAGCCAAGAACTTATCATTGTTGTTGGTGTGTACCTTCAAGTTGTTTCTGACTTACAGCAACCGTAAAGTTAATGTATCAGAGGGTTTCACGGCAAGATTTATTCAAAGTGGGGGCAGAGCTGCCTTTGCCTTCCTCTCAGGATGTGACCTGTCCAGGGTCACCCAGTGGATTTCTGTGTCTGAGTGGGGATTCAAATTCTGATCTCCAGAGTCATAGTCCAGTGCTCAAACAATTACAGCACACTGGCTCTGAGCGAAGAATGAGCTGCCATGAATACCTGAATTTTCTTTTTCTAATCCATACTCCCTCATACGGTAAGGATCATCAGAATTAGTCATAACTTTGCTGGTTACAGCCTTCTGAGGCAAGTTCTCAGGGTGCAAGGGGGCAGCAGAGGGGAAGAAGGTTGGCAATTGTGGTGGAGAAATTGGAACAAGTTTAAATACCCAACTGGATCATGGCCAAAGAGAAGAACATGTCCAACAGAGTGGCTCAAGGATGCCTGAGCCTCAGTTCATCCTTGTACATGTAAGATGAGAAAAGGTACAGTACACATGGCTGCCTAAGGTTTCACAATAAATTTAGAAACACTTTTTATTAGATACAACAGTCGTATTTGCTATGGCTACACTTCTGTTTCCTAAAGTATAAAGTATGATAGATGTGAGAACGAGATTCCAGTCCACAAAAGCTTATGCTGTAACAAATCATCTAGGCTTGGGACACCTTAGACTATTTTGTCTGGTGCTACAGAAAATAGTTTCTGTGAAGGTGGTGTGATTGAAAAAGGAGTCTCTTCTGAGGATTTCAGGGCTTGGGCAGGCTCATAAGTCAAGATATGGCCTGTCTGATAGCCTGAACCAAAGCTTTATAGGAATTTATAATACCAACCAATGCTACACAAAGACAGTAAGACAGGTCTGCTGGAGATATGGATATTTCTAGACACATAGCACCTAGTAATATTGATGAAAAAGCATTGTGCAGCTAACTTTTCCTTCTTAGGGGATCTGTTATGGTAAAAAAAATACTGTGGGGAAACACAGAAGGAATACAAAGAGACAACAAATGCTGTAACAGAAAGAAACCCCCATACAATTCCATGAATGAGAGGTAGGACAATGGCACAATAAAGTCTTGTCCAGAAGCACCTTTTAAAGACTTCCCCAAAGGGTTCTTCAAGCAATATAAAATTGAAAGAAGGACTCATAAAGCCTGTCATCATCAAATGAAAAGGGAAAAGTAGGAAAAATACAACTATTTGTGAAGTGGATGTTGACTGAAATGTAATGTTACACCCCCATGTATCTGTTTCCCAGACCACTTTCTATTACAGCAGTGCCAACCTCTGAATGTGTGTATGAGTGAGATTCAGGGGCAAGAGAGGTTGGCTTCCCTTCTAAAATATCAGCCATTCAACAACTGTTGGATACCAAGGCCTGAAGTGTCCCACTTCATCCAAAAGATCATCCCATGAGGTGCCCACTCATCGTTCTTTAATTAGAACTTAAGATATTCAGTACGAACTGCTACATTTTCCCTTCACTCTCCAACTTTCAATCTACATGTCAACTGCACTTATACTACTGTACTTCCTCTTCTGTTAAGTCTTCATCCTGTTCTTTTTGTATTCTTTTTTCCTTCCCTCTTTCTTGTGATCTCTACCACCCATTCCAGCACTCTACTTTCTCTGTATAATGCTATAATTTAAAAATACCTCATTAAATATTTGAATGCACTTTTAAAATAAATAAATGAATAAAAAGATATCCCTTACAATGTAATATGTCTGACTACCCAGACAATATGATTGTTTTGCTTTTTTTTCCCTTTTGAAATTAAAGTTGGAAATGCATAATAGAAGTACATAAGAAGGTTCTCAATCTCATACTTTAACATTCCCACATAATAAAGCAGAAAAATGAAAACACAAGAAAAGAAAAAACATTCATGCTAATAAGTTTCTATAAAAGCTGATCAAATGTCAAAATACAAGTCCATTTGTAGATTTTGTCTGTATCTAACAACACTTGCAACATCTGAAAGAATGATGTACACAGATCGTATGTACACAGATCATATCTAATGTGAGATCTGAGTCTATGCAGCTGGCCTTCCACTCTCATGGGTTTCCCCTTCCCAAATTTGATTACTTGCCAGATTGTAGCTCCTCCCCGTTCCTCTCCCTCTGGCAGGGCAGGAGAAGGCACGAAGAGGTGATGTCGGAGGAGGAGATGGGGAAAAATGGGAAGTGGGGCTTAGAGGGGGATCTTGCCATGGGAAGTAAAAGAAGGAAGAGGATGTGCTGCTGGAAGAAGAGAAAGAGGAAAAGATGCGAAGATGTGGATCTTGTGGTAGGAAGTAAGAATCCATGCAGAGAGCGGAGTGTACTTATTAGCTCCAGCTGGAAAGCTCTGATTTGTTCTAAGTATTACAGGATCACATCTTAGATAAGCACATTTCAATTTTACCAAGTGAATTCTACAAATATTTCAGATCCTCTATCCATTATAAGGCAAAAGAGGGCACTTTGAAAACAATGAAATTAGCATGGAATGATTGGTCTAGGGCAATATATAAGTTACTCCGGAGCTTTTAAAAACAAAACACTGAATAGCTTGTTCTTAACAACATTATTTATCACGATCTGAGCATAAAGTTTGCATCATTTCCCCCTTACTGAGGGAAACTGTCTATTGGATACAGGTTGCTTCTTTCCTTAACTTTGTATGGTTTTATATGTTGGAGGAAGAAACATTCAGTTAAAGCTGCACATATTTTACACAGAAAGGCAGAATCACACCACATGATTAGGTTTCCTACAAAACTAGTAATACCTGTCACCATTATTTGTCAGCTCTGAACTCCTGCCTGTGTAAGAGACTAGCTAACATCAATTTATGGGAAAACAGTGGAACAAAACGCAGCTATTTTATGTTTGCTATACCTCAAAATAGGGCGGGGCTGGATAACCTTTGGCCTTCCAGAAGTTTTTGACTTCACCTCCCAGAGGTCCCAGCCAGCATAGTTAGCTATTGTGGGAACTGTAGTCCAGAACATCTGGAAGAACTAAGGTATCCAGCTCTGTTGTAGTACATGGCACTCAAACTATTAAAGTACACTTGATTCTCAGCGATCCCAATGTTTTATAACATTATAGCCCAACAAAATCCTATTTTTAGAGAGTATTTATACTCTTCTCTTGAGCCAAAAAGGCTCCCAGAATCTTACAAATTGTTGATTTGACACTTCCTTGCCCTAAATAAGACACAAAACAAGGAAAAGGGAATGGCAATGGGGGAACGGGATTAAGTCCAGCAGATATTGCCTATTCTTTCATCTGCTGCTGGAGCTAAGGAAAGATGGAGCTATGCTCGCCTTTTCTTCTCTCCCTCTGAGGCCACACTGGTGGCAACTGAAATGCATGGGAAGACCTTTCCTCTGTTATTAGGCCTGCCTCTTCTCTCTCCCCCACCTCCAACAAGGCCAAAGCAATGGCAGTTAGTTTGGAGGGGAGAGACTTTTATCTACCACTGGTCAAAGACGGAGCTATGCCTGTGTCTTCTTCTCTCCCTCCATGGCCACAGTACTGGCAACTGAAATGGAGGGGAGGGCCTTTCACCTCCTGCTGGGTCTAGACACGATGGAGCTGTGCCTGCCTCTTCTCTCCCTCTGAGGCCACAGCAAATCTTAGCAATTATACCACCATAATGCCAGTGATGCATAAACCTCTCAGCAGGAGATGGGGCTGTGGGTTCTCACTGTCTTGCCAGATATTCAACCTCAAGAGTCATATTACTGAATATTATCTGAAAACGAAGGCTTGCTAAAGCTGAAACATATTCCAAAGTTGAAATGTTGATATACTGCATAATAAATTAGCAGAGACAGAAAACAGAGCCCTGACTTGCTATTAAGGAGTCAGAGTTCAAGCCACAGCCACCTATCAAAAAGCTAACGTCTGGCGAAGACAAAGGCTCAAACTCTCATATTTTCCCTCCTTTCTTTTTAAACATAATGCACATTTTGTATCATGTAGCTCATGCTTAATACAAGGTTGCCAGGCTGAAAACTGGAAATGGCTCTGCAGAAGAAGGAACAACCAGGTAATGAGCAATGTCTGTGGAAATTCCCTCTTCTACACTACCATTAAAGGTACAGGAACCACCTCCAGTTTTCTCTCTGGCAAGCCTACCTGGAAAGCCATTTCCATGATGGACTACTTATCCCAGCCCCTTCAGAAGCACCAGCAAAAATCAAAACAATTTAGCCTCAACAGAGAGGTGTTTTTATCTTGTCCTCTGACTCCATTTTCCCTCTTCAAGCCATTGAAGGGAAGAAGAGACACATAAATAAAATCACACTCATTTTTCTGTGGCCCAGAAAATAGAGGCACTTATTTATTCATTTATGTATGTATATATACACTGCCTTTTTCCTGGCAAGGGACTCAAAGCAGCCTACAAAATTTTAAAACATCTGATGCCAACTTTGCCAGAAAAAAAATATTTGACTGGCTTAATAAATAAATAAATAAAGTTTAATTAAAGCTTACAGTGATTGCAGCAGGAAGCGAAATAATATTCCTGTCTTATGCAAGTAGTTAGTCACAACGGGGAGTTTCAATAATGATGTGGCTTTTGGTGTGTTTGGAGGTCATCTCAAGCAACAACAGCTTTCTCAAAAGAACTAAGCTCTAGTTTATAATAATTAGATAAGAACAATATGGGGCACCAATCAAACATCAGAATGATTATACCCATTCGCCAATCCCCAGTCTTTGCAAGAGAAAGCTCAACCGTTTCATGGCTCAGCTGGGCATTATGAAAGCTCAACTGGGCATCATCACTCCAGACACTCCAGACAGACATCCTCCAGACAGTGATAGTCAACAGATCCAAGCATTTGTCTGTGACTGTGATGGTTAGGGCTGATGGGAGCTGTAGTCCAACATCCCCTGGAAGGTCACAGAATATCCGTCCCTGCTTTACAGTATGGAACAGAGCCAGATTTTGACTATCCTGCTTCAGATTTGTTGTTGTTAAGGATGGAGTCAATTTATCTGTTTATCCTATCTGTATCTGAAATGAATGTCTTCCTTTAACTCCACAGTCTGTAACACTTCATGATTCTTAGTACATTCACGTAGATAATCTCAGCTGCCCTTCTTCTTTCTGCAATTTTGTGTGATCCGCAATCCATACTAGTGGAGACATGGTACTTTCTCCTACATACCCCTTGCCTTATCCCTGTGCTAGTCAAGGCACATGTGCCATTCCTTTTGTTTGCACTCCCTCCATTCTGAGAGACTAATGGGAGACAGAACGAGAAACAGATAAACTGAGGGACTACAGGTGGCCAAGATGCTTTGTCTGTACACTGTCACCATCACCTCTTTTTTTCCCCCAGTCTTATGTAGCTGTAGTATTTTTCCAGCATGGAGTCCTATAATACTTCAAACAATATTGCACTCTACTACAATCACTTCCACTGAAATTAATATTGTATTGCAGGAAGCAGCCTATACTCTTACATCAGCACCATGTATGCTTTGTTGTGTCTGTCATGGCTCCTGGTGTCTGAATTACTGTGCACTTACCTACCCTATTCCTGTTTACACTGTTAATTTGTTGTTAGCTTAAGAAGTGCCTACTAATGTGGCAATAAGAGCATGACTTGCATAATGATGCTCTGGGTGAAGGCAAGGGAGAGAGCATCAAGAGCAGCTGGCTTGTATGGTTTGGTCTGCCTGTCTTGCCCTTACACTCTTTTAGGGAAGATGTATGCAGCAGCTAGGTAGAAGGAGGAGAGATCAAGTCCCCTTTGGGAAAACAGACAGTTTATATTTGCCCAGAGATAATGTGTAATGGAGGGAAATATTCACAGCTGTTGTTCAAGGAAGCTTTGAGCAGGAGCAACAAGGAACAGCTTGCTGCAGTGACCCCAGGGTTAATGCCTTTTTGAAAGTAATGTTTATATTTCCCTCTGTTGAAGGTAGAAGGCGTAGGAAAAAAATCAGAAAAAAAAAGAGTCAGACGCAAAGTAATATGGAAAAGCACATGCAAGATACAACAAACAGCATGCAAAAGTCAGGGCACCGTGCCAGCATCATGACACAGTATACATCTCCCAACCAGAATCAAAAAATAAAGAGGGTGTCTTGCCAGTACATATGTTACCGTGTGTCTTCAGGTCAACTTCAATTCATGGCAAGCCTACCATAAGGTGTTCTTGGCAAGATTTATTGAGAAAAGGTTTGCTATCGCCTTCCTCTGAGGCTGAGAGAGAGTGACTTGCCCAAGGTCATCCAGTGGGCTTCCATGGTTAAGCAGGGATTTGAACTCCAGTTTCCCCACATCCTGGTCCAACATTCAGACCACTACACCACACTAGCTCTCTTGTATATGTATAGCTCTGTAGAAAATTCTGTACTTCACAAGACATCATGAAACTGTTATGTTAGTACTCCAGTGGAAATAGGAGAATAAATGAAAATGAACAAAAAAACAAAAGGAATAATCTTCTATGTAAATGCGGACATATAGTATCTTCATATGGGAGAACACTGAGATACAAAGCTTGAGTGATATTTAACAATAAATTAAACAAAAATAAGTTTAGTCTTAACACAAACTTCTACCTGCTTCATTCCTGGGCAAAGCTTTCAAAAATCAGTTTCTGATTACCATCCACAGAATCCCCCAGCCTATGTGGTCCATGAAGCCATCACTCTGCGAACAAGAATCAGCCAGCAGAGTGAACCATGAAATGGCAACTGAAGAAGGGGACAAAAATCAGCAAGAAAATGGAAACATAATAGCAGAACCAGATGCAATTACTTCCTTCATCCTACAGGTGTGATGCTCAAATAGCATACAGTTAGACCTTCGCATTTGTAAGTTTTACTTTCATGGATTTTAATATTTATGAATTTCTCCAACCCCTACCATCCCCACCTCAGATGCTTCTTTTCAGGGAGAACCTTCCCTCTTAGTGGCTCCGATCAGACTGAAAAGCCCTTTAAAAACCCACCTCTGGTCCTCCACGAGCCACTGCCTGGCCAACTAAGCACAGCCAGAGTTCTCAGCACCACAAATCCTTTCCCAATGCCTCCCACAAACCCAAGGAAAGAGGTGTGTGAGAGAGAGGAAGTGTAGAACCACCATGTAGAACCACTTTTGTGAGGGCTCTGTGTCCCCAACCCAGTGAATGTGCAGAGCTGGCTGTACATACCGAATTGTAGCATACATTCTCAAAAGATCACATTTACAATCCATCTTTATACATGTTGACTCAGAAGACAATTCCACTACTTTTACTCGACCTTAATCCCAGCCTGCATTTTTCCATTTCCAGTTAATAGTAATACAGTATTTTTCAAAATGTTGACATGTTTTAATAATGGGAAGGCTTGCTTTATGAAAATCCTATTTAATTTAAAAATGAAACTGATCTTTCCTGTTCACAGTTCAACAAAGAATGAGTAAGTGAGCAATGCAAAAACCCCTTATTTGAAAAATAATACTTATGAATTTAAAGGGTCAAAAACCTGTATCAAGTTTTGACAAGAAGAGGTTTGTTGGTTCCTCTACTTTGTTTTAAAAGAATATATTTGATTTGGGCCTGGTTCTCTGTATTTCCTAGCTGTATCTAAAAACAACTGAAAGTCTTATGACACTTTGAAGACTAAATATTTTTTACCTAGTATAAGCTTTCATGATCTGTTGCCCACTGTGGTCCAGTAAAGCTTACATCAAACAAAACTTCTTAGTCTTTAGAGACATCACAACACTTGTTTTTGCCACAATAGACTAAAAGAACTACTGTCACCTATGGAAAGTACAAAGTGTATTTGCTATTGAAAACAGAATGTTACTGATTAAGACTTTGAACAAAGAAAATGTCCCTGATACATTTTACCCAAAATAGTAAACAGTGATACCCTTGAAGAAGCTGAATGAAAATTTATTTTAGGAAACTTTATTTATGCAGACAGACAGCTAGATAGATAGATAGAATTTCTATACCACCTCCCAGCCTACAAGGGCTCCCGAGGCAATGAACAAATATAAACCAATTTAAACAATACAAACATTTTTTTAAAAAACCATATTAATGCATAGAATCAAAGGAAGAGCAGAAACAGAAATTCATAAAGAATGGACCTCTACAATGGAGAGACTATTTACACCCCCCAACAGCTTAAATGAGTCTAAATCACAGGTGGAAAACTAAACACTCTTGTATACTTCTTGTGAATCTTTGAAGGCATAATAATTTAACACTCTGATTTATCAATTAAATATTAATAAAGAGATTTTTGTTAAGGTCAGGAACAATCATTATAAGATATTCTTGAGTGAAGAAATACTTAGTTAAGAAGACTAACATGTTTATATCAAAGAAACAACAGGGAAAGAAAGGAAGTTTAAGTTCAGTAATTTAATTTACACTGTGGAAATTACAATATATAGATGACATATTTAAGATATATTTTTGATAAACCGAGATATATTTAAGATATATTAAGACATATTTAAGCTCATGGCCTCTTTTCTATAGCAGTTCTGAGTAAATTCTTGTTTTTGATGTTTACTCATGTGTTTATGATGAAAATAATACAGTTTAACGTGTTCTATCAAAAATAATACTACCTTTTCTCTATTTTATTCCTTTACTTTATTTTAATATACATACATACATACATACATACATACATATAAATATTCTTTAAAAATTCCTAAAGGCAGTCTAAAAACATAGAAAACTATTCCTTACCAAAATGATACTACTACTACTAATAGTATCATCCATGTGTTACAAAACGCTCTTCCAAGTTTGTTTCTCTCACACAGTACTGTCCATATATGATGTACCCATATATCACAGTCAGAGTTTGGAAAAATGAACTTTTTTGAATTACAGCTTTCAGAATCTCACAGCCAGGAGGAATACTTGCTGCTGAATTCTAAAGGCTGTGGCCCCGAAAGTACCTTTTCTGACCTGTCATCACAGTACAAGTAAAAAGTATAAATATCCAGTATAGTGGTAAAAGAAGCATCTTATTCTAATTCTTTTTTTTGCTCACTTTACAGATAATTAACACTAAGATTAATCCCAAGCACCTTTAATGACTCAATGTGCGGCAGCTAATAATATATGTAAAACAGATCAGTTGAGAGAATCAGCCAAGACACAGACGTACATTAACATATGCAGTGCTGCTAATCCCCTTCATATATGTAGCTCAATTAATCCTCCTTTAGAACTGGAAACAGTGAGACTGAAAGATGAACATATTAGCCAATTAGTCTGTGTCTTCTTGTGTTTCAAAGCTATCTCAAGCTTGGACAAATTACTCTTTGGATTGTATCTCCCAACTGCCATGCTGGTCTGGGATTCTGTAAATTGCAGTCCACAGGCATACCTTTACTGAGCTCTGCTTTCAGTGATAAAGCTATACTAGCAGAAAGGTGTGCAGAACTAAGCTGGAAAACCTGGACCTGGGCTACACCCATTTCCTGACCAAACTTCTGTATAAAAATAACTCACTATATTAGAGATACTAACATGACAGGGAGCAGGCCGGACTAGAAATGTAAAATTTCCATAAATGTTGAAGTGGGGAGGGAGGGTGTCTTCTGGTTTTTGCAGGAAAAACTGAAATTTTTAGAAAAGAAAATATAAAATGCAATATTAGCATTGTTTACAGATTGAAAGTCATTTTGTTACTTTAGGAACATAGAATACTTTACTTAGAAGTTGGCTTGGGATAAATTTACCATGTTTGATATTTTAAAAAGTACAGTTTTTTAAAAAAAATATTAATATAAGCTGAACTTATATTGATTTGGTTACAAAAGGTTGTACAAGGTCATATACTGTAAGGAACATCTGAACTCTAAGGTACCTCCTTGGTTTTGCCATGTTGAGGGGGCAGGCAAAATAATCCAGTAAAAAATAAGAATAAAATAATAGTAACATTAGTAAAACAAAGTAAATTATTCTGTGTTCATTATTTGGTGCTCTAAAGCATCTAAAATGTTCCCATAAAAGTAAATGAGAAAAGGAAACCAAGACCAAGACTGGTGGTGATCTGATATTGTACATAGTCGCATACTTATTAGAAATGATTATATTTAAGAACAACTTGTCTTAAATATTTTCTTCATCATTCTCAAAGAAAATATTCTATAATTACTTTCTGTGCAGAAAATACTGTTTTCTGTGCAGAAAATTTTGTGGTTTACGACTTATTTTGCACAAAATTCTGCACAAACTAAGCCCCAAACTACGACGTTTCCTGTCATTCCAAAATTCTCCTCGTCAGGGTTTTCTGACTCTCAAAAAACAAAACAAAAACAAAAAAACCCAACCATGCTTTTTAGCCATTTAAAAATATTTTAAAATATTCTTCCCATTGCTAATGTATGTTCTTTAATACACAAACTCACAGAAACACATTTACTATTATTCATATGCAGATGATACCATGTGGCTGTTTACAGCAGTGCTCTGCAGCCAACCACTGTCTCCCCACTGGCCAGTCTTGCTATGCAAATCAGTAGAATTTTAAGTTGTTTAGAAAAGATTGTATTATTTTAGGCTGCAAGACTGTATGTTGAATTTTAATGGACTCTCCAATAAAAAACTGAACAAAACTCCCTACAAACTGATTCTTGCTGTGCTAGCTTTTGCTCACCCCAAGATCTACCTACCTTCTACCTCCAAGCTTCAAAATTGTGATTCTCCAACTTGCAAAATGAAATGCATTCTACCATGTCATGACTTTAACATTTCATTCTCATCTCATTCTATTGCATGTGTAGCTGAAAGGTCAGTGGTAGCTGGTGGCCCTCATGTCAGTGGAGTAATGAATCTGCTCTGCACTTTAAAGAGACTATTCCCAGTTCTGAATCATGCCCTCAAATACATTCAGTATCCTGGATAACTCTTTTACATTTCAGATTAAAAACTAAAGTGGATTAGATGTCCCAATAGCACAGAAGCCACCAGTTACTACTGAGCTCAACCTCCTCAGACATAGGAACGGAGTAGGGAAACATGTACCAAAGAGCATACATATCACAAGGAAATCAGCTTACCTTGTACCCACCAAGGCTTTGCTCCCATAAGCAGAGTACCAAAGTAGTGAAAAGTTATTTTTTAAAAACAACTCCCCAAATACCCAGCTAGCATAGCCACTGGGGACTGGAGAAATCTAGGACCTGTTATTCAAACAAGGCACATTTCCAAGCTCAATGATCTTGTATCCACAAATTTGGTTTTTGTTGTTGCTGTGTGCCTTCAAGTTGTTTCCAACTTCTGGCAACCCTAAGGTGAATCTATCACGGGGTCTTCCGGGAGCTGAGTGTGTGTGATGCACCCAAGGTCACCCAGTAGGTTTCCATGGTAAAGCAGGGAATCAAACTCTGATCCCTAGGTTCATAGTTCAATGCTTAACCCCATGCTGGCTAGTATCTAGGAAACTGCTTTTTGTGAGCATCCACAAAGCATATATCAAAACAGGTGCAGCTGGACCCTCTTCAATATTACAACTGCAGTTGAATTCTCCATGACTGCAATCTAACCTACTAAGAGTTCAATTTCATAACACGGGGGTGCATCAAGACTTGGGATACTCCACAGGCTAGAGCGCAGCCACACAGAATGTCAATGTAAATGGTTTGACTTTAATTCCACTGCTTCCATAACTAAGTTTGAATCCAGCTCATAAGTTAAGAAATAATTTTTGAATTCTTTTACTGGTAGAACAAACCTGGACATTTCAGTATGGGAACTAAAGCTCAAGAAATACATAAAATTCTGACCTTGGAGATGCTAACAATGGCTCTTCTGCACAACAGGATACAGAAAGGTATCTGCACGCTTAACATCCTGAAATGATCCTCTGAGAGTTTTGCATCATGCAGTCTGTAAGTGAGCCCCAAGCACCCAATGCACTTATTTAGGGCTCACTGAGAATATCAGTTTTCACTGTAAAAGAATATCAGCTTTCACCCTACAAAGTAATTTTCTGGCTTTTATGGTTGCAATTCAATCTCAGTGCAGAACAGAAAGCAAGGAATACATACATAAATTCTGAAGTCATTCATGACACTGGACAAATTGATCAGCTTGTCTTAGAGAAACATGCTCCACTTCACTGATAGAGGGGACTAGGCAGCTTCCTCCAACTTAATGCCCTCCAGATATGCTGGACTAGAATGCTCATCATTCTGACTAGGAATGAGGAAAACTGGAGTCTAACATATCTGGAAGGCAACAACAAAATGCCAGATGAAGGCATAAATGGCACGGTGAAAGATCTAGCTCTCTGCTGAGAAAATCTAAAATTCTGGTTCAGAGGATTTTTTTTCTCCTTAAGTCTGAATCAGCAGAAGTGGGGAGAGGGCTGGTCAGGACTAAAAGCGATACACCAGCACCACTGGCTCAACATAATCATCAAGAGCTCAGCGGAAGAAACTGAATGAATCCTTACGGCAAACATGCCAAACAGGCAAGGGGTCTGTAATTTGAAACATACTTGATCTGAATCAGGGCCTTCCACCTTGCTGCTGCCTCCACCCTAGTAAAGTTTATAATCTGCAGCAGTTGAGGGAGTGGGGGAGAAGCATCCAGTCTACAAGCTTCTAGCTTTGCATTGCTGACTTATGCACTAATCTTTAGAACTAGCTGTGTACTTACTTGAAAGGTAGTTAGGAATCTACCAGAGTGTGGAAATTTTACTGTTCTGGACCACAACTCACATATGGGTTGGAGATTCTGGGAGTTGTGACATAAAAATGCTTCCAAGGTCTGGAATACACAAATTTATTATGCTTTCTCTTAAGGGTTTTTAATTATGTTAATACCTGAAAGGACGGAAGCCAACCCCCAGGTAACCAATTCAGTTGCCTTCCCGAAGTATGAATATACATGTCTCTCTTCCTATTCACTTCATCTTTGCAGAGCATGACTGACCCAAGGTCAATCACATTGAAGACTCAGTAGGGACTTGAACCTTGATCTCCCAAGCCTTAGTACCACGTTCAAATCACTGAACAACACCAGCTGTAACAGCTGCAGCATTACTCCTTGTGACACCAGGGAGCCCTGGTGGCGCAGTGGTTAAATGCCAGTACTGCAAGCCACAAGGTTGTGAGTTCAATCCCGCCGGGCTCCAAGGTTGACTCAGCCTTCCATCCTTCCGCAGGTCAGTAAAATGAGTACCCAGCTTGTTGGGGGCATGTATAGAAATACATGCTATTTGTAAGTTGTTCGCCGCCTCAATCCATATGGAGAGGTGGAATACAAATAAATAAAATAATAAATAATAATAAAAATAGATGGGATAAGAGGAAGGCTTACATGTTAAATAAACTATAAAATTATAGCTCTTCTTACCATTTTATGCACATATAGTATAAATCAGTTCTACAGAGGACCTCCAATACTTTCAAACAGGATGATTAAAGATCAGTTTTGTAGCATCAAAGCTCTTTGTATTTGCTCTGTACTTGCAAAACACCAGTTTCTTAAGTATTAAAACTTCCTCTCTCTGAAGAACCACAAAAGCAGAAAACCAGCCAATTTGACACCCACAAGGGTCTCCTACTACTGGAACATCTCACTGCCATTAAACAAAGCAGGATGGCAACTTTTGCTCAGTAACAAAAGACTCTCCTCCCGCCCGCCCCCTTGTGCACATTCAAAATCGGAAGGCTACATATGATCAGCATACTGTGTATGTGGATAATTAAATATATTTGCATAAATCTTTTGATGTCATGTTCTGGCTGGTAAACATGTTTCTACTTGCCTATGAAAACCACTTTTCAATTGTTCTGTGTGTAGCATTATAACTTCAGATATTAATTTCTGACACATTGGCATTCTCTTAAAGTACTTGTGAAATGGCAAGGGACCAAAGACATTCAATGTTATACAACAGATCTTCAAAATAAAATATAGTTCACACCCTGTCCGGAAGTTACAAAACTGTAAGCTGGACTTATGATATCCTAACTACTAGGGATTCACATTTACAGTTATGAACAATCCGATGTGAGCCCAAAAAATCTACCCTCACAGCCTAGCAGCACCCTGACTGAAGCATTTCTGAGGTACTGGAGAGTAAAGCCCTGGGAAATGATGTTTGCAGTGCCCTGTTGATCATGGGGTGCCTGAGACAGTCATGGAAGAATCCCAAGTGGTCTTTCAACTGCCTGTTCTCAAGGTAAACTGAAGCTAGGAGAGCACTGTGGTTGTCATTTCCCAACACCTCCACTTCCACTGCCTCAAAAAAGGCTTTGGCTGAGGTGCTGCCAGGCTTCAGTGTACCTTGAAGGCCTCATAAGTCATAACAATGATGATGGAGCTCCATCGCTGTAGTTATGATGATGGTACAGAATCTTGGCCATATTGTTCTACACAATGCCCTCAAGCCACATGGCTATATAAAATTTCAAAGGACAACAACAAATAAACACAAATGAGACAGGTACTTGCCCTCAAACACCTGTGCTTTGGAATCTTTTGCAACCAGTGCCTCCTCCTCCTCCATAAATTCTAGCAGAGATTATCTTATGCTGGAATGTTACTCTGCCCTGCTCCACAGAATCACCTGCCAACATAGCAGGTGAACATTGTGATGTTACAAGAAACTGGGACATGGAACATTTAAAAAAATAAATGCAAATGTATGCAAAAATTACTAAAATAAACTGTTGTACACAGTTGCATTTTTCTTATATATTTTATTTTACTATATTTTTGCATACTTGTCTTGTTTGATTTATGAATTTTATAGCCCAATTTTTTGTAGCAAATCCAGTTTTTTGCTGGGATATATTTTCCTGTTTGTTTCTTTATAATGTAACAGCATAACATAAGGGATGTTCAGCTACATGCTTGCAGTTTGGGGGCCCAGCTAAAATTTTAGCCTCAAGTCTAGTTTGTCACAACATTGATCTGTAAACAGAACAAAATGCAATTGTGATGTCAAATGGCTCAAACTAATTCAATTATCATTTTTGATACTAGGAAGTCTACTGCCTATAAAGAGGGATATAAAAACAAGGCGCTTGGAAAAGTTATTTTTTGGGGAACACTATTCTTAGACTTGTTTTCTGGTGGATTTTGGGAGTTGTACTCTAAAAAGTCATTTTCCCAATCTTGGCCAAAAACATACTTTACCCAGATAATGGAAGGAGTGAAATATTTTTCTTCCTTGTTTGAAAATTATGCACTTATGAAAAGAATAGTTTAACTAAATTATGCTCTTAAATAGTATAGATGCACTTAAAAAGAGAAAAAAAATAATCAGGTCACTGTAAGAATGTATTGGGACACAAAAAATGCTGGTTAACATCGTGGCATGTTACTCATCACTTTTATAACAATTTTGCAAGGGCTACAAGCAGACATTAGAGAAGTCCATGACATCACTGAAGCAAAGAGGAGGAAGAGGAAGCGCTCCTACTGCTGCTACTTTAACTCTCTTTGGTTTGACCCGTGGCTTGGGCCATTTCCGCATTAGGCCCCTCCCAAAACTGCAAACCCCAGGATTCTAGAGGATGTTGAAAGTGGAATCATTGCGCTATAACAGGCTAGTGCGGAAATGGCCTTGATGTAGTTTCATCCCAGGTTTTTGGATATCATTACACATGGCTGCCTACATGGCTACTGGCAGAGAGTGATGAAACCTATAGTCTACCTATATCTGGACACCCAAAACTAGGAACCATTACCCTAAGTACTTTAAAAACTAGGGATGGGCCAACCAAATCCTCGAACTCTGGGCAAGAATTTGAGATTTGGGGATCCGAATCCCCCTGGCAAAATAGGTAAACTGAATCTTTTGAATTCTTCCCTGGTGGGCAGGAGAAGGTGGTGGGGAGTGCAGTCTCATGCTCCCCGCTCACCTCTTACCTGCTGCTGGCCTGATCCTGCCTGGGGCAGGCAGGAGAAGATGATGGGGTTTTGAAAAATTGATGCCTCTGGGGCCCACCAAAGACCTGATTGGCCAGTGGGCTCCTGGGCATGTGAAAATTGCAGCATAAAACTGTGCATGGGGGGGGGCTGCCTGTGCCCGGGGCTGCAGCCTGTGTTTGCTTGTGCTCCTGTGCTCGCTGGGGCCGCCTGTGCCTGCTGGGGCTGCCTGTCGCCACGGCTGCCTCCCTCTGCAAGGTAATAATCTCTATTCTTTTGATCTGAGAGTTATGTACTTCATGTAGTAGATTGCATTTGTATCTTCTTAATAAGAAGTATGGATATGTTTTCCTGAACTGAAAACTATTATTTGTTTTTCATTAAACAAAGATGTCAAATTCTGCTTCAAAAACACTTTTCAGTAGAAGTACTTTCTTTCCCTTGCTTTTAAAATTCTTTTTTAAAAAAGGATTCGAAAGATTCAAGATTCATGGATTCCAAGAACCTTTCAGGATTCGGATCTGGATTCGGATTCAGAAAATTCTGGATTCGTCCCATCCCTATTAAAAACATTTCAACAATAGCTCTTCAAAAGAGGCCAGAATTATTATCCCTACACGGCCAAAGGGGAAAGGTTGAGGCAGAGCAAATAAATAACTTGCCTAAAGTTTATTGTGGAAACTGTGCTTGCAGCAAAATTTGAAGTGGAGACTACCTATTTCATAGGTCAGAATGAGGAAATTGTGCCTCAAAACCAAGCAGTGTTGCTGGCTTTCAGTTCCAATCAGCCCCAGCCAGCATAGGCAATGGTCAGGAGTAACATACTCTACTACCATCTGCCTGTCTATGGGTTTATCATTAGCCTCACAGGACCTTTGCTATCACAATACCTCATAAAATTTTACAAGAAAAAACAGATACAGAAGTTGCAGTAACTGTTTCCTGACAGCTCTGTTGCTCATGAATTTCCCTCCATTTCACAAGACATCCCATGTGGCTGATGAGTTCACTCATTTGTTTTTCTTTCTTTCTTTTTTTTAAATAACTATCCACATGACCTTGTTGGTAAAAACATAATTATCTCAGTTCCCAGGTCCTTTATTCCTCATTTGCATAAGTCTCTCCACTAAGAGGAACATAGAGCAGGGCAGAATCTAAACTTCAAAAGAGGCATAATCAAGCAAACAGAATTATGAAAGCTGTTCTTAGATGGAAAATGAAAAATCCTTGAAGATCTATAAAGAAAATAAATCTCAGCAGCCTAGAACTCTAGGCCAGACAACATTGTGGGGGAAAAAAGGATAGAAGGGATAGTTCTAAGGGACAGCAATCATTCCTTTGTAGAAAGGATTATCTCTATTTTTTTTCCCTAAGGAGACAGGTATTTGGTTAACTAAAGTGGTACCATGAAATAGGAAGTACTATTTCTTTGCTATTATTTCATGGCACTTTAGTACATGGTAAAGAAATGTACTAAAGTGCCAAGAAATAGGAAAAAATGCTAGCATTAAGAAAATATAAAGACAAACCAGTGTGGGGCAGTCGTTGCACTAAGACACTAGGAGACCAGGGTTAAAATCCTCACTCATCAGTGGAAACCCACTGGGTGATCTTGGGCAGCTCACATTCTCTCAGCCTCAGAGGAAGGCAAGGACAAATCCCCTCCAAATAAATTCTGCCAAGACAACCTCATAAGTTTGCCTTAGGGTTGCCATAAGTTAGACTTCAAGATATAAATGACAACTGAGATATGAAAGTCATGCTTAGGTGGATTTTTCTAAGACATTCTTCTTGAATCTGTTGCCCTCTAGTTGTTGTGGGCTACAGAATCCATAATTACTTACCATGCTAGCTAGGTATGATGGGAGTTAGAGTCAAACATACCTAAAAGGAGCCAGAGAAGAGAAAGCTTGTTGCACCATCTTTAATTTAGCATTTTGTGCACAATTATTTTCTGAAACAGTGATCTTTATTACAGTCACATGGAAAACCACTATTTTGCCTGGGTCACTGATGGGGAACTGAGGTCAAAACAGAGTAACTCATCTGAGGTCACACAGGTACATTTCTCAAGGCCACTGTTGGTGTTCTCTCAATTGTCACCAAGTGGCAGTCATTCCAAGAAGTTAGCTGATCTCTTTCCAACCTGAACTTCCTTTTTCCTTCTCCCTTCCTATCCTTTGTTCCTCATCTGTCACAGCTTCAATCTACATTTACAATGTAAATTATAAATGTACAAATGTACACTTAAAACCTACATTGTAAACTTGAAAGCAGGGGCTGTCAAGCTACTTAGGTTTATAAACTGTTCTGGGACCCTTTTTTGGCTAATGAGGAGGTTATAAAAACTTTAAATAAATATCTGAATATCTGGAAATAACTGCAAGGACATTGAGAGAACAATCCTTTCTTGATCTACTCCTGCTTTGCAATGCAAATCAAAAGCTGCCATGTCTCTTTTAATCTCTCTCCCTCCAAACAAAGATGCTGTTGTACTAGAAAATGTTTGTAACTAAAAACTAAGAGCCAATTAAAATCAATGAGGCTGTCAAATGCACTAAATATAGATCATTTTTACAAACGTCAGGATTTCCCATTTAAACTGGAACAAAAACTAACTATTCAAGCCAAGTATTCAGCACTAGCACCAGATTGCAGCAAGTCTTTGGAACAGTGCCAGAGAGAGCCCACAGTGCAGTGCCAAAATGCCCCTCCTCCCTGTTGCCACTAGAACTCCGATGAGATGTGTGGCTGCCACTGCAACTCAGCTCACTCCTTGCTGTGAGGTTATTACACAGCACTTGCCCACTATAGGCCAAAGTCAAACAATGAATCTGCTCCCATAATAACAAACATCCCCACAAACAAGGAAACACATGGGGGCTGGAACAAAAAAGTTGGGAGCAGCACCACAGCTCAGCTGGAGTCCGTGATGGGCCACCTGAGCCCCACAGACCTTCAAGCGCCAAATCATTCCAACCACTGACAACAGCCCACCAAGCACTTCTGCAATAAAAATGAATGTGCTGCCTACTATTGCTTATTGTTTACAATTCTGTAGATTTTTTTTAGCCATACGATGTGCTTTATAACCTTTGCTAATTTTGTTCTCAACTACCCTGTGAGAGAGACATCGTGGTGCCTGTTCTCCCTTCTGCTAAATCAGTTTGATTTGGTAGAATGTCCCTTGTACAAATTCAAATGATCAGGAAATGTCCTTTGTTCTATATTACTCCTATTACTCTAAGTCTTGAAAATACAAAATAGGTCAACCGTTAAATAGTTTAGAGAAAAAGTACATGAAGACCTGAACAGAGATGTGAAGATCCAGAAAGAAACCTGAAAATTTCAGTCTTTACCATTTGGAGAGGGGGAATGGGTTTTGGAGTGTGGAATTATTTTCTTTTACAATGTTAAATAAAACATTTAAGATAAGGTGTTCACGTATTCACTGCATCAAAATCACTTCTAAAAACAACATAACAGGAACACATTTATGCAAGGTAATATATCAGAACAGAGCAATTCCTGTTCTTGATCTTTTTCTATTCAGTTCTTTTTACAGAAATGACTGCTTTATGTCTACTTTACATTATACAGACTAAAGGAGACAAAATAATTTACTCTGTTTTATTAATGTTGATTTTTTTTCTGGTTTTTTTTTTTTAGTCTGCTCTTTTTTTTTTAGTCTTCCAAACCCAAGGAAGTGTCTAATAATTTAAAAGTTCATTACCTTCAGAATATTGTAAGTACATTTGTAACAAAAAATACGTATCTTAAAAATAACTAAAATAAAATAAATTTGTAATTATTGTCTGAATACACTGTACTTTTAGCATATCTAACATAATTACATTCCTGAAGTAAAAAAGTGACTTTCAATCTCCATTCAATATCACATTTCCCCCCAAAATTACTGTTTTTTTCCTGAAAAATACACAGAAAAATGATTCCCCCTTCCAATGGTTTCAACACTTCCAGAAATTTTACATCTCTGGGGTTGAATCCTATTAGTAGTACAGAGTAGACTCATTTAATCAATTACTGAATGGTAAGTCAATATTTATGTAAATCCCATTCATTAATTGGCTCTAGTTGTGATTACCAATAGGAGTGAAGTCATTACATCCCAAATTACAACTAGTCTCAGATGCTTCTAACATCACACACAAATGCCTGACAAGATAAGATGTAGCAACCCATACATAGTAGTGTCATCACAAGGCATATGATTAGTCTGCAACTCACAAAATAGTAACTGGGTAATCAACTGGAAAAAGACAGAAGGTACCTGGAAAGTGATGTAGATTTAGATTGGTGCTCAACACCTTAACCTTGCAACATCTGTATATGTGTGTGTTTTATCAAAATGTATTTAAGATGTATTTAACTTTGACATTTTTTGACTGATTTGGGGAAACAAAAGCTTGGCATGACTGGATGAGAGACATCACAGTGAACAAATGCAATTCTGTCCTTGTTTCTCTGAGGACCTGCCCTCACAGTAAAGTATATGTTTTGCCTTGGGCAGTAGATAGATCCCTGAGTTTCAACCAACCTTTCTCTTTAGCATGGAGAACAAACATTGTTTTTCACCCTGGTGAGTGTATGTGGTGGGGTGGACAGGTATATACAAAACCTAAATACAGAACACGGATTCATTGAGTCAACTACCTCCACCTTGAGAGAGCTTAATGACAGACCTCATCGCCAGAAGAGAACAGGCCTGATTTCTGGACATTTCTGTTTCTTTCCCCCAGTATTTTATATTTAGTACCACTTAGTCCAATGAAGAGTTTTTGAAAACCTGAAAGCTCATACATATTAACCAAGGGGGGACATCATTTTTACTCAAGAACTACCATGGCTACCTTTGTTTTTGTATCTCAGTACTTTATTGTCTCAAAAACCAGAACAGACCCATCTTACTTTAAAAAAAATCTGTGCCAAAAGATCTCTGGTGCTGTTTCATGAGCTTAAGATACCACTAGGTTGTAGGGAACAGTTCCACAGCCCATACTAGTGTGACCTATGTGCTACCATAAACACTTGTATTTACAAAACAGTTCACTCTATGGACATGGCTCTCTTTACTCCCTCACTAGACTAAATGGAAGCCTCTGCTGCAAACACATATTTTACGCAGCATCTCACTGACTGTACTTGAAAGCAGCTGTAGAATCATAAAGAAAAACAATGGCACAAAATGAGGATCAGAAACCACATCATCAAGCTCTCATGTTAAATCTGCAATAACTCTCAATATTTGCTTCTCCACTGCTGATCTCATAACCAACCTAAAACTTGCTTTTGAATATATAAAGGGAGTATCATAATATATACATTCACAATACAGTAGAGAGAATACTTCAGGCCACAGCTTGGAAATGTTGTATTTCTGGCAATATAGCTCCTAGAAATCCCAGCCAATTGTCTGGGAGATTCTAGGTACTGTAGTCCAGAACAAAACAAACAAACAAACAAACAAACAAGAACTGAAAACTAAATCAAAACTGGTTTTAATGGTTTACAATCAAATTGGCTGAGATTGGGAATGTCATCTCTGCATAGGGTGTTTAATTGCAACTCCCATCATCCTTCAACACTGGTTATGCTGGCTAGTGCTGCTGGAGTCTGAAAGGTCAGAAGCTGCCCAGTGCTAACCTTAGGACATCAGAAATTTCACATTATGACCAATGGCAGAGCTTGGAGTGTGTGGAGGGGGGGCGAGGCTACAATGTGAGAGATGTGGCCACTGTGTGCGGGGGCATGGCTGCAGTGCATGGAAGCATGGCTACAGGTCAGGATGCCCCAAAAGCATTGCCCCCCACCCCCCCTTCCCTACGTGACTGATTATTACTTTGATCCACATAGCTTAGTACTATCTAAACCAGCTTTTTCCAAAAAGATACCAACCAGATATGTTAGATTAAAATTCCCACCATTCCCAGAAGGTCAATGGCATCAGGAAGACAGTAGCTTAGGAAGAAAGTTGTACAGTGGACTCTCCAGTATCTGTTAGAGTTTGGTTCCCGGGCCTCACACGGATACAAAAATCTGTGAATGTCTAAGTCCCATTATATACAGTGGCATTATACAAAATGGTAAAATCAAAGTTTGCTTTTTGGACTTTTTTTTTTGGGAGGGGGGAGGATTTTCAAGCTGTGGTTGGTTGAATCTGTGGATATAGAATCTGTAGCTATGGAGGGCTTACTATACTGTACCTGATGAGTAGTAGATATATGAGGCACAGTTCTTCCTATCATTCTGCCCCAAATCCAAACAGAAATGTCAGAGTCTGACCCTAGCACCTTTTACACACAACATGTGTTCTCCCAATTTGCATGGAACTTCCCAATGACATTAATACTTTCATATTTTAACAGGAACTGACTAGTAGCTGCAATGCTGCAAAAAAACTTTTTATACACAACATCTGTTTCATTAAAAATACTGCAGCCTTCTCCACCTCTCTTATTCTAACCAGACTTTCTATTAGGTCCACTGTTGTTTGTGCTTTTACTTGTTAATTGATATAATTTGTAAAGACAGCCAAGATACTAATCTTTTACAGCCATATCTGGGGATACACTTCAGTGAACTCAGCAGGACTTATTTTTGAGAAGGTATCTATAGACCTTTACTGCAAGGAAGGAATAAAACCCCGCACTCATCATGTTCTAAATCGACTCCACTAGGTTTAAACTCGAATTTAAAAAAAACTCAAAATATGTTTTTTTTAAAAAAATTAGAATAGAGCTACTATATATTTACCATATGTAGGCAAGCACTGTGCTTTTGCAGTACTAAAATCACAGATGGACTGAATTCTGGACCCAACTGCTAAACCCAACTGCTAGTAGATCCCACTGAATCAATGAAACTTGACTGTCGCCTTGTCAAATTCCCACTGATTCAATAGGGCTACTCTAGCTAGGACTAGCAACTAAATTTAGGCCATAGGATGATATACTGGTTCTTACAAATCCATGAAATATCTTATAGAGTCAGCAGCATTTAGTGGCTTGTAGCACCATCTTACATAGGAAGCTTACACTTGGGTAATTCAGCTGTGAATTTTCTAGGCCAAAAAAATAGGAAGCATTGTTATTGTGTTTGTGATGCAATAGCCCTGAAACAGCATTTTTTCCTCTCATAAGTGACCCAGATTTTTTTTTATTCTCTGCCTTTTTTAAGACTCTGTTTTATAGCAAACCAGGGTTAGAACATCAGACTGCTAATGAACACCATACCAATTTCACATGCGCAACTTTATACAGAGTACATCCATTTGGCAGATCTCAAAGAAAAGGGGAAGCAGAAGTCGGAGAGGCATTTCTGATTCATTTCTGTGCTTTCCAATCTAGTAATTACCCATTAGAATGACACCACAACTGACAACCTAGTATGACCAAAGGGTAGTGTTGAGGGGAAATATGTGAGTTTCTGCAAAGGAAGTACAATATACAACAGTGATAGATAACAGAACGCTCCCATGCAAAAACTTTCTGGGACTGTTTCATCCCAAATACCTTAAAAAAAAGGTATCAACAAAAAACAGTAACATCACAGTAACTTCAGAACAAGCTGGAATTAACAACACTGTAGTGCTAATAGCATTAACATTCTTTGAGGCTCATATACCCTTTAAGCACAAATAAGATATTGCATTTCTTAAAATCACTGCAAACTCTTGCTCCTACCATTCTGAAGCCAACTCTGAACTATATCACGCAGGCCAATATAAAACACACACAGTAGGATCTCGATCCTATTTTCTTGCCTGAACAATCCTTTACAATTTGATTGTTCAGTACTAGCAGGAAGACGTCTACACATCTAACAGTAACTGCGGATAAAAAACTAAATTCAATTGCTAGTTGTAATTAAATCAGATCCACTGAATTAACCATTAAACGATAGATAGATCACCACTCCCATCTTGGGAGAAAGGCAAGACACAAATTCAATAAACAAAGTAAATCCCACTAATTTACTTTGGTCTATTCTGGCTGGCTCTACTTTAGTTGCAACAATTGGGTTAAACCTCAGTATCTACCACCCTCTGCATTAAAACCAGCTGTTAAACTGGATGGAGCTTTCTAGAATGACAAGAACTTGGGTCTGGTTGCCATTCACAGGTATAGATGGGAATCGGGGGGGGGGAGGAACAAAGTAATAAACTGAGTCCAAATTTAAGGTAGGTTAGCCTTCTCTAATTTGTTATCCCACTAGTTGTGCTGGACTACTGCTCCCATAACTCTACAGCCAGCATAGCTGGGCGGTAATGGGAGTTGCAATCCAACACACTAACAGGGCACCAGCCTGTGGAAAGCTGTAGGGCCACAGAATATTATCTGCCTTTTCCCCCCCAATCATTTCTAGCTGTCAAGAGCCAGACGGCTCAGAACTGGTTTTATTTTGAGATGAGACAGAAGTCGTGTGTTCCAGTGAACAAATGCAATTGGGAGACCTTGCATTCCCAAACTCAAGGCACTCTGTGACCTCAGGCAAGTTACTACATTTCACTCCAGGTACAGCATGTTTACAGCAAGATGACGAAGGACCAACCTTCACAGAATCCATCTGGAGATGAATTATAAAAGGATTACTGTACTCCAAGTACCAAAATCTGCTGTGACACATTACATGCAAATACATCTCAATGAGTCAATGGGGCTTATTTCAAACAACAGCAACAACAACAATTAATAATGACAATTCAATGATTGCAGTCTAAGTGGCCTTTCTGTGTTATTATCAATATCAATAGCAATCTCAGTGCCTTCACTGAATTTTCAAAGAACTCCAGTCCTCCAGATGCCTCTGTTAAGTCTACTGCAGAAGATGAAGGGAACAATAATGAGCAGATGAGCTTCCAAGCTCAAAAGCAGCCTTTCTCCTATGCTAAATAGAACGATCATGACAGATGATGACCATACAGTCCAGGCAAGTCAGTAGAAATGGATTTTTTTTTTAAATGGTCATACAGATTGACTGCTTGGATACCAAGAGCTAAATCCAACCCTGGGTCCCCACTAAATCAGTGAGAACTTAGTCAATCAACAAGTTCTACTGACTGGGGTGGGGGGAGGCCGTCTGTTCCAGTCGGGATCAAAAGCCGGACCGAGCCCCCCCCCGCTTCTCCAATAGGAAACGCAAATATACACCTGTTGCCAAAGCAGCCCTTGTGCCGAGCTTAGAAACCCTGGCCTCCCACCGAAGCCCGCAGGGCCCCCAAGACCTCCTCCGTGGAAGGCCCCGCAGGGGGTGGCTTTGCCGTCCGCCGCGGCCCCCCCTCCCTCCCTCCCCTCCCCGGCTTACCCGCGATCCCTCCGCTGCCGCCATCGCCTCCGTGCCCCTTTCGCCGCTGCAGGATGAAGTAAGGGTTGGCCCTCTCCGTGATCCACAGGGCGTTCGCCAGCAGCACCTCCTCCGGGTTCACCCACATCCTCCCGGCCGAGACAAAGCGGGCACCGGGGCCTTCGGGGGCCTTCGCCGCGGATTCGGGGCGCGCCCCGTCCTCCTCCTCCTCCTCCTCCCGCTCCCCAATCGCGCCGAGGGTGGGAAGCGGCGGCTGCCGAGGCGCCCGTCGCCTTCAGCGCTCGCCTACCCAGCGCAGGGGGAGCAGCCAGAGACCCCGGGAGGAAAGCGGGGGGGCGAGGCGGCCGCGGGAGGAGGAGGAGCAGCATGCCCGCCGGGACGCCCCAGCCCCTCGCCCAGCCCCGCCGGGAGCGCAGCCAGGCGCAGGGGGCGCGAGCGGAGGGAGGGAGGGAGGGAGGGAGGGGGCCGCGATGAGCCCAGCGGTGACCTCAGAGAGGAGGAGGAGGAGGAGGAGAAGCGGCAGCGGCAGCCTCGGCGGCGCTGGTTCCGCCCCGCCTCACCCCCCGCAGGAGCGAGGAGCAACCGCCGCGCCGCCTCCCCGCCTTCAAGCTCCGGCGACGCCGCCCGCCGGCAAGGACGCCACCCTTCAAGGCAAGGAGGCCAAGAGCGCCCCCCGGCGAGCGCGCCCAGAAGGGCCGCGGACAGCGTTCGCCGCCGCCGCTCCGGTCTCCTCGCCCGCCCGCCCGCCCGGCATGGCCAGCGAGGGAGGCCCCCGGGGCCCGGGGGGCGCCTCCCAGCTCTGCGAAATCTCCCCCCGCCCGGCCCTCCTGGGTTTGGGGGAAAGGCAGGGCGGGGGGCGGCGGCGGCTCCGCAGCAGATCCGGGGCCAAAAAAGCCCTCGGAGGACCACGCTTGCCCCCCCCCGCGCGCGCTGCAAAGGCGCTCCCACGAGCGAACGAGACCCGCCCCGCCCGTCCGCCTCCCCGCCGGGGCGCCCGCCGAAGCAGCACCGAGGCACGCGCGCCCGCCTTAGCTGAGACCCCCTAGGAAAACCCCGCCCTCGCCCAGGAACGGCGGCCCCCTTCCTTCCCTGGCTGTGGCCTGACAGGGCATCAGGGATCTGTCTTCCCAGGAGGAGGGGAGGAGGAGGAGGCGGGGGGCATCCGCATGCCGTCTCTGCGGCAGAAGCACTCGCAGCCACCGCCGCGCCAACCGCGGGCCAGAAACAGGCGCCTACGCGCCCCTCTCCTACCCGCGCCGCGTCTCGGGCCGGCGGTCCCGACAGTCAGCAGCCAGAAATACCGGGGGCCCCCCCGCCCCGTCTTTGCTCTCCGCCGCCACGAACGACCCCCCCCTTCCCGCGCACGGCCGGCGGCCCAGGTTCCGAGCAGGCGTGGCCGGCAACGCGCCGCCGCGCCCGGGAACCACCTGCGCGAGGCTCCGATTGCTGGTTTCGCCCTTCCTGCGGTCGCTCCCGCCGGTCACGCGCCCCTCGAGCCACCCCGCATCCCTGCAGGCGCCGCCCTTCTTCGGACCCGTCCGCTGCCCTCCGGAGAACCGGCTTAGCAGCCGCCTCCGCAACGCTGCTGGGGCAGCCCTTGGTTCCCAGAACGAGGAGAGCGAGTCCTTTCCTCCGCGGGTGACCCCCAAGGCACCAGGCTTTGATTTCTTTTAGGAAAAGAACGTCCTTCCAAGGCAGGCCCCGCCAGGAGGTTTGCTCAACTAGAACCAAGCAGGACATGCGGTTCAGTTCGGGCTTGATTTGGAACGACCAATGTCTTGGTATTAAATTAGACTGGAATGGCTGGGAAAAAAAACACTATTGAAAGGAGTAGTTACTGTTATGAACAGGTCATTTTGTCTTTTTTTTAAAAAAAAAGATGCACTTGTGCATAGAAACATACTTTATTTAAAAAAAAAAAACTAGCATTTTGCGGACTTTTGGAACCTGCCTTACTTCCGCACTGAGCCTGTCTAGCGCGATGATTCCACTTGCAACCTCCTCTGGAATCCTGGGGTTTGCAGTTTCGGGAGGGGCCGGCCGGCCCCTCCCGAAACTGCAAACCCCAGGATTCCAGAGGAGGTTGCAAGTGGAATCATCGCGCTAGAACAGGCTCGTGCGGAAATGGCCCAGGAGTCACGTGGTATTCCTTCCCCACTACTTATGGAAGCCACTTTCCCCAAAACTATATACTATTGAGGCTCGAGATGCCCTTATCTGAACTGTTTGGGGCCAAAAAAATGTTCCATATTTCAGATTTTTTCCAGATTTTGGAATACAGTATCTTTTGGGAATAGCCTCACATCACCTTCCTTCACTACTTGTGTTGTGTGGGAGACCTGAGGCTCCAGAGAGACTGAGGATGTGTGAAATGGCAGAAATCCAAGCATAGTGCTTGTTTCATCATAGCAATGTTTCACATGTAGGACTTTAGTTAAATTTGCCATTCCAAGTTCATTTACGGCATTAATATTTTTCTGTCCCATCCTTCTGTGCCACAATCCAGGACAGTTCTCGTGCTTGCATTATTTGGCATTCTTCACACATTCCATTTTGCAATCAACAACGTACAGATCTTCGCCTGCAGTTGCCTGCATTATGGTTTTCCCATCATAAGACAAAATGCAGACTGTCCTTTAAAATTAACTTCACAGTCCCGTTGTGCTAGGTTTTTCATGGCTATTAGATTGGACCTCAAGTCTGGCACATGTGAGACATTGAAAAAATTACTTGTTTTATGCTGCCCAATGAAATTTTGCAGAACAGGCTAACAGTTCCCATTCCTTCAGAATTCAGCCTTGTTTTTACCTTTCCAGACACATGATTCTTGATAATTTAATTTAGTTTTGTGAAAAATGATCCATTTTGATATATATGAGACATGCTCCACTGTTCTAATGGAAGATGTTCATATTTCTATTTGAATATGTGCCTTGCAAAACCAAATATTCACTTCTAAAGGACTCTCCGTAAAAATCATTGTCAACATCTGATTTCTGCATCTCTCTCACAGCAGCCTGCATTCCTTGCATTCCTTTTCTCCTGTTTCCTCTGAGCCTTGAGTCTTTGTTCTTAAAGCAATTAGCTCCTGTCCTGTTTTACCACATGAAAAGCATTTAGAGCATGAAAAGCATTTAGCACCTGAAAATTACTTCCTACACTGAGATTGAAACAGTTTTTTAGCTCCTAAGAGGTGCTTAGGAGCACTTGGCTTGTGGATGGGAGTAGAGACCTCCTGGTTAGGGTATCCATCCTTTTTCACTCAAGAGCTCAGGGTGGGGGACGGGGACAACAAAACTAGGATTTCTCCTCCCTCTTCTTCATGCACCTTGACAGGCACATAGTTAGTCCAAGAAAAAAGTATCAGGAGTCTCCTTGTCATCTGCAGGTCTTGGCAAAGACCTACCAAGTTGTCCCACCAAAAATCTGCAACTCATCTCGGAAGCTTTCAGGCTTTGGAGATGCCTTCTCTTGTATTACTTCACCTTTTAAGCTTACTTTGTGCATTATGTGATACGTACGTGCAGGTGCATGGACACAAAAACCCCCATACAATTGGCAGGTAGGTTCTGGTGCACAAAGACATATATAGAGTTTGGAAATGCTACTTCGTTGTTGTTTTTTTATTATTATTTATTTGTATCCCGCCTCTCCATATGGATCGAGGCGGCGAACAACTTACAAATAGCATGTATTTCGAAACATTTCTATACATGCCCCCAACAAGCTGGGTACTCATTTTACCGATCTGCGAAAGGATGGAAGGCTGAGTCAACCTTGGAGCCGGGTAGGATCGAACTTACAACCTTCTGGCTTGCAGTACTGGCATTTCACCACTGCGCCACCAGGGCTCCGTTGTTGTTGTTGTTGTTGTTGTTGTTATTGTGTGTCTTAAGCCCTTTTTACACCTTACCTCATTCTGGTATCGTTGCAAGAGGATCACGCAAGAAGCCTCTTGCAAGAGGCACTTGCGTCCCCTCCGCTTCCCCTCTGCACCAGCTCCATGCTGGGAGGAAGGAAGTGTGAGGGCTCCGCCTCTTCCTTCCGCAGCGCAGCCGGGTACTTTTCCAGGCTGCACTGGGGGAGGAAGTGTGATGGCTGCGCATCTGGAGGCTCTGCACACAAGGTAAGTGTGGGTGGGGCACAGGAGGGACGCGCGATTGCGCATCGTTTTTGGCAATGAGCTGAAAATTATATACTATGTGATCACCATGGAATGACCTTGGGAGCGTCGCGCGATTGAGAGGACATCATGTGGAACGGTCCTCGCAATCCCGCAGTGCTCCCAAGGCCATTTCGCAACAGGACTGGCATGCAAAAAGGGCCTTTAAGTAATTTCTGATTTATGTTGACTCTATCACGTTTTCTTGGTAAGACTTGTTCAAAGTGGGGTTGCCTTCAGTTTCCTCTAGGGCTGAGAAAGAGTGACTTGTCCAAGATCACCCCATAGGTTTCTGTAGCTAAGCAGTGATTTGAACCCTGGTCTTCAGAGTCATAGTCCAACACTCAAACCATTACAGCATACTGGCTCTCAAAAGTACTTTGGCCAACTCTAGTTCCCAGCATTCTCAGAACCAGTGTGACCACTGCAGTGGTTGCACTCCAGAAGCATACTTCCCTATGCTCTGAAACTATATACTTCAAAAGAATGATGTGAAATAAGAGACCATCCAGATGTTACCATACTCTGGATTCCTTTTTATCTCATTCCTTTTCCTTCCACACTGCTGCATTTTCCAGGTTTCTCCTTTACATTCAACCTTTTTCTTTTTCATGCTATGGAGGCTCCTAGACAAAGTTTTTATTGTGAAATTGCCCTGTCTCAAATGAGGGATTTTATGTGGGCACCAGATGAGGCTGTTTTCCATTTCCATCTTTTCCTTACCAGTTCTGTCTTTCTTCTCTTATCACAAATCTGTGAAAAAGGGAGAGGCAGAATAGATACTCAGTGCCTTTTGGCTGGTAGCACTTGGTGCTATCCATCTGTCAACATCCTATGTCTCTTTTCTTCCAATATATAGCCCTACTAGCTCTTTTTCCCACTTCTTATGAGTTGGGAAAGAGAGTGGGTGGAGTACTGGGTCTCCTCTAGTTGTTTATGTATTTTTATTCCTAAACTAATATAAATATTAAAGCCAGAATGTGGCATAGCAGTTAAGAGCATGGTATGAGATTTGGAAGGTGCAGATTTTTGTCTCCACTGAGCCATGACACTTAGGTCATTTCCACACGAGATTGTTATAGCGCTATGATTCCACTTTCAACATCTGATGTAATCCCGAGGTTTGCAGTTTAGGGAGGGGCCGGCTGGCCCCTCCCTAAACTGCAAACCCCAGGATTCCATCGGATGTTAAAAGTGGAATCATAGTGCTATAACAGTCTCGTGCAGAAATGGCCATAGTGTGTGACTGTGGGCCAGTCAGTGTCTCTCACATGACCTGCTTCACAGGACTGTTGTGAGGATAAAGTAGGGAGCAACCATGGCTACTACCCTGAGCTCACTAGAGGAAAGGGTTTATTTAATTGTAAAAAAAAAAGTAATTAAATTATAAAACAAAACCATCATGAGAACAAAACCATACATTTGTGCCTTCCTACAACAATATTCAGCTCTCTCTTGACCTTTTTCTTCTGTTTTTATTTTTAGAGAGAGAGAAAAAAAGGAACAGATAGTACAAGCCGTTCTTGGGAAAGCAGAACATGGTTTCACAGTTAAGGCTGCTTAGTTTTAAAATGAGACCTGAAATGAAGAAGACTGCGGAGAACAAAAGTAGTTCCAAAGAAGAAACAAACATGTTTCTCTTTCAGTTTCCTCAGAAAAATGAGGAAGAAGGTCAGAAGTGATAAACCAATAAATTTACCTTCTTGATGGAATTGTTTTCTTACCAGAATAGCAAAAACAAACATCAATTTGCCAAGCTAATTGATTGTTGTTATTTTTCTCAAATAGCTAGGTGGTTGCTTTAATCCTTTTCCCATCTTTAAGGACTCTAGCTGTGAAAAACAGTACAATGTATGGCATTTGTCAACATGCTTCAGTTTTGTATTCCTAAGTGTTATAAAGGTATACATTTGCTGATATAGAATGTATCCACATGACATAATTTCAGAGATTTGATAGCACTTGCCACAATTATAGCCATTTGGTAGCATGACTTTTTTTGAGTTGATTCTAAAGAATCCTGGGATTTGTAGTTTAGTGAGGTACTTGGATTCTGTGCTAGACAGGTCTTGTTCACTCCCCTGAGTTACAGCCTTCTAGCAGAGAATTCAAAGTTTCTACCAAACTACAAATCGCAGGATTCTGAAGGATGGAGGAGAATACTACCAAACTGCCATAATTGCACTGTGTGGACATGCCTCATTATCTCTCTGAAGTCTGGTTTCCAAACATATCAAGATATAGAATTTGAAAACAGTCCACTGATTACATCAGCATGTCTAGCTATTACCTTTAGAAATCTTTTTTTTGGGGGGGGGAGGATCTGACAAATCTCGGATTAAATGTACACAGCTAAGCCAGTAATATTCAAATGACTGAACTCTCATGTGAAATTGTCTGAACACCACACAGCTGCTTCCATAAGGTCAAGCTGGTGTTTCTTTGGTTATAGATTCCTCCTTCCTCCTTCACCATTTAAAAAAAGGCTTTTAAGAACTAGTAGTTCTAGGCTGCTTTTAACTGAATACAGATCCACCTTTTATACTTTGATTTCTATACTGTGTTTGGAGGTTTCCAATACTATGTCTTCATAAGCACATTATTAGTTAAAATATCCAACTGTCTTACCTGTTTACTCTGAAGAGCCTTGAAAAGTCTTTGCCTCAAAAGGTAATACAGAAATATCTTAAGTGCATAAATGAAAACTCAGAACAGGGCAACGTTATTATTGTCCTTCTCATACTACCCGTTATAACACTATATGTTACTTTAACTACCTTGTCAACATCCTGTAGAATTCTGGGATTTGTAGTTTAAAGAGGCCCAAGAGCTCTCTGGCTCAGTATTTAAAAATGACCCTCCCTAAATTGCAAAAATTTCCAGGATTCCATAGGATGTTGCCATGACAGTCAAAGTAGAATATAGCGCTATAACAGTGTACTGCGATTAGTTGAGAGTTTTGAACCTATGTGCTTGTTTCATGGAAAAGGCATTCTATAAAATTCAAGATAACTCACTCCAGTATAAATGTGCACAGCATTTATACTGGAATGAGTTGCCTTGAGTTCTATTCAGTTTTCTTTACCTTTTGAAACAAAAGTTTTATTCTGCATATTTACTTAATAGTTTGACGCAATTTAGTTCAGTTAGTTGCTGCATATCAGTTATTATTATTTATATTTATTAGGCACTTATTCCTTGGTGTTATACAAAATCAGTTTGAAAAACAGAAGAACACAATAATAAATGCTAGCAATCCCTAAAATCCAGCCTAGCATTTAAAAACCCAGCAAAAGAAATGCCAGCACAACAAAATACAACAGAAAACAGAGAAACTTAACAAAACAAAATCCTGCAGTCACTACAGGAGCGAAAACTACCCTCACATCAAAATCACAAGATTTTAAATCCATAGCTATACTTAAAACTGAACCATATGGCTGTTTCTTCCCTTTTCTTATCATACTTTTGTGTGCTGCACCAGTCCTGAATTGTTTAAATAAGTGTGTTCCATAGTAATACCAGAAAAGGCTGTTCCTTGGACATCTGAAGATGGGCACACTTCATCTGCATTTGTATTTTTGTTTATAAAAGTGGAGAAAGTACTGAAAAGCACTATATAAGCAGGAAACAAAAAGGAGATAAGCTCCATGAGTTAATAGATGGTCAACTGTTTATTCCTTTAAAAACAAGACTCTCCAAAAGGCTGCACTATTAAGTATACTTAATGGCCCAGCCTTTTGGAGAGCGTGTCTACAGCTGTAGAAATTTCTGGTGAATGCCTCTGAAGGCCTTTTCTCACACAGGCCAAAACACATTGGGCTTTTTAAAGGAATAAACAGTTGACTGTCTATTAACATATAGCTCTTGTCTCCTTTTTGTTTCCTGTTTTTGTTTATACACACATAACTATACCAGTCAATTCTATTTTTTGCTAATGCTCATATTGTTTTATGTATGCATTTGTAAATTAGCATATCTTTGCTTTAAGCCAGCCATCAATGTTATACGTAAATAAATAAATGCATCCATGACACATAGACTGTAGGAGTATGAAATGCATATTTGATGACAGATGCAAATATTGAGAATATATGCAATAGAAATTTGGGGCCCATATGTTTTGCTTTCCAAATGTGATGAGCAGCACATTAAAGCATAATCTATAACATTTTTTACATATGGTCTGCATACATACCTGAATGATGAGAAGAAAGCGCACCAAGATTTCTCTCTCTCTCTGCTAGATCCCTGAATTCTCCAACAAAGGGAAACAGTAAGAGTAGGGAGTGTTTCTAGATAAGAGTTAAACTATGAAATTTGTTCCCACAAAGTGTAGTCAAGGGTACCAACTTGATGACTTTAAAAGGGAAGATAGACAAATTTATGGAGATATGGGCCATTTCCACACTAGACTGTTATAGCGCTATTATCCCATTTTCAACATCCTATGGAATCCTGGGGTTTGCAGTTTAGGGAGGGGCCACTTGGCCCCTCCCTAAACTGCAAACTGCAGGATTCCATAGGATATTGAAAGTGGAATAACAGCGCTACAACAGGCTAGTGTGGAAATGGCCTGAGAGTATATGATATGCCCAAGGTCACCCAGTGAGTTTCCATGGCCAAACAGGAAATCAAACCCTGGCCTCCAGGATCATAGTCCAAGGTCCAAACCACTACACCACACTGGCTCCAGTGCATAGAGAGACGTTTTAAAAATAGAGACAATGTGGTATAATGGTTACAGTGTTGACCTAGATTTGAGAGAATCAGATTCATTCTCCACTGAGGTATGAAGCTCTTGGGCACATCCCTTTCTCTCAGCTTGACTTACCTCAGAGGTCTGTTGTGAGGATAAAATGGAGCAAGAGATTGCTGTTTGCCAAATTCACCCCAAGAGGGATATAAATTAAGGAATGAGCCAAAAGGTTTTATATTGGTTTAATTGCCTTAACATGTTGCAAAGAATCCTGGGCCTTCTAGGTAGATGAGATGCGGGAGGTCTTCATCTACCCAGTCTCACAGAACTATAGTTCTCATGTGTTTCTGAAGAACAGGCGATTACTCTTGATTCAGCTGACATCCATTGATATGGATATGACTACGGATGTTTCTGTCGTGAGTAATTACTATTATTACCTCATGAGAAGGTGAAAGCTATCGGTTTATTGTGTATTGAAAATAAAAGTACCCATATTGCCACTCTGGAGTTTTGCGATTCAGATGTGCAATTGTCAAGTGACATATCCAGACGTGTTAAGAACCCAGAAATTTCATTAGCAATCAGCCTGTGCCTTTGGCTAAGCTGACGTGTTTGCTATTTTTAGGAAATGACTCAGCCACTCTGTCTTACAACCGCTGAGATTCCCTGTAGACTGATACCAAAGCTTTGTGCAAAGCTCTGCTTAAGCCCATCTAAATACTGGAGCACACAGATCAAACTGATTGGCTCACTTGCTAGGAAAGAACAGAGATGTTCTCTGCATGCTCTTTTATTTCCCTGAAGACAAAGCTCAGATAAGCAAAGGGAATATTCAACAGGAATAAAACCCTGATCATGAAGCAGAGAAAAGGCAGATTGTGTAGAATCTTAGGGCTCCTAAAAGCAGCATCACTATTGTGCAAACAAATGTGTGTTTCATTATCTTCTCTAAAACCAGACAGAAAGGTTTATAATTGTTCAGACCTCTTTTTTTCTTTTATTTTGTTTGAAACTAGCATTATCTCTAACAGCACATTGCATGAACTAATGCTTTTAAAAAACATCTCTCTAGTAATGTTTCTTTTTATTCCATTATCCTGACTCCTCTGTTTACCTTCTTCTCTTTCATGTAATATTATTTGTGTAACCAAAGCACAACTGTCACTTTAATATGAACAATGTGCTTCAATTAGTGTAAGTCCTTCAATGCAGTTATTGGACATGTAGTCCTTTCCTTGCCCAATCCACATATAGGATGCAACCCAACATCCCTTTGGCTTTGGAAAGATGTTCTGCCAGCTATCAGAGCAAAGAATCAATGGGGGAGGAAAAAGCACACAGCAGTGAGTGCTTAAAAAAAAACCCAAAAAAACCCAGTGCCTCTAGAAAAGTGCCTGGCTGAAGTGATATATTCCTACCCCAGAAACATCAGACTTTTCCACACTACACTGTTATAGAACTATTATTCCACTTTCAACATTCTGTGGAATTCTGGGGTTTGTAGTTTACTGAGGCCAAAGAGCTCTCTGGCTGAGAATTCTAAATGTCCCTCCCTACACTGCAAACCCCAGAATTCCACAAGATGTTGAAAGTGGAGTAATAGCACTATAACAGTGTAGTGTGGAAAGGCCCATCCTTTCCTTAGCTATAGTGTTGCCATTCCCCATATGGTCCACCAACTGATGGGGACTATCCTTCCCCTATGACTCTAGGACAGTGGTTCTCAACCTTCCTAATGATGCGACCCTTTAATACAGTTCCTCATGTTGTGGTGACCCCCAATCATAAAATTATTTTCATTGCTACTTCATAACTGTAATTTTGCTACTGTTATGAATCGTAATGTAAATATCTGATATTTAGTCCACCATAAATGATATAAAGTTTGAAGATTTGGTTTCACTGCATTCAGACTGAATTAAATCCAAAATTAAATCTGGCATGGGAATAACACTAGATTTTGTAGGCTTATTCCTTACAATTGATGCAACATTCTTGTTTTTATCAATATCTGAAGTGGCACTCTCCAGACTGTCCAGTCCCAGAGTTACCAACACCTTTTCCAGCAAATTTTTAAAAGAATCTGAGGAAAATAATCTCACTTTATTATCATCTTCTGCATCCTCCCCCTCAGAAATAGAACCATCTGATTTAGAGTCATTATCCCCATGAGTATCTGCCAAATCTGGTTCCTCATCACTTTCAGATTCAGTGTTGATTTGTTCAGAGTGTGACAAAGCAGATTCCTCAACTCTAGTCACTTTGGACCTACAGGTAGCCTTTTTTGGTAAACACACACCAGCATCATTTGATTCAGCTTGAATAACTTTTGTATCATCAGGAAAATCATGTGAAAATGAAGGATTCATTGAAGTAGTTTGTTGACTGCTTAATAATGACATTACATTCAAATTCAGTGAATTGTCCAACTTGCAATATACATTTTTTAAACTTGTTATGTATTTTGTGAAATCATTTCACTCATATTGTTTGCCTATTAACATGCACCTCCATTTCTTCAGCAATCATTTGTCTTATCGCCTCCCTACTACACTCAGACACATTCCCCTGGGAAGACATTGAGGACATAGGAGGTCCAAATCTTACTTCTTTACGTTCCATAGGCATTGCAGTTTGACTCCTAGTGAATAATGACACCATACACAAGGCTAAATTGCCCTGCGCTACTGTATTCGCTAAAACACAAGGGCCAGGAACTGCTGACTGAGAGGCGGCCATTTCTCCTGGCAGAGGCTGCTCACATGCTTGAGTGTGATCGGTTGTGTTGCTGGCGAGCTTGGCTTGGTCAGGAGAGCTCTTTCCTCTCATAGCCCCCTCCCTTTCTTTCTGAACACCTTTTTTCAACATGGCGACCGGAAGTTAAAGGAGCAGTTGGGAGCCCTTCCCCGCCCTTAACAGACTTAACTGCATTACCAGGTAATTTTCCTTTCACCTTCTTTTTAATTCTTGCCTTCTCAGACTTCCTTATACTAGGTGTTTTTAGCTTTGCTTGAGCCTCGGAGTGGCTGGTCAGAGATTGCCCTTCCAACTCACTCTCGCTCGAGGCCAAGAAAATTTTCTTTAGTAAGGTACTTCCACAGGGGGCAGGAGGACGCCGCGCACCACCACCGAGGAGCGAATGGAGCCTAAGACCATCGGAAATACGTATTTTCCGATGGTCTTAGGCGACCCCTGTGAAAGGGTCGTTCGACCCCCAAAGGGGTCACGACCCACAGGTTGAGAACCGCTACTCTAGGAGAAATTGGAAGACCAGGCGTGATGAATTAAGGATCTAACTTTTTTTAGGAAAAGAAATGCATTTCTATCTCCCACTCTGACAGACCGGAATCTGAAGAGAATCGGAGCCCAGAACTGGGAGCTCACGCATTTTAATATAGTTTGCCAAGGGTGTCAAATCACTACTGCTAAGCATATACGTTGGGAAAATTCCATGAACCTAACAAATATGATAAAAGTTTTGACTTCTAGGTGTCAGTTGGTCATGTAAGGTAAACAACATTTCCCACTCCTTGCTTTATAACCCATTCCTCAGTCTCTTGGTGTTGTAGGGAACAAAATATATTATGTAACCTTCACAGTGTCAGCTTGTTCTTCTGGATGAAGACTAAGGCAATGCGAAAACATTTGGCAAGTTACCCATGTGAAGCCATGTTTGTTTCACCTTCTCCTTGCCTCCCAAATTAGGTCAAACATGGTAAATAGGTCTTAGTCCCAATACATAATCAGCTAAGGCCTGTGGGGCCCGAATTACTCTCGTTCTTCCTAAAGAGATACTATGGGAGATTGGGCATGGGTAACCAGCCACAGCATCCTTCTTAGAAAAGTTACCCATATATGCTGCATTACTCAGAATTTCTGATCCACCTTGGCCATGGCCATGCTGTCTGGGGAATTCTGGGAGCTGCATCATAAAAAGCAACTTTTTCAGCTTTTGCTCAAGCTCTACTGAGCTCTACACTGTGCAACATGTGATGGATTGTAACCTTTTCTCTGCATGGGGAGGCAGATGCGAGGTATTATTTAAGGGGGCTGACATCCTACATTACAGACACATTTACAAATGCATAATTACTTATCATACCTTGACCTGTCTCTCTACACATACCTTAACAGCCAGCCACTGCTCTGAGTGACGGAGGTGGTTCTGCTTGTGACTTGGCACAGTAGAACGGCCATTCCTGCCTCCTCCCACCAAGTGATCTATGGAGTGATGAGGATCTGCAAGTCACAGCCTGAGAGGGCTGTCATTCTGCTGCTCCCCAATTGCCAGCAGAACAGACTTCTGTCAATTGATGGGCTGCTGACTGTTAAGATAGGTTGTAGGAACATATGTGAGCATAGCAATAGTGCCACAATTGTAAACATGAATATTGAACAGTTACAAATGCATAAGTCTAGCTTACACATTCATAACTGTTCAGCAGGATGTCAGCTGGATTTATTTAAAATACTTTTCCATATGGGCTAGCCATATAGCCATATAGCATAGCTAGCCATGCTATCTCAAAAAACTGTCCCCTGACTGGGCCAAAACAGAGTTCTCTCCAGTCATTCTTCCACTGTCACTGTATTGGTGGTATTTTCCATTTCCACACTGATTGCAAAAGTTGCAATCATAGAGAAACAACCAAGAAAAAAATACCAGGGAAGGCACCGCTCATGGTAAGCAAATTACATATCCAACCAGTGCCTAATCAGGACTTGTGAAAATATTACTTCCTGGTCCTGACAGGCAGAGCCTGGGAACATTGCAGCTCCCAGAAACTCCCAGTCAATGTGGTCTCTGGGATTCTGGGAGATTTAACCCTACCAGCACCAAAACACCAACCCTTTCTTAGGCTCTGCATAGAAGAAATAAACAGATGATGCTGAAACAAGCGTATTCCTCAGCTCAGTGGCTTGCACTGACCCCTTGACCAATAATTTTATTGATCAGAAATTAACTTCCCCAGTTCCAGAGATTAGAAAAGTTATTGCATTGGGCCACCAGAATCTCTTGGTTCATGCCAGGTCAAAAAGTAATATTTCAAATGTCTGGAAAATCTGCTTCAATCATACCAAATATCTTACTATTGTTGTTCTGTTTACATCGACTTAAATGGACTCTGACTTATGCTGAGCCTACCATAAGGGTTTCTTGGTAAGGTATGTTGGGAACAGGTTTGCCATTGCTTTCCTTTAAGACTGAGACAGTGTGATTTGCTCAGGGCAGTGGGTTTTCATGGCTGAACTGGGATTCAAACCTTTATCTACTGGATCCCAAGTTCAACAAACCATTATACCACACTGGCTTTCCACCGTAGTTTAGCCCACACTGTTCCATTGGAATGTTCTCGCTGTATTCCTAATGACATGGTACAGGCTTCTAGGCATGCTCTGAACACAAAATAACTGCTGGTCTTTCCATAGGCGTCTCTGCCTATCCCAGCTGAAAAAAGGAAGAGGAAAATAGGTAGTTAGGAAGAATGGAGCTGATGAAAGGCTACTTGGGAAGCTTCTCCTGGCTAGGCTTTCTGAATTTTTAGAGATCTTTTGGAAAGCCTGGGCTAGAATGTACTGTAAGAAAAGTTCAGAAAGATGAAAGGTATTCCAAATGAAGATGGGGTAGTTAGTCAGATATCAATCAAGGAAGCCACAGTCCAGAGTCTGCATGATCTGAACAAGGATGTTGATTATAAGGTCTCTTGGAGATGTCTCTTTCATGGGATCCCCATAAATCAAAGCCAACTTGGCAGCACAAAACAACAACAATTCCAAACAGAGATGAAGGCAGGCAACCAGGATTTAAAAATGTGGCTGGCTCAGTATTCCACAGTCAACCATCTTTCATAGTAAAAATATTTCATACATTTATAACTTTATGTAGTTATTCAGTTCATCATCGCAATGCTAAACCATCAAACACAGGTATAGTTACATATTCAGCAACTCATATACCATCACAAATCTGCTGTATGTTCAGGAATATGTCGGTTCAGTGTTCGACTCTAAGTGCATTTTAACATCGCTCAACCTTAACTGCCAGCGTGTTGTACGGGACATAAATTGTCTTGGTGACTTACGCTGGTGTAACCACCAACACAGGTACTTTTTGGAATGGTGACCAAGGAGACATCCAGTACCTCTTTGCACAACATTCCCTTGCCCCAACATGTTTGACTCTTAACCACATTTTAACATCACTGAACCTTAATTCTCAGCATTGTAGGAGTCAGAGGCATAAATAATCAAGACGATTTATGCTAGTAGATTTAGTCCTTTTTTGGATGGTGATCTATGAGATATCGAGTATCTCTTTCTGCAATATCTCCCCTACTACACCAGCTCTGCAAGAAGAAACTGGGCAGCTCAGCCCCCAGATGTAGTACTGCTCCCTAATCCAAACAGCCATTAATTGGTCATGAGGCCACTTCTGGGCACCATTCAGGGGCAGTCAGGGGAAAAGAGCAGCTTTCAACCTCCTGGACCTCCAACATTAATACACTGCTAACACTTTACGCTCTGGCCGAATCAAATAAGATCTTGGCCTGACAGTGCAGGGTTCGTATAAAATATAGAGCAATATTCCCCCTGTGTTAGGACACCTTGTTGAGACTTAAGGAGGAATGATTTTGTTTTACAATTGGCTCTACAGTATAGAGAATAAAATTTGTGTATGCAGTTAAGAACTAAGGAAAAGTCCATTTAGAGATTGTGCAGTATTACATTCTGAAAAATCTTTTTTAAAAATTCCACTTCTAATATTTTAAATCCTACACAGAAAAAGTAGCATCAGAATTAATCCACTGTTTTTAGGACTGAAAATCTGCACTACAAAATTGAACGGTATTATATTTACCCCACTTAAAGCATTAAAACTTTCAGGGGAACTGCATTAAGTGAAGGTTAACTTCCTTTGGAAGGAAGTCTGGAGGCATATCAGTATTTTGTAATATTTGTCTCTTAAATTATCTCTTCGTTCAGCCAAAGATGAGATAATACGAGTGTCTGGAATGAAGAGAGACTGCAGTTTGAGTCAGACATTGAGAAAGAGTTGTGAGCATTATTTATGTGCTCAGATGAATGTTTCTGGGCTTAAAGTAGAGAAGACGAGGAGCATGCATGTGTCCCCAACACCACCATTCCCATATTTCTTCATATGTCTGCTTCACTTCTGACTTTTGTGCATTCAGCATAATGGTCTAAAGGGGAATTCTAAACGTGTTCACTGTAACATACTTAGAATCTTCCCTGCATATTGTGAAGAACCCTGAGAATGCAAAGTTCCTGATTAGTTGTTTCCTTCAAGTTGTTTCTGATGTATGGCAAGCCTAAGGTGAACCTATCATAGCTTTTTCTGGTGCTGAGAGTATGTGATGTGCCCAAGGTCACCCAGTGTGTTTCCATGGCCAAGTGGGAAATCAGATCCTGGTTTCCAGGGTTGTAGTCCAACAATCAAACCTCTACACTACTCTAATGCTCAAAGTTCCTGATTGCAGGAGTATTATTCTAAAGATGTTCCACTAAATACACTTAGAATCTCCTTTCAGGCCATTACACTGAAGGCACAAAATATGGAGGTAGAGCATGCAGTGACAGTCAGGATGGAATTTCCATATATGTGAAAAAATGCCTTCATCTTCTAACAAAAAAGGTGCCTTTTCAGGTAAAAAAAAGCTTTCATCTTCTAACAGTTAAATTCACATGGAAAGACATGTCTTTGTTAAATCCAAGGTTCTGTCCAAATGTTGTCTCTGGATAAGCTATCCTGACACAGCTGAACTGACATCTGAGTAAACATGCAGGGGAATGGGACTGTGCTGTACAAAGAGTAAGTGCTTCTCAGGTTTCTGTGAAAAAGCACATCCTGTAATATAAGGAATAAAACAGTTTCTATTGCCTACAAGCACCAACCACTAGATGGCAATAGTAAACTTTCATATTTTTCATTGAGTGGTGTCATGACAAATTTTATTTCAGTCATGCTTTGCTACTCCTTACAAAGAGCTCTAGGTAGTATACATGGTTCACTCTTCCTCAAAGAAACAAACAAAGCTCACAACCACTGGTAAGAGAACACAGGCTAATAAACAATGACAAATCCAAGGTCATCCTGTAGACTTCAACGCTGAAGAGGAACTTCTCTGAGTCTAGTTCAGTATTTCCACCAGTACACCATAAGTGACCTTGCACACCAAATTCACTGTGAATGTAATGCAATGTGGGCTAGAAAAGGAATGGCTGGCCATTAGTGCCTTGTCAGCAGATATCATAGACTAAAGGTCAAATGTGCAGCTTTGGTTGACCAAGGATTGCTTTTGAAGTTACAGGAAAGAGCACAGTAATATACACCCATGCTTGTCAAGCTGTCTGATTTGCAGGCAGAGCGTCAATAATTTTTTCCCAGTGTGCCAAGAACTGGCATCAAATTTGAGCCAATTGGCTACGTTTTTTTTCTTTCCTGGAAACTCATCAAGGACGGGTGGCTCAGAGATTAGCATCAGTCCGTTGTTGTTGTTGCTGTTGTTGTTGTGTGCCTTCAACTCACTTCCAACTTACGGACACTCAAAGGCCATTTCCGCACTAGGCTGTTATAGTGCAATAATTCCACTTCAACATCCTATGGAATCCTGGGGTTTGCAGTTTCTGGAGGGGCCAGCTATTTCCTAAGGGAAACCTATGACAGGGTTTTCTTAACTGGATTTGTTCAGAGGCTGAGATGAGGAGATTCAAACTCTGGTCTCCAGAGTCATAGTCTAACATTCTTTGTACCCTGCTTTTTCTCATCCACCACCACTTTCATTAGTACTGAACTAGAAGACAAGGCCTCCCTGGAGCTATAGTGAATTCCCTGCTTCAAGTGACAGATCATGGGAAGCAGAAGATTCCACTCATCCACATCACATAGAGTCTCACTACCTCACCAGCTGCTGCCCTGCTCTCCAAGTCAATTGTCTGTCTGAAATCTTGCTCTGAGGACCCCATAGAATGAGACATTGGGTGGATCCTTTGGCACAGCGCTAGTCAAAGCAGTGGTCCCTGAGCCATTGGTTCCTTGCCCCTGGTGAGTTTCCAGGAGAGAATAACAAAAGTGGGTACAAATATAGTACCAGGACCTGACACACTGGAGAAACAAAATGGCCAGTTCTGTCCTGTTTGGGAAAGCTAGCCAAGGTTCACAGTTCTTAAATACAGTCTGTAGTAGAAGCCACAGTTGGGTTTACAGGAGCTTATCAGGCAAACAATTACTTTTCTTGTTCCAGCAGTTCAGATCAGCAATAAATTGAGAGTTTCAATTCAAAGGAGTATCCAGTAGTGTAGTCAGTAGACAAAGCAAAGTTTAAGGTCCTTCAGAAACACAAATCAAGGATCAAAAGATGAAGCACTTGCTTCCACCAGAAAGGGCAGTTCTGCAATGGACTTCTCCCTGCCAAGTCTCTGATATTTATTGGCCAGCAGTCTCCCTCATCCAATACCCTAATTAATTAGTCTTTCCTATGCAATTGCTCTGATGTAAGCACTCTGAGCATATCATGAGCCCTTCCTTTTCTCATCCATGCTGGGCTGCAGCAGGTATTGTTCCATATGTGTGTGTATGGCTATTGGGAAGGGCCCTGTCTTGTGTCTGCACCTGGGTCTGGGGACTGAGGCATGACAAGTCCCTCACTCTAGAACAGTGTACCTCAAGCTGTCTGAAGTGGGAGACATGATTTTCTTCCTGCAGTGTGCCAGGACCAGTACCATGTTTATTCCCATTGGCTACAAATTCTTTCTTTTTCTTTCCTAGAAACACACAGCTGATGACAGGTGGACTGGCTGTGGTTCATGGACCACCACTTTGAGTAGCACTGCTCTAGAAAACTGTGTCAACTCTTTTCATGCCGCAGGAATGCTATGGCAAAAACAAAACAAAGCAAAACAAAACAAAAAACAGCCAATGATATTTTCTCTCTAGAAGAACCAGACACAAATGGATCCTTCCTCATTATGAGCAAAACTTGAACTACAGTGGTAAAGATGGTCTCCATGATGACATGTGTCAGGAATCTCTCCCTGCCGAGCCGCAGCCAGCAAGGGGGGAGAGAGGTAAGGAATACTTTCAGGGAGAGTCTGAATATACCAAACACCAGGAAATGCAAGCTGAGCCAAGTCAAGGTCCAGTCCAAAGGTTCAGGAGGCAGAGATCCATCCGGATGGTTTCAGGGAGCAGGAAACATGAAGGTCGTGAGGGCTTGCTAGTAATTTGCTGGAAGCAAAGAACAGCCATGCTGGCAGTCTTAAATAGCCGCTGTGAACAGGTGCTGCTTGTTATTGTTTCCTCAACCTAGTCCATGCAATCTCCCTCTGAGCAGCCCATTTCAGCCTTCTTCATGATTGAGGGCTGATGGGCACAGGTGACTGCCACTCCTCTTCATCACTGCTGGTTCCCTCTCCATCATGAGCTGGCCGGGGCAACTCTGTTTGACCTTCCAGTGCTGGGGATGTTTGCAAGTTGACTTGCTCACTCACTGGCCCAGTCCTTGGCACAGTTAGTGGCTCCTCGACCTCAGAGGCATCATCTATCCCACTCACTGGCTCAGTCCCAGACACAATCAGTTGCTCCTCAATCATAGCCGCATCATCTATCACAACATGTCCCACAGTTCCTTGCTCAGAGGAAGGAAGGAATTTTCAGAGGGAGGAACAGGACAGTGACGGAGCTTGGAGTGCATGGAGGCAGGGGCGGGGGGGCATGGTAAGTGGAGGCATAACTATGGTGTCCGGGGTGGGGGTATGGAGCGTGGGGGTGTGACCACAGTATCTGGGGCAGGGCTATAGTGTGAAAGTGTGGGGCTACAGCATGTAGGGCTGTGGCTACAAACTGGGACACCCCCCAAAAATTTCCACCTGGGGTCAGCCACTCCCATCATCCCCCCCCAGTTCCTTCATGACTGGAACAGGGCAAGGTAGTACATGTCCTTAGGGAGCAAGATATCTTGCACTGCTTGCGGTTGCTGTGTGCCTTCAAGTGGTTTCTGATTTATGGTAGCATTTGTTCAGATGGGGGTTTGCCTTTGCCTTCCTCTGAGGATTAGATAGTGTGACTTGCCAAAGATCACCCAGGAGGTTTCCATGGCGAAGTAGGGATTCAAACCCTGGTCTCCAGAGTCATAGTCCACTACTTATCATGCTGGCTCCCATCCTGAGTTGCTACTTCTGATTTAAGAGGCATATACTGTATATATAATAGGCAGAGAGCCAAGGTGGTGTAGTGGTGTAAGCATTGGACTACAACTTTGGAGACCACGGTTCAGTTCCCTGCTTGGCCATGGAAATCCACTTGGTGATGTTAGATGCATCACACACAGCTCAGACCCAGAAAACCCCATGATAGGTTTGTCTTAAGCTTGCCCTAAGTTACAAATGACTTGAAGGCACACAGCAACAGTAAAGCAACAACAACAACAACAACAACAACATCTAATAGGGCTTAGCAAGTTCAAAGAGATGCCAAGAGAACACATTATTGCCAACTCAGGATAATTTTGGATACTTAGATTTCACTCCTACTAATCATACATACCTGAAAAGAAATCCCACTGAACTCAGTGGAGCTTACTTTTAAATAAACATGTATGGGATTGTATTGTTGGTGTTGGTGTTGATACATACCTTGGAGAGACAACAGAAGCATGACAGGACTCTGCTGTTTAACAATAATATATATAGCCTCCTTCTGTGTATTTCTCATTTATCTTTCTTAATCAAGATGGAAGAGGCTGTTCATGAAACATAAATCATCAAGTTTCTGTGTATACTAAAGCAATTTTGAATCTCTGCCATCAGCTTTGCTTCCCTGATTCACACTTTGTGCTGCAGTGATCACCCCTGGGTCTGATGAACTTATTGGCTGTGCATATTCTTCATGTCAGCCAGAAATCCATGTGAGTTTGGATTCTATTTTTCTGCAGTTTTCCTGTTTAACATATACTTCAGGGGAACTTTATCATCTGAAAAGTATGCCTGCCCCCTACTGGTAGATTTAGTGATATAGCAAGATGGCAAATTTAATTACATACTGGATTGGGACACATTTCCTTCATTTCTTCTAGCTTGTTAGACCTGATGTAAATAAGATAAAGAGTAAGAAAATTTACTTGTGAAGTGTTCCATGCACACAGTGGTTCATTTAAACCAGTTCTTCTCATATGGACAGGCAAAGTACAGTGCTAGCATACCAGAGTTCTATAGCCCACATGGTGTTGGTATGCTAATGAAGCACATACTACTTCCAAAAAGTAGGTTAAATTTCTCAAACATCATATGAGGTTCTTTTTGCTGCTGATCAACATATTTCTGTTGAGTAATATGCCCAGAATATATTTAATGGAAGTCATACTCTGGCGTTGAGATATAGAACAGGTTGGTTAAAAGTCATGGCATTTACAGTATTTAAGTAAAATCATTCTGGAGAGCCAGGGGCCATTTCTGCACTAGCCTGTTATAGCGCGATGATTCCACTTTCAACATCCTCTGGAATCCTGGGGTTAGCAGTTTCGGCCTCTCCTGAAACTGCAAACCCCAGGATTCCAGAGGAAGTTGAAAGTAGAATCATCGTGCTATAACAGGCTAGTGCAGAAATGGCCCCAGCCTAGCAGACTAGGGTTCAAATCCCTTCTTGGCCATGGAAACCCAGAGTGTGACCTTGGGTGAGTCACACTCTCTCAGCCTCACCAGAAGGCAAGAGGCGCCTCCTCTGAAGAAATTTTTCAAGAACACTCTATCTAGGTTTGTGGGTCATCATAAACCAGAAACAATTTGAAGGCACATATTACCATCAACAGCAGCAGCACAATAACAAAATCTTCCTTGCTTGCTGTGAAGATGAAAATTGCCTGGGGTGTTTAGCTGAGAAATCTACAGGAGCACAAGTGTTAAGGAAGAATCGTTTCATCACCCACACCAATAGAATTCTCAATATATTACTCTCAGCAAGAACTGTAGGGAAACTAAAATCTCAATAGGAGGAAAAGTTCATATTCTTCTTTGACAGCATAAAAATGAAAATGTATGTGATATAAATCCAAATCCAGCAAATCATCCATCTTCCAGACACAAAGCACAGGTTCAGGAGAAAGTGAAATCCCTTTGAATTCTCCATGCATATGCTAGAAAAACAATCAGACACTTTATATTCTTATGTTGAAAGAGGGGTTCTTTGGGGACAGGAACAATTCTGCCAGGCAAAGGTAGCCACTATCTACTTTGGCAATTCTTCTTGGTACCCAAATGCCTAATACATTTTTTAAAAAATTACCTAAAAATGTAAGAATCCTTGACAATAATGTCTTCTTTTCATTAATGCTTTCTGTTCATGGTAAGTATTTAAAAGATGGCTGAAGATGTTTTCAGGCTTCATAGGGGCAGCCAAATTGTTTGCGGCAGTCCACACACAAAAGATAGAAATGTTGTGTTCTCATCCTGTTGAGCTATGAGACAAAAGACAATGGACAGATGGTAAGACCCACATCTCTCATTTAACCATGGCCTTAGATAGTTAAGCATAAAAGATCAGATATATTTACATATTGTTTTATTTATATTCTGCCTTTCTCCTGGCACATTTGACTACATAGTCAAATATAGAAGGGAGGGGTAAACCATACATTTAGAAATATTCTTAAATCTGAAAGGTGGCCAGCAATGTTCCATGCCACTCAGATACAGGTTGCTTGCAATGGGATAGTTTTGAGTGATGTCAGTCAAAAGACATTGATCACTTGGCCTATCTTTTCTTCGTTAACAGATTTTGTTGTGGTAAGAAGAAAAGGTCAGCCACTGAGATATAGTAGTTTGAGCAATGATGGGACTCTGAATCCCTGCTCTGCCGTGGAAACCCTCTGGGTGACCTTGAACAAGTCATATTCTCTCAGCCTCAAAGGAAGGCAATGGCAAACTTCCTCTGAAGAAAACATGCTAAGAAAACTCTGCGATAAGGTCACCTTAGGGTGAGCATAAGTTGGAAACAACATGAAAGCACACAATGATGGGGGGGGGTGGAGACCAAAAAGTAGGGAGGAGGAAAAAACCCCAGCAGAATTTCAAAGGGAAGATATTGACATATAGACTTCATAAAATTCTGGGTTTTTAGGCAAGACACAGCTAAAGTTTCATAGAAGAACAGAATTGTAGACTTGGAAGAGACGACAAAAAACATCAGGTCCAACCCCTTGCCATGCAGAAATACACCATCAAAGCATTCCTGACAGATGGCTATCCAGCCTCTATTTAAAAACCTCCAATGAAGGAGACTCCACCACACTCTGAGGCAGCACATTCCTCTGTTGAACTGCTCTTACCGTCAGGAAGTTCTTCCCAATGTTTAGATGGAATATCTTTTCCTGAAGTTTGAAGCCATTCCCCTGCATCCTAGTCTCTGAAGCAACAGAAAACAGGTTTGCTCCTTCCTCCATATGACAACCCTTCAAATATTTTAACATATATTTCTCCAAGCCTCCCAGCCAGGCCAGCTGCTATCTGTGCTATTTGGGGAGATTCTTGGAATTTTAGTCCCCCAAAACAAATTTTCCAACCAGTTTTGGTAAAAATACCATGATAATAAAGTAGGAACTAACGGTTTTCCACATCCTTCTACTGGCAGAGACAGTGCCAGTTAAACTCCAGTCCTCTCACTTTACAGCTGCTTTTAAAATGTCTCTGTTTCCCTTTCCTCTTCTCACTTTCTCCCTTTATACTCAGCTTACTTCAGTTGCTGCAAACCGAGGCCCTTTCCGCACACGGTTATTAAGGCGGACCAAAGTGTCTGGCCACGGAGGTCTTCTGCACCTTAGAGCGGACTAGGTTTGGTTTATTTACCTTCGTTCCGCACATAATTCTGACTAAATGCGCCCCCATGTGGTGGTAAAGCGCGCTATTTGAAAACCGGAAGAAATCAGTTTTCCAATTTTCCAGATCGACCCAATTTCTACTTTCACAGTGGTGCAGACACGCACATTCATGCCAATGGGAATTGGTGGTCAGGGGAGGGCTCATGGGAGGGGCCAGGGGGTAGTATGGACTTGCGCACGTACACACATACACATGTACACAATGATGTACTAAACCATGCCAAAAAAAAAAAAAGGCCAATCACAGCTGATGGGGCGGGGTGAGGGGAGTAGCGGGAGTTGCCACAGCAGAGGCAATGTGGATGCATGAACTCACACTCCTCCGAATCAGAATGGAACATACGCAGTACCTGTGCAGAAGGAAATGAGGGAAAGTCCATCTTGTTTCAAGCCCAGAAAATCCGGCAAGAAACGGCACAAACTGATTCACCAGCCTTGTGCAGGAAGGGCCTGAGTTCAAAGTGCAAAAACAGTTTGCGCTCCATCAACTTAGTTGGGGGAGGCAGGACAGGAGAGGAAAGGGTAGAATTTTGCCTTTCCCCATAGGCTTGGGGAAGAGCAAAACTGTTGAACACCTTCTAGCTTGTGTGTTCTTCCTCACTAATAATGCAGCCACTTTGACTAGTCTATGATGTTGCTTTGCCCCATGTGTCCTAGTCTTCATTTGTGGTATGTTGAAGGGTGTAGTTTTCTCTTTTTTTTTCCAAATCTGCTGCTTCAGGCACTTGCCTCCTTCTGTCTAATGGTAGGGTCAGTCTTGATAGACCCTGTTATAGAAAGTGCAAATGTGAAAACCAGGGAAGTTCTCATTGCTTGTTGTTTTTTGCACACACAATAAGATGGACTCTTCCTATAGCTGAGCTGCAGTGCCTCAAGGCCTTATCACACTACACTGTTATAGCATTATTATTCCACTTTAACTGCCATAGCATTATCACATGGAATCACAGGATTTGCAATTTAGGGAGAGGCATTTGGAATTCTCAGCCAGACAGCTCCAGTGCCTTACCAAACTACAAACCCCAAAATTCCAAAAGGTGCAGCCAGGGCAGTTAAAGTGTAGCATGATAAGGACTTCACTGTTTCCCATTGATTAGTTCCTCTTTTGCATATGTCTTTCCTTTTCAAAACTAGGTCCCGACCGCCAAAGAGTTGTTGGAGCTGGCAAACTTTGCATGCCTACACTCACTAGATGCTAGTTTTGCATGTTACTCTATAGGAGCTGAGCCACAACATACGTCTATGGTGACTTCCTGTTTGTTTGATTTTCAACACCCACTCTTTACTTCCTTCATTAGGGTTCTTTGGTTCTCTGGGGTGTCATATATCCTCTTACCTTTTCTCTCTCTCTCTCTCTCTCTCTCTCTTTCCACCATCCAAGCATTTATGAGAAATGGCTCTTCTCTGTGAAATGATTCAGCTTCCCCAATACCATATAATAATTTTATTTTTCCTCTTTCCTGTAAGAAGATGAACCTGTGTTGATTGTGCTAAAATATTTGTACATCTTACAAAGATGACTAAATATCTTTCTCTTCTAGACCCTGGGTAGGTGGCTATGGTACTGGTAGTTGTTCAACTTCTGTTTGCCAATCAATTACTGTGCTTGGGAGGTCCACTGTTAACTCTCAGAAAGCCCAACAGAGTGATACTTGTGTGCTTTTCTCCATCTGCAAAGTTTTAGTGATGCAGTTAGCATGAGTCAAGAACGGGAAGAAAGACCTCTTCGAGGCCCACACCAGGATTCTCCTTAATAGTTATTTTGTGTGGCTTTTAAAAAGTTAGGATAGGCACTTCACATCAAAACCTCCATGCTTGTGACAGTGAGCCGTGAATCAGGCTTCAGGGGCTCTTCTCAAGGAATATTAAAGCAAGGAGATACTCTTTATAGGAGAAGTTTGGCAAAGTAGTTTAATTCTCAAAATATGTTCCTTCATTCTGGATTCAGCACTTCCTCTTTTGCATTTATTTATAGATGCTAATGGCACTCCCTTTGCTTACAAACCTATTCCTCCTCAGATATTTGAAACCATTCCCTCCCTTATGATCTATAATATCAATGACAGCTGTGTTGTGTGTGCATGGGATCACATAGCAACTCAGCCCAGCTGCCTGCCAAAAACATTGGCGCTGACTGCTCTCATGACCATATTTTAAACGAATGTTTAGAATAAAAGCCAACAAGGAGTGAAGGCTGGGGGAAGGGAGTCTGGATGAGCAACTGGGAGAACAGTGCCTGGCTAATAATAAGCAAGCATTAAAAAAAAAAAAAGATAACTCTGGGTTATTTTGGACTCATAACTGTTAGCTCTGGCAGGGAAAGTTGGTTGTATCATCAAGCAGCCTGCACGTGAAAGAGCTATATTGGTATAGTTCCCAGCACTGTTGACAAAAACATATGGAAATGTCTGCGACTTCCTGTTTATGATTCACTGCTATGCTTCCTCATCACATGAAAAGTAGCAGTAGCAGATGTGCAACAATTCCTCTTGTCTTCCTTGACTTAAGGAAAGGCCTTTGTGATAAAGAACCGTCCAAAGGAGTAGCTGTGCTCTGATGATATAAAACCCAAACTGGGGCTCAATGGGAACACGTGGATTCTAAGTAAACTGCACTGGTTGCCTATTTGCTTCTGGGCCCAATTCCAGTTGCTCATGTTGCCCACTAACAAAAACCTAAATGGCTTGAGCCCCAAATACTTCAGAGATGCCTCTCTTTAGGCCAGCTCCTCTGTTCTTTAAAGTGTGCAAAGCTCTTCTTCAGGTGTCTTTACTCATATACAAAAGCATGGAAAGGTTCCTTTGTGGACTACAGCTCCAAGAACGGAATCAAATTTTATTTTGAGAAACTATAGGTATTAGATCTATGAGTTATTAAAGTCTCTGAGAAGATGCCTGCCATCACACCATACTGTCAACATATACCATGTGCTTATATCTCAATTGGAACTTGAAAAAGGTATTCACAGAAGTTTTGGACTACACTTCCTAGAATCTGTTACCCTGTTCTCTGGGGGTCCCGGGAGGGGCGCCCAAATAACCAAAACACAAACACAATTCTGGGGAGAATTAGCTGGAGCACTCACTAAAGCTAGCGAGAGGCAGGGTAACTTAGTAGGGATCTTGCAACCCAACGTCTACGGGGTCAGGTCAGTCAAGCAGTCAGACAGTTTTAAAATAGTAAAAATGATGTTTTATTGAAAGACAAACAAACAGTTAAGGCACCACAATCACACAGTTAACTAGAGAGTTGGAAATAGGGATTTTCGGGGGAAATGGGTGATACGACACCTTTCTCGCAGTCCTGAAGAAGTTGAAGATTGAGTTTGTTGGGGTGCAGGGAAGAAAGCTCAGCGCAGTTCGCTGAGGGGAGCTTGCCAGACAAAGCGGCAGCAAGGCGGGATGGAAGTATGGAGCAATCCGAGGTGGTCTCGGATTTGGGGGGTTTATATAGGGTGAACTGTGCCTGCAGGCCATGCCTTACTCAGTGAGAACAATGCGAGTTTGGAGTGGGACAAAGTTTTGGAAAAGATCAAGTTTAACATGATCAGCTTAGCGCTGAATCAACAATAGTGTAGCCAGTATGCAAAGGCACAGTACTTAGTCCGGCTTTGTAAGACTATCGGCTCCGAGCCGGGCGCCTTTGTTAGTGTCACGCTTAAACAAAAGGGTGTTTGCAGGAGAGGTCCCTGAAGCAACGGAGTGGCTCTGTTCTGCCTGCCTAGGTGGAGAATGGAATGTCCAAAAATTACCGGCTGCGCCTGTGTATGGGCTTGTCCGGAGGCCTCACAAACACGTGGAGCAGGGTGGCAGAGGAAGGCCGAATGGTTTTGATATCAAAAAGCGATATCTAGTGCTATCGCCGGGTAGGCCTGGGCCGAAGTAACAAATCCCAGAGACAGCATAGCCAGTAGCCATAGTGGCTAGGGAATTCTGGAAGCTATGTTTAAAAAGTAATATTTCCAACATATGATGACATAAACAGTATTTTGCATTGTGGTAGATGCATCCCCTGGAGGTGTGTCTGCCACAAAGTCAGAACTCTTCTGGTTTTTTTCCTGTTCTCCTGGGCATTATAAGCTGTCCAGCTTTTTTTTTTTAAGTTTGATATTGTCCTTTAATGATTTTTTATAGTTTTCAATTACATATTTGCTGTTCACTACTCTATTTTTTCACAAATGGAAATACATGGGTAAAAAATAAAATAAAAATAAAAATAAATAAAACTGAAATTCAGAAAAGATAAAATATGTATCCCCCTTTTAAACCACATCCTTAGTACTTCTTCATGCAAGTTCATTACACAGCTGAAAGAAAATATTGCTAAATGCTATTCTGGTTGGTTTCAAAAGCCATTAGAGGCACTTCTCATAGCCCACTCACTGGTGATGACTGCATGAATTGCAAAGCCAAGGAACTGTGGGAAAACTGAATGATCAGTTATGCTGCCAGATAGCTCCTGTGGGTAGTGGGAATGGCTGTTAACAAACCATGCAGCGCTTTTCTCTCTGATTTCTTTAATTACGTTGCCCCAACACTTTCTTACCCATGATTTATTTCTGTTCCAATAAAACAGAAACAGCACCTAGGGTCTGCTTGTCATCTCCTTGGTTGGGAGAGAAACAGGCACTCAAATTGTGACAACAAAAAAAGAGTAATTAGTCAATAACAGAGAGCAACCAGCATGCCCCAGCATGCTGCTCAGAACTGCTAAGCCATAATCCCCATTGTTCTCTGGATTGTTTCTGTTGTGCCAATATGGCCATCAAATCTCTTTGTAGCCAAACTTTCAGTGGGATGGATGACTATTGATGACTGCTTTAATGTACTGTAGGTAAGAATCATAGCATCACATAGTTGGAAGGGACTATAGGAGCCATCTAGTCCAACTCCCTGCCAAGCAGGAATACACAACGAAGGCACTTCTGAGAAATGGCCGTTCCACTGCTGTTTAATTATCTCTTGGCCTTTTGACTAATATCAATGTAGACTATTAAAGACCTCCAGAGAAGGAGATTCACTATCTTCCAAGGCAGTCTAACAGCTGTTACCATCAGGATATTCTTTCAAATGTTTATAGGGAATGTCCTTTGCAATTTGAACTCACTGATTCATGTCCTAATATCTGGAGCAGTTGAAAACAAACTTCCTCCATCTTCTACACGATATTCCTTTAAATATTTAAAGACAGCTATCATGTGTCCTCTTAATCTTCCCTCCTCTAAGCTAAGCATACTCAGCTTCTAAGTCATTTCTCATATGGCTTGATTTCCAGATCTTCAACCACCTTGGTTGTCCTTCTCTGGACACATCTCAGCTTGTCAATACCCGTCTTGAACTGGGGTGCCCAGAACTGGACAAAGTTTTCTGGGTGAGGTCTGGCCAAAGCAGAACAGAATAGTAACTACTGCTTCTCTTGGACACCACACTTGTATTCCTGTAGTCTAGAATTGCATTTACTCTTTTGACCTCAATATTGCACTTTTGACTCAGTAGTAGACACCTTTTGCATCTATTACTGTGAAGGCAGATATTCCCTGTCCTTTATCTATGCATTTCATATTTCCTGCCTAAAAATAGTACTTTACATGTATCCATGCTGGAATTCATCTTGTTAGATTTGGCTCAGTTCTCATCAAGGTCATTTTGAGTTATGATCTTGTTCTCTAGGGTATTAGTTATCTGCCCCTCAAAAAGTGAGTTCTCAAATTCAAATCCCACTTTCATGTCAAATGCCTTCTCCATGCTGCTATTTCCTAAAGCTTCCATCCTGACATCTTGATAAAATATGGCCAGCATCTGCAAATATTTTCCTGATGCTGGATGCAAACCTAAGCAGCATAGATGATGGTGAGAAATGCTGGGAGTTGCAGTCCACCAGTATCTGGAGGGCTACATTATTCTCATGCCATTTGAAGTTGATCCAAAGATGCTGTAAGCACCAATATGGAATCATTATTCCTCCATTTTTACAATTTTGCAGTATTACTTGCTTCAGTTTTTTTAAGCTTACAACTTTCCCCATTTTTCATCTCTATGAATCCCTATTATTTGTGCATATGTGTTTAGAAGTGGCAGTTTCTTGCTTTGTATTGTTGGTGGTTTTTTGGTGTATATTTCTTGCTTCTTTTATGTTCTTTTCTTAATAAACATAATTTTTTAAAAAAGAATCTCTATGTTGTGTTAGCAAGAACAGTAGGAAGTAACCTTTTTGATCCTATAATGAGCAGACATTGGGTGGGTCCAGGACCTATCAGTGGGGCTTATGTTAGTTTTGAATGACTTAAACCTCATTGATTTCAATGGTTCACTAACTCTTGAACCAGTCAATTGGGTTTGGGGCATGATGAACACAGGAAATTATAATTGCTACCTCTGCAGCATTCTGGAAAAACAGTGCCAGCCACTAGGAATGAGTGAATTTGCTTCACACTAAATAACAGGTGAGATCTCATCCTCCATTCTCAGCACAAGTCGATATTAATGAGGCATGAGTAGCATGAATACTGAACCTAAAAGGTGCCATTCAGTTCCAGTTTTCATCCCCCCACAACTTTGCATATCACATTCCCAGGACAAATGATGAGCATCTGTCTGTTGCTCTCCAGAAATTTCACTTTCAACTTGGAGATCAATTTAAATTCCTGTGTGTAGACTAATATGTTTACTAAGAGGAGTGTATCACATAAATCAGTTTATTGTTTATTTTTTTTAAAAAAACTTGCAATAAAATTCCTTGGAATTCACAATCTTTTTAACTTTTACAGTTGCAATATTTTTACTAATACAGGATAACACAGTATCACATATGTACATTATAGTCCTCTATATAACAAAAATAGCCATGTGGTACTACTGAATTATGTTTCCCAATGTCAGCCTTAGCATTTCTGCATCTACACCCCACCTGCAGATGAATTACTATCTAAGCTGTAAAGCACAGAGAGGACACATTAAAGCAAAAATTTTAAAAATAAAATTTTTTAAAAAAGAATGTGTGTATGTGTGCCTCTTAATGTCACGTAAATCCCTTTGTGATTGTTGTCTGACTCTGACGTTTTGCAAATTATATAAAGTGCATTTGAAGGAAGGGTGTGAGGTCCAAGAAAGATGAAGAATAAACAGCAATTGTACCAGTGATTTGAAATACATTTGCAATACTTTACAGAGTGCAGGAAAACAAATTTTTCACAAACTTTATCAGCATTGCGTAGGCAGGCAATTCAAGATGGGAGGGAGGGGCTAAATTTAAAAAGGCCTGTGCAGATGATAGTTGCTGATCTTGATGAATTCTCCCTTCAATAAGCTGTTTTGCTGTTCAAGAGGACTACCTGAAGATTAAGAACAAGCTGCAGAATCATTGTGAATTCAGGGATTCCAATGATGGAAGGGGAAAAATGGGATTGAGTCTTAAGCTACCTTTAGAAGGTGCTTATGTCAAAAATGTATGTCTTGTTTCTGTGGATTTTTCATGGTGAATAACTGTTTAACTTTTTATTATTTAATGCCATCAGTACATATGGCAGAATCAAAATGATCAAGTTCCTATGCTGAGGAGTTTTGATAATCTCAGCCTTAGGCCCTTTTTGCACAGCATTTGCCATGCGAAAGGGTCCCTCGAGCGTCGCACAAATGTGAGGAGTGGTCCACATGATGCACTCACAATTGCATGATGCTCCAGGGTCTGGCAGGTGCCGCTTGCGCACTTTTTCATTTTCGGCTTTGAGCTGAAAATGGTGCACAATCGTGCATCATTCCAGGGCCCCACACACACTTGCCATGCATGCGGAGCTCTGGAGCCTCAGCGCTCACGCTTCCTGCCCCAGCGCAGCCTGGGAAACTCCCAGGCTGCACTGTGGAAGGAAGAGGCAGGGCTCTTGTGTGAGTGGGCAGCAGCTGAGGAGCTGAAGGAACCGGGACACAAGAGCCTCTCACTGGAGGCTGCTCACGCAATCCCCGCACCCCAGCTCCGTTAAAAGGCGCGTTGTGGAAAGGGCCTTAGATTCTAAGGTTACCTACAGATATACAAAATAGCATATATTATTAGCAGGGTGAATGCAGCCTCTCCTCATGGTTGGAATGCCAATGACTAATTGCAGATTCAGGCACATATCTTGTGTGTCTTTTGTAATGATAAGACAAGTCAGTATCTACCTTTTAATTGCTTTTTCAAAAGCACAGTGTGTTTCCAATTGAGCAGTCATTCTTTGTCATTTTTTAAAAAAAACCTCATCAGTTTTTGTAAAGAAAAAACTTCCCAACAAATGGAAGGGGAAGTAACTTTGTGACAGGAAAGAAAGCTAGCCAATCAATATTGTGTATGGCTAATGACAGGTACAAAGAGGATGGATCCATTTTTTCCCCCAGGAAAACTTTCCCTTATGATTCTCAGCAATGCAATGAGTGGTATAAGCAGCCTCTTTCGAATTAATTTGTCTGGACACACGTTAAATTCAGCAAATAGAAACAAGATAATGAACCACTTTGAGAGTCCCCTGTTACAAAACATTATTTTGTGACTAGAAATAATTTCAGTGTAACTGTGTACATTTTATGCTGTAAAAGGAATGAATGTTTTTATTCTAGTTTTTTTTAAAAAAATTACTGGTAATTGCTGGTACGGTGCATGGGTCTGCTACATGATACAGCAAGGTGAAAACTTTGGAGGTGTTACTGTGAACCAAATAATTTTGGCTTTTTGAAAAATTTCTTATCAAATGGATATACTTTTTGTGTGTCTGGTTTAAAAACTACTTTAAATAAAAATATTTTCAGGAAATGAATGGAATGTATAGATTGACAAGTACAAAATCATTTTAAAATGCTCACTAGGTACAAGGAACATCTTGCTATAAAAATAACAGCCCTGCCTCCCCAACCACCCCCCCCCACTTTACATTTCATTCTATTTATAAAATGGTATATAGTTTCATCAGGTTGCTTACTGTGAAAACAGGAAGATGATACTATGTACATGTTTTAAAAAAAAATCACAATTGCTATTTCACATCTGTAATAACCATATACATACATTCATGGCAAAAGAAGGGTGTATCATTGGAGGCTTCCAAAACAAATAGGATAGATATAAAAATATGCAAGTGTGTGTATGTGTGTGTAGCCACATTCTTCTTCTTCTTCTTGTCCTTTCTTCGTTTCATTCATTCTTGTATGAGGCTTCTACCAGAGCACACATATTTTTAAAAGAAACCGTTTACAGAGGATGAGGTGCAATCGCATTTGAGTTTCAAGAAGTTCCTTGAAATCCTCATAGCATTTTTACTTAAAAATAAAAAATAAGCAGCACCCCACCCCAGTGCCTATAGAATCAACATTTCTATTGGGAACAAGATTAACGCTTGCTCTAGCAAAGCAGTATTAAAAGTTGGCATCTGAAGTCTGGAAGTCACACAGCAGGGGGCGCTCTTCTACTTTAATATACAACCATTACCACATGCCATCTGGTTATGACAAGACCTTCTAGATATCATTTTTAAAATTCCCATTCTTATTATTGCAAATCTGTCAATTAGCTTAGGCAACAAGCTCGTCAAAACAAAGGGCCCAAGTTGTTTTGTAGCAACAGCTCTCATTTTTTTTAAAAAAAGGAGCTAAAGACCAGCCATTTCTAAAGTAGTCCAGCTCATCATACAGCTTTTCTGTTGCTGGGGAACAAGCCCCATTGGAAACAGTGGTACTTTCTTGTCAGTAAGGATGCATACGATTGGGCTGCACACTCATTCAGAGTTGGGAAAGATTACTTTTTGGATTCCATTTCACAGAATCTTTAGTCAGCACTGGGGATTCTGGAAAATGTGCCCAAAAAGTAACTTTCCCAAGCTCTACACTCATTAAATACAGACACCTGCAAATGTCAAGCATGGGTCACTATGCAAATACACTATGTTCTCTGAACAGCCCATTTCTTATTATTACAAAACAACAGGACTTCCAACAGAAGTAGGACTTCATGGGGCCCTTGAGTGGCCCAGGCTGGCTGCCATAGCAGGCGCTTGTTTTCAATGGGCTGGCCCCACACACTTCTTGGCAAAGGCACACTCTAAGTGACTTACTGTGGCATTGTCACTGTTTCTAACGACGGTGACGCTCTTTCTCTTGATGGCAGGGCAGAAATTCATAGCAAAAAAAGGTGGGGGCAGTTGAGTCCAAGCAGAATTCCAGAAAAATCTGGGCAAAACTTCAGGTTGCTCACTGTTTTTATCATTATGAAAATGTATATTGGGGCACTCTCCCTGCACTCAAATCTCTAACCATAGTTATGTGGCAAAAATGGCATGAGTGTTACTGTGAGGTTGTGTTTAAGACAATGCTTCTTCTTGACACTTCTGAAGCTATGAAAGAATCATGCCTAGCTGACTGGGCTACTGCATGTTCAGTGAGACTGGAAATTCTAATAAATGGGCTTCTTTTATATAAGCAAAGGAATGATGTTTAGAGGATGGACAGTAACGAAAGTTAACACGTCTCTAGACAGCTACAGGGCCAGTAAAAGACTTTTCCTGCCCCACAAGGAAAGGAGAATCCTTCCATCATATGCCATGTATAAAACTGGTTACTGAACCTCATTTCAGTACTAGTGATGGAACATAATTATTCAGTTTATCCAAGAGCAGTTGGCTCAGGCGTGCAAGACAGGGTATGTTGCTCGCACAACCCCGTCCTCCAACACCTCAATGCTTGCCCTTTTAACAGTTAATATCAAAAGCCTCATTTTCTCATTTCCATCTCAGGAGAAGAAAGAGTTCCAACAAAAAACTGAGTTTGGAAAAGTTACCTTTTTGGACTACTGCACACAGAATCTTGGATCATCCTTTGTCATCTTGTACTACAAAAAGGAAACTTTCCAGACTGTGCATATTGGCTTTTCCTGAGAGAATAGGCCTAGAATGGAAAGGCTTGGCAAAGCATCTTGAGGCTTCCTTACTGACTTTTACATCAGCTCTTAAAACTATCCAAAACACAGTTTGGTCATTCTGATTGATAAAGCTGAAGCATCTCTACAACACCTCAATAAAATTCCTAATAGATTGCTCTAATTATACTTAGACTGTCCAAACCATACTTTGATCACTCTAGTTTTATAAATTCTATGACTCTCTAATCAAATTCCCAGTATGATGGAATTGACTTGAGTGTACACACAAACTTAAAAAAAGTCAAACATAAAACTTTTTACTGATTTTCTATGCCATTCTACAGTATTCTATATCAATTATCCTGGAACACACACTCAGGGGCCATAGCTTAGTGGGTGAAGTGTACCTGCTTTCAGTGAAGAAAGCTTTAGGTCCCATCACTTGTATCTCTAGTTAGAAGGGTCAGTCAGCAGGTTAACATGAAAGATTTCTGCCTAAAACCCTACAGATTCACTGACAAAAGAAACTCATGCTGGAACAGATGGACAAATAGTCTAAAGTGGTGTGAGACAGCTTCCTAAGAGAGAGTGTGAATGTTAAAAAAATTAATTTTCATTGTTTTCAGAAGTACAGTTATGTTCTAGAGGTTCCATGCATCAGTTCAAACAAATAAAACCTTTAGCAAATTTGAAATTAGTTGAATCTCTTGTTGGTTAGGACTGGACCATTACACTCTTCCTGTCTCCATCTTAGTATCAGCAAACAGAAAGGGTCATCTGAAAGGACCACAGCTTTGGTACAGGGCCATAACTCATGCTGGCATGTTGGCATGGCCACGTAGCCATTGTTATTGCACGCCCTAATTAACAACCTCCACAACTTGAAATGACATAGTAGAGGTAATGAAAGCTGTAGAAAGCATGGAATGGGATAGCGAGACAAAAGGAAGACAAGGAGTAGGCACAGCCTCACAAAGTGTGTTTGACCATCACAGACTCAGAGTTGCTAGTACCAGTGCTACTCAGTTCATAAGCTGTTATAATAAGGACACAACTGAACACAGCATCCGGGGCGCATCAACACAAGCAACAATCTTGCTATAACTATATTGGTGCAAGCTCTATAGCACTGGAAGAGACAGTTAGGCTGAGTGTGGTAGCACGGGAACCTCACCAGCAGTCCTGTCTCCATCCCAAAAATTGTACATAGTGATCTGCTGAATGTGGTGCAGGGAGTGGGAATTTTTGACAGCCAGGTGGCTTCTGTCAGCAGAGCTCTTCTGCCTGTATAAGGCAAATCTGGCCAGGTAACCTTGCTATGCAAATGGCCCTTGAAACCGAAACTGCTGCTAGGAAAACTGGAACACATAGGGGCGAGATGGATTTTAGAAAATTATAACGCTTCTGGCTTAGTGTTTGTCCAAGGACCTGGGAAAAAGAAAGTAACTAGGAGTGGTGGGGAAAATCTTGTGGAGTGAGAAAGCAGAAGACAGAGCAAGAACAATCTTCTGCTCATATGAGGTATTTTACCTGTTTTATAAGAATATGAGCATTTGTGTGCTTGTAAGGATTGCCAGTTTGCCTTCTGCTAAATGGATATTTTCTTCTGCTTTGAGTGGGCAAACGTGTGTTTTGGCACACACTCTCTGTGCCATGTGTTCAAGTTCTTTGGTGGAATTGTTAGGAGTCTATGAATCGTAATCTCAGTTTGTCTTCTATAAAGTAGATGTGGAAGAAAAAGCTACTGCTTCTAAAGAGTGGTGCAGTGTTTTGGAAGTCAGACCAGCTTCTCTTACATTATGATTTTGCAAATAGTTACTTCCTCCTACACTCATCAGTTTGCCTTCTGGGCAATGGGTGTTTTGTGACTCCTCTCCCCTTCATGGCAGCCATCTTGAGAACAGGCAAACTCCACATTGCGGATTTTGTATGAACAGCTAAGTTTCTCAAAAATTCAAATCCATTCACTGTCCTTCAAATTTTGAGGACTCCTGTACTAAAGCGCAGGAGTTAAGCTTGGCATTTCCTTGTTTGAACTCTGTCCTGGACATAGGTCTGCAGTTACTCCTAACATATTTACAGTTTTTTGATTTAATTTATATGGGACTAGATCAAAGTAAGTAGAAATTTCCAGTTTTCTTCTCCCTCCCATAGTATCCACTTCCTCCTCATTACCCTTCATGTGCATGGTACAGTCTGATTTTTCAAAATGCTGCAGAATTGAAAGCAATGCTACGTATGGGGATGGGATGGTTCCAAAATGGCAACTTCAAGTGTTTCTAGTAACACTTAACAGTGGTTTAGATGTAACACCAATCTTGGTTTGGCACAATGTCAATAAACTGTTAGCTCACCCAGCCTCCTGGCAATGTCAGGTCAGATGAGACCTTCAACAAGATGCCCTTTGCCTCCCAATTCTCCCAGGTAGTGGCTGCAGCCACTGTGCCTCGTATTCCTTAGTGTCAGCTGTGTACGGCTGCCCACTGCTGGCTTCCACTAACCTTGTCAGGCCAGATGACAATGGCCAACATAAATTCGAAACCAAGGGCATTTGGGGAAAACAGAGAAGATAGTAGGTTCTATGGCTATTTCACCAATGCTTTCCTGTTATGCGCTCCCTCCTTCCAAAAGAAGTAATAGCATCAGACCCACTAGGCTCTCTAGGTACTGGCATCTGCCCCATCATGTTGGATGCAAGTACCAGGCTTGCTTCCTCACATGTTCAGACTTCTCCTTTCATGTCAAACTGAGGAAACAATGATTTTCTATTAAAGAAGTAAGGAGGGGAAAAAAACATGTTCAGGATGGGGAAATGAGAGAGAAACAGGTATGTTTCAGATGGTGCCAAACTATGGGTTGGTGCTGCAATTTCTTATGTTACTGTACTAAATGGAAAACAAGAACACAGACTCCACTTCTACTGAATTCTTAGCTCAACTGTTGTGTTAAGTCTATTTACTCAATAGTAATTTAAATGGCTGTACTTATTGTCAGGAGTAATGGCTTCCCCTTTTATGACAGCAACAAGCTGAAAAGTCCTCTTTAACACTTGAGCATTTTGAGTGCAATACAAAATTGTCCTTCCCCCACTAATCCTGCATAAATAGTACATTCCCTGAAGCTACAGCATAATGTAAGATTGCTTGAATCTCAGCAGCTAATGGCACCACTTTTGACTGTTTTATCCTCCAGGAAGAACACGTACATCTGCCAGTGAATTGACTTCTGAATGCTTCAATATTCTATCATGATTCAAAAATACGACAGTGGAAGAACCTTTTTTTTCCTTGTTCCTTTTCCTCCTACTGCAGATCCACATCCAAAGTAATCCAGAGGCCAGGAAACAAAAGTTTTTCTATTCCACATCATAAACATGAACAAGAAAAAAAAATCCTCACTTATTTTGGGAGTGTATTTCACACATGCCAGTAGAAGTACCTTTGAGCCTCTCTTCTATAAGTGCAGTGCGGATTTGAATACGCAAACCTCCCTGGTTTTTCACAGGATTTGGGGCTATTGAGAAAAATATTTCAACTGTCATACGCTTTTGCTGTCACCAGTGAATGGAAGTTCTCTATCTGTACTGGATTATGAGTCCTTTCTCCAGAATTATTAGTACAGATATTAGTGTATATATATGTATGTTTCAGTATAGAGATACAGATCTCTCAAAACTTGTTTCTGAGTGTCCTTTTCTGTACTAACTGAAAAGGACTTTGAGGACCTTGGAAACAGCTTCAGTTGTGAACAGAAGAAATGTGAGTGAACTCAAGTGGTCGTGAGGTACTGGGTGATGAAGGAAGATTCAGTACAGACCTTGTACAAAATGCATTCTTACTCCATTTGGAACTTCCTTATCCAATCATCACTACCAGGACTTGCTTTCAGCTATTTCTGTTCTTTGCTCTCCAGTTTAAAACACTTTCAATAACCTCCTTACCTAGTGGTTTGGAGGCCAGAGCTTCCTAATTTTATTAAGTGAATCTAATTTGAAGACAACAATAGGGGAAGGTTGTTAAAGTCTACAATAATTTTAAAAACATAGCAAAGGACTGCAAGAACTGGCTAACTTTTAATCTCATGGTTGTTACCATCTTCAACACTGCTGAGAAACAAGTCACCAAACTCAGTATATCCATCCTCCCCTCTCTTGTCTGGGAAACCCTGAAAGCACAGCTCTCCTTAACACCTCAATTAAAAAAGGCTTCAGACCACTGCACAGTCTTGAAGCATCTTCTCTTCCTAGAGCCACGCTTCCTCCATGTAGGAGAGATTAGCCATTCATAAATCCTTATGAACCATCATAGCTTTCAGCTTTCTGAATTGAACCTTTGAAGAAGCCAGGCTCATTGAAAAGAAGAAAAATGTCTGTCATGTACCATAAATAATCACATCATGGTATTTCTGTCCCCGCCCCCCCTGCTTTTTGGGGAAAAAAAGGATTGGAAGGTAGAAAACAGTCCTTTCAGTTACACAGTTCTGAGCCCCCATAACTTTTTTGATGCATGTCTTAGAAAAAGTTTGCTTTCACCTTCCAATGTCAATGAAATGGACGCACGTAGCTGATCAACTGGCATCCAGGCAGACATGTCTGTTACTATTGCTTTTCACGACCATCCTTGAATGGAGTGTACTAGACTTCAAAAAATATTCCAGACGTACGTATACGAGTATGTACGTGCGCGCGCGTGTGGATATGGGTATGCATGTGTACACAACTGGTCCAAATCTTACAGAGCTGACAGTTCCTTCCCCTCCCTGCTGCTTCCTTTGAGTTCAGTGGAAAGGTCTTTAGATCTGCTTTTTCAGGATTTCACCTCTTCACAGTCTTGGTCAGTGGAAAGCTCCACATCAGAAAGTCCAACCTCCATCGCCATAATCAGTGAAATATCGGAATCACTACTAACTGCTGGCTCTTGCTCACCTGAAAGAAGAAAACACAATTTTGTAATAAATATGCATTTCAAAAACCAAGAGGCTCAATTTATCTCTTTTAAGGTCTGATTTAAAACAAAGCAAGTTGCCTTGGCCACAGCAACCCTTGGGAAAGCTCCTTTTTGGACTACAAGTCCCAGAAATCCCCAGGCAGCATGACCAGTGGTCATGATGGCTAAGGCACTCTGGGAGTTGTAGTCCCAAAAAAGGGAACATCCCAAGCTCTGAGCTAGTAATCCACATAGACCAGTATTCTCTACACCAACTGGCAGTATTGTCTCAAGATTCAGGACAGTTGTTTCTTTCAGCCCTCCACTTCTTTTAAGCAGGAGACACCTGGAACTGATCGCTGGAACTTATACATGCAATCATATGTCTGAGTGAACTAAAGCCACTTCCTCTTCCTGCACTTCAACCTGTTTTTCACACCTTTTCCATGCCAATAAAGGGTTCTTAAGAGAACAGAGTCAACATGGCAAAGTTGATTCCCCTTCTGAAGATGGAGAAGTGGGTTCATGTGAATGAATCTGAATGGGCTCCTTCCCTTCCTCCTCCTTCTTCTGCTGACATGAGAAAACTCACCTATTCCAACAAGCTTTTAGGAATTTACTGTAATGGGCTTATAACAGTATGTTGTTTACTTTTTTCTATAGTCTTTTGACTCATTTTAAATATTTTTAACTCTATAGGTTGTTTAATTCTTTTGTAAATTACACACACACACACACAATTTTTATATGGCTTTTACTCTGTTGTTGTTGTTGTTGTTGTGTGCCTTCAAGCTGTTTCCAATCTATGGTGACCCCAACATGAACCTATCATGGGATTTTCTTGGCAAGATTTTTTTTCAGAAGGGGGTTGCCTTTGCCTTCCTCTGAAGCTGAGAGATTGTGGCTGAGACTGAGTGGTCCCCCAGCTATCCATGGTTAAGAGGGGATTCAAACTCTGATCTCCCACAATCATTGTCCATCACTCAAACCACTGCATCATACTGGCTTTCTTCTTTTTTAAAAATCCATAAGCTTCCTTGAGTCTCATTTTTGGGAAGAAGGTGGGATATAAATGAATAAGAACAATAACAACAACAACAGCAGACGTTTTGTCCTATGCTTTTTCAGTCATGGAAACATAGGTCCCTGCACTTTGGTCGGGTTACGCAAAATATTTTCTTCTCCTATCATTCCATCTACCCAAATCCCATGGTTCTTCAAATGCTATAAAATCCCTAGAAGGGAAATATTTCTAGATAGGACTTTAATGTACAATGTTTAGAACTAGTTTCTTCAATGTGCTGCCTTTCATGTGCTGGACTACAGGATTCATCAGCAGCAACCCACAGAAGTCAAAGGTGAGAATGATGTGAGCTGCAATCTTAAACATCTGAGGACAGTCATGCTGGAGAAGGCTGTTGTAGTGAGACTGTCATGGGTTCACATGATGCAAATGTGCTGCAAACTGGTAGCCAGCTTCAGGTTCCTTACAGGTGCAGAAATGGTGAAAAATACATGCCACATACTAATTTATTTATTAAAAAGAATTATAACCCACTTTCCCATCCTAACAAGGGAGCCCCAAAGTAATGAACCACCACCACTACCACCAAATAATAATAGTAGTAGTAGTAGTAATAATAATAATAATAATAATATCAATAAAAGCAATTAAAAAATAAAACCAAAGAACAAAACCAAATATTAGCATCAACAAACCAACAAATATATATAAAATGATCACAGGGCACCCTGCTAAAATGCAAGACTAAATATAGTTTTTATATGGTATTGAAAAACACACAGATAGGAAGTCAACTGGATTTCTGAAGGCAGAGGTATCCACAGCTTAGGTACCACCCCCAAGAAGGCCCTGGCTGTCACAGCCACTGAGAAAGATTCTGATTGGCTTTCCTCAGCCTGATGGCCTCTAGATATTTTTGATTAGAATATTCATCCTCCATAACCATTGGTAATGTCATCCATAGCTGTTGGAAACTGGAATCCAAAACATCCAGAGTGCACCAGGGTGGAGAAAACTACTTTGAAATATTAAGCAGGACCCCCATAAAGACAGAAAAGCTACACATTATTTAAGAAGAACTTAATAAATGTCTGCTGGGAGAGGAATTTTGTTAATGTCTAAAACATCCTCAAGACTTGCTTGCACAATGTCCTTGGCTTTTGGAATGCCTAGTTCTCATTGGCCAGGTGGATTCTACTACAGAACAGTCGTTAACTGCTTCATTTAAGCAACAGCGGGTGAAACTGTTACTACAATGACAGTGCGATCCAATGCGTGTGTGGTCAAAAGTGAATCACACTGATCTACAGGCCTTATCACATGAGCCTCCTCTCTCACTACAATTGCGTTGTCTGTAAAAACGCTACGCAGTTGTGACTGCTGCCTTTCATTGGGCACCTTCAGAACCATTCTGGGATTACAGTGCTCATTAATGCCAAAATCTTCTCACACACAGACTGCTTACTCACCACCTCCTCCAATATTATCCCAGCCTCTTTTCATTCTTTCTTTTCTGAAAAGTCTCTAGAGCGCAGGGAAGGCAGAACACAAGCAAGAAACCTACTGCCTGAGCACAGTGCCAATCAAAAACCAGCTGGGAGCTCTCCTTGGAGAAGTCTCCCCCACCTCTCCTTCTTCCTTCCTATGTTTTGCAGTTATGGCATTGTGGAAAGAAGCTCAGGCATTATCCCTACATTGAACGGGACAAGCAGAAAGTCACAACCAAGAACTCTTGCCTTCTCTCTTGTGTTTCTCTTCCACCCCAATCCTTTGTACTCCTTACCTACAGCAGCACAGGTCTGTATGTATATGTGTGTGAGGAAGAAGACAGAGAACGAAGCATTACTGTGCCATGGGATTGTGCTGCTGCAGCAATAGAGACTCCAGAAAGGATCTGGCTCTCTCACCCAAAGCACACACCCAAATCAGCATAATGGCACAACTGAAATTTTGCATACGAAATGATACCATGACAGAAATGAGAAAGGCGATCAATAATGGATTTTTTTGTGTTAGTAAAAAGAATCGCTTTTAAAACAGCCTCCCACAGGACAACAACTGAAGAGTGACTGCGTCATGCAGGAAGTCCCAACCGAAGGCGCCATTAGCCAGGTGCAATCACGATTTACCTACCTCATGCAATAAGGCCCTGCATTAGGGTTATTCCTAGGTAACTAAGGATAGAATTGTAGCCGGAAGCAGTGAGATTTTCTATTGGCCCTTCAAAAGTTGTTTGTGAACATATCTGTACATTTCTGGCTATCCTACTTCTATAAATTTAAATTATGTGAATGAAAATTCAAGCTACAGAATTCAACCTGGGCTCCAAAGTAAGGCAAGACAGATCCAAAAGTGAAGATCTATTGAATAAATGGATCCTCAGCCAATGGCAGGTTTGCAGAACTGTACTAAGCACTGTAGTTCAGGATGACTATCCCCAGAGATCTCAGAAGAATTACACACTTAAAGCTACTCTCTTCAGTTTACTCTAGTTTTGTCCTATAATAAAAGATTTTGCCTCACAAATACTTCTTTGCCATATTCATCACAACAGCAATTGCACATTCACAGGTATATGCACTTTGAAACTATCTCCTTAATGCTGTTACAAAGCACCTAAGTCTTTCAGCAATTAGTATATGCACTTTGAAGCTTCTTTACTTACATAGAAACCATACACAGAAACACCTGTATTGTGGGACTGTAAACTTATTTTTATCAGAATGCTTCTGTAAAGAAGCATTTTGGTAAAAAATAGACACAGTAACCTGCTTCACATATGTGCCTCTGAAATATGCCTCCAAAGTGTGAATCCACCCATAATACAGAGTTCAAGCTATCTAAATATATCATGTACAAAGAATGTTTTCAAGATTCAAATACTTTAAAATGCTTAGAAGAAAAGATTTTGGTTTTTTTGCTTTATTTTCTTATATCCTATAAAACTCTTAAACAGAAGCAGGACTCTGATGACACTTGATGTCAAGAAATGAAAAACAAAACATTATTGTCCTTTCCAATACATAAAGTGTTACTTTCTTATTTTCATAATCTAATCTATTAGTCCTGAACAGATGGTCCAAACAATTATAACAAAAGGAAATGTCAGGAAAAGCTTCATTGTTAGGGATGCTCAAGAATGCTGTTCACCTTGCATTATGAAGAGAACCAACTTGAATTACTGCTGCCAAACTAAAATATGCATGGGAATGCATTTGGATTTTGCACTTCTCCAGATTTTTCTAAAAAAAATTCAGCTCTGAAAGTGTATTAAAATTATTTTTAAATGAGTATGTGTTATAATACAATATACATAAAATGCTTGTTATGCTAAGCTACATATTTTATGGTAAAATATGCATAGAATTCATGAAAAAATGCATGCATTTTTTGTAGATTTCCATCCCCAAATAAAAGAAAATAAATGCAGGTATGGAGGAGAAACTAACATAGAAAGAAGACGGACAGATCTATGTTATGTCATTCCTCATACATCTGGACTTCACAGATGAGAAAGACAAAGATAATGCAGTTATGCTTACGTTGCTAGTTGCCCACTGAATAAGGGGTATCTCTTCAGAAGCTACAAGTGCAGGACCAACAGAATTACTAAAGGAACACGTAAAAAGGATTCTGAATAACATGAAGCAGAGATGGCTGATCTTGACAGTAGGCCTGTTCAGATCGTGGGAAAGTTCCTTTTAATACAAGTTACTTTTGTCACCTACACCCCTCAGAATCCCACAGCATGGTCTCTGTGACATATAGTCCAAAAGTAACTTTCATAAGTGCTGGCTCTGATCCATCATTTTCCCACAAAAACTGAAAGTAAAAATCTGATGATTACTCTGATTAAAAAGAACCTCAAGATTTTAGCTGTCTGTGGCTACATGTTATAGCAGGCTTTTTGGTATGGCCATAAATATTAGCTGGAAAGCTACTGTGCATGGGGAGTGCAATAATCTCATATTATGACTTTAGTCAAAAAAATAAGCTGAGTGAGGAGAGCAGTGATAATATGGCAGAACATAGAGTTACGCAACGATCATTATCACCACAGCAACCATCAAACATGCTTTGGAAAATTGACCAAACTCCCTTCAAAGCATCATGACTGTAAAATAGTAATAACCCAGCTTATACAGTGAAATAAAGACATACAAGAGTATGAACTGAACATGATTATAAACTATAATTGTCTCATCTGCTCCCTGTTGTTCTCCCACTGAGCTGCTCTCCAGACAGTATCTTTGATAGGTGTTTTGAAAACTCATTAAAGGATTTTCCAACCCATCATTCAAGTCAGAACAATGATTGACAGAAGCTTATATGCCCACTAATCTTTAAGGAACAAGCCCAAAGGAGAAACGGCATATTAAAGAGAAGGAAGCAAGCATGCCAGAAGAACAGAACTGGCCCAAAAGGGAAGGAATGATCAGTGCTCACAAGAATCAATGGCTCAATTGTCTTGCAGGTAACCTTTGGATATTATAAGAAAGTGCCAAATGCAGCTGTGAACATGAGGAACATGAGGAATGAGGGAAGCTGATGCTTTTTACCCTATGGGAGGTGAGTGTGTTCCTTATTCAGGTGTTACAGTGGAAGGAAGAAAACAAGGCATAAGTCGTTTTCCTGCATTCACACATTAATTTTTTTTCCTTATAGGTAAGAACAAATCATTAAATCAATTCTCCCTCTGCTGCAAGATGTTCTCAAAAGCTGTGCAGCTGTTGAAGGCTATTTGTAGTGCAGGACATATTTTGCGCAAAAAAGTGCATTTTTTGAACAGAACTTTCTGTTGTTGTTGGAAGCACGTTTCTTGTGCAAAAAATATTATTTTCTGTGCAGATATAAAAAGACCACATGTTTAAGCATGGTGAAGTCTCTGTAGAAAAGTCCTGAACAGGTCAGAATTCTGAGATAACCTCTTTGCTGAGGACTGAGAAATGGTTGAATGGTTCATCCCTAATCCACACCCACTGCTTCCTCATCAGATGCCAGATTGCTCTTAGGCTGGCGATCTGAGCTACAACTGTATATATCTGTTAAAATGCACCTCAGCTACCACTTATTTGTAGTGTAGACCAGAAGCTGGAAAAAGTTACTTTTATGGTCTACAAGTCTTATGCTATTTCTTCACTAAACTGTTACAGTGCTACTATTCCACTTTCAATATCATATGGAATTTGGGGTTTGCAGTTGAGGGAGGGGCCTTTACTATTTACTATAATGCCTTATTTCAAAATATTTTAAAACAGGCTGTAATCAGAGGAATGAAGAGATTAAAACGTCTTACGTGCATTTGGATGCAACACTTTTACTTCTCCTTCTTCATCAACAGTCAAAACATTTAAAGAATTCTTTCTTTGAATACTGATGGACTGAGTAGCATCATGAGGTTTAGGGGAAAAGATCATGTGCCTCTTTAATGCAATAAATGAAATGAAACCACCAAATGAAACCAGCAAATCAAATATCTGAATATCTACTTGATTCTCAAAATAGTATCTAAGGGGGAGAAATTTTCAAAAGAGGTAAAGGAGTCTTCGATTCAAGCACTGTTGAAGAGCAATTCAGATCTGTATTTCCTGACTGTGAGTACAGGCGCAGGCTTAGTGCTATTACATGTTAATTAATAATGAATCTAGAGTGAAAAAAATGTAATATTGCTATGTTATTCTGGGCAAGTGAATGTTTGCCAATCTCTTATGTCCTTGGGTTAGTTACGGTTGTTATCAGATGGGAAAAATGGATAGCTCTCTTTAGAAAGAAGTCCATCAGGCATTGCTTGACTAGACATGAATATTTTATTTCTAAGCAGCATATCAAATTATCTGTTCATTTTTTGAAAGTGATACACAGATCATTTAAAATTTGCATGAAATTTTCAAAGATTTCCAATACCTTGATTCAGCCATCAATCAAAATGGAAACTGCAGTCAAGAAATCAGAAGAAAACTAGAAAATGGAAGGGCAGCTAGGAAGCAACTACTTAAGATCTTCAGGTATGAAGCTGTATTGTTGAATATCAAAGTCAGGATCATTCATGCCATCATATTTTTGATTTCTATGTATGGCTGTGAAAGCTGGACAATGAAGAAAGTTGGCAGGAAAATAATCAACTTATTTGAAATGTGGTGCTAGAGGAGAGTTCTTCAGATACACCATGGACTCCCCCCACCCCCACCCCCAAAATCTTAAAGTCTTAAAGTAAATCTAGCTTGAACTCTCCCTAGAATCTGGAATGACCCAAACTGAGCCTACTGTACTTTGGCTGTACCACGAGACAATATGAAAATTGATAATGCTCAGTAAAGAGGGAGGAAATAGAAAAAGAAAAAAACTGCATTACAAGTGGACAAATCCTAGCAAGGCTGTTGATGACAGGGTGTCTCGGATGTCATGCAGAGGATCACTGTAAGTTGAAGCAATTAACCAACAGTAACAACAATAAAATCAATACCCTTAAATTATGAATTATGTAAATGTAAAGCTAAGATAACTAAATACCAGTAATGGCACATGCTCAAAATATAAAAGAAACCATTTAAAACAATGGCTGCTTGCCATTTTAGCAGAAATACCAGAAAGACAGTGCTTCATGGCTTGGCTACCAAATAATCAGGCTACCAAAATGGCAAGACTTCACACAGAAGCAACTGAGAGAAAAGTGTATGTGTATCTGTGTGTGTGTGCACATGTGCAAGTAAACATGTGTGCAGTGCAGGTAACAGAGGAAGCAAAAGCTTGGGAAATTTTTCAGCTCTCTCATTACTAAACAGATATTATTAAAGGCCTGAGGAGACAGCTTGAGATTACGAAGAGTATTGCGAGAAAGATGGATGCAGAGACAAAAATTTCATTTCTAAAGCGCATGATGTGCCTGAAGTACACAAGGCCTAAAACAACAGCAAAGGACAGAATAACAGGTACATAGTTAGAACATAACTAGGACTGTTATTCAGCCGTAAACTTCATTGGGTTCTCTTGGGACCGTCTTTCAGTTTAATCTATGTATATCACAAGGTTGTTGGAGGGATAAAATGAGCAATATAGAGAATGTAAGGAATAAAAATGCAGTAAGTAAACAAGGTGATCTCTCCTTAAGACAATTAACAGAAGGTTGTGAAAAGTGCAGGGAGGGAGTCCGTTCATGGACTTATCCAAATATTATAGGCAAAATACCCTGAAAGGACAAAGGGTGAACTAGGATATCAGAAACAAGGAGAGATATAGAGTGTGTCAGTCAGATAGTCAGTAGATGGATCTGGAGAGATTCTACAGGGAGTTGTGTGGGAGGATATACCCAGCCAAAGGTGAATATGCTGTTTATCTTTCAAGGCCAAAATGGACCAAACAAAACAGATTTTTGAGATATTTTTGGTCAACTGTCATTTCGTAAAAGTGCTGTTGAAGGACAAAGGGCTGGATTCTCCTCTAAGCTCTGTGCTACCGCAGTAAATGCTGTAAAACTTCTGCAACTAGAGTTTGAAACTGGCTATCCTTGTTTTTACCTTGCAAGACCAAGGGCTTGTCTATGTGAAATATTGCTATGGCACAATTTGCTTATACTCCATAACAGTGTTTGATATGCACAATTGACTCTGTAACAAATTGATTCTTGCTACATGGCAAGCTGCTTTTCTCAACATTTGTTCTGCTTTCTATCTGTTCCCCCTCATATTTCCAATTGCTGCTACAGGACAATGCTTTGAATACTGTTGCTGATGGTCTTTTGCTTTGCATCTAAATTTATGAACACCTTTTCTTCATAATATAAACCCTAAATAAACACCCACAGGGGGAAAAAACAGTTTATTAAAAGCAATTTTACCCCATTAACACCAACAGGAGGATAAAACAATTTAGGATAAAAATTGAAGAGAGAACTCACTCTGAAAAGCTTGATGAAGTAGGAAGCAGTCTGCTTGGAGCTAAAAAGAGATGAAGTCAACCGCTTGGGACAGTGGGGGGGGGCCATCCATAACCTGGTACTACCACAGAAAAGGCCCTGTCCTATACATCAACAATCCTACTTCTAAAAATGAATGCAAATCTAATGAAGACACTGATATTGACAGGATCCTATAGACAGCAAACAATTTATGGCTTTGCAAGTCAGAACTAGTATTTTTAATCATATGTGTTAATGAACTGGAAGTTGGTTCTTTGGACCATCAGATTTTAAAAAGTTTTCTTTATACCCTTACTATCTGTGGTAGCTATACTTCATCAGGATATCATCATAGCTGCTCAAAGGTCAATGAGAATATTTTTGGTGGCCATTTAGTTAACAGGGTTGTGTTTCAAATTGAAATCTCCAAGGGAGGAGGCTTGTTAGAAGGGGGAAAAAAGTGCCAGCCACAACTAATCAGGAAATCATGTTAGATTCCTCAAAGTTTCTCAGATGGTTTTTGGTTTTAGGTCAAAATTCTAAAGCAGAGCTTCATAGAAACACAGGACAGGACTGCTATAGCTCACTGGAATACTGTGGTGGACACTTCAAGTTTTGGTTTGTTGCTAATACTGCAGCGGTCAGTTTAAAGTCAGAATTTCAAACAAGAGGCTTCCTGGATTTTTTTTTTTTTAAAAAACGGGGAGGAGGCTGCAATGGTTCATTGAGAATTTTTCTTAAGAGGTAGGAAGCATGAGAGGGCTCTCTCTTAGGCACTGCTGTTCCAGCTCCCCAGGTGGGAAACAAAAAATCTAAAGCACTAAGACTCCTTAGGTTTAACAGAGGGGTAGGAGAACAGGCAAGGCTCTCTGAGGTACCACTGCTAAAATTCCAAAAGTGAAAAAAAGATGGAAGGTGGGATATTGGGAGCCTCCTCGTTTTGCAATATTAGGTATCGATTTGGGCAGTGCTAAGTACACTTCAGCTAATAAGTAAATAAAGAAATCAAAATTCAAATTTATCAATAGCAATTACAGTCATCATTAACATGACCTGTTTTTATGAGCATTCAGAAGAGATCTACTACTGGAAACAGATTCTGACCTAACTGGAACAGCCAGCCGTTTCTATGCTCTTATACTCTGCCCTAGTTGCATATTTTCATCCTTGCTGTGCTGAACTAAATTTTGCAGTTTGGAGTCCACTCCCATTACATCAGGAGACATACATATATATATAAAATGTGTGCGCTTTGTCTTCATTATAAAACATGCTTTTTGGAGATGTACCAGTATGTAGTCTCTTCCTCCACACTTTCAAAGTTTTCCCATCACCACTGACAAGATCAAACCACCACCACAGTTTCTAGAACAGCCTCCTACACAACTGTCTTGACCTCCAAAGTGATTTGGTTTTCAGTCTCTACTGCTGTAGAAGCTTCCACTCCTAACTTGAAATTATTTTTTTTCTTGCTTTCAGTGCCTTCAGCTATTGAATCACTTTATATTTACATGCCCAGGAACAAACAGCTCCAAAGTGTTATTTAAATTTTACATGACTCTAAGGACAAAAATCCCCATTGATTTAAAGCCAATTTGTTTCCACATCAGTGTATTCAAGACAGAGGTGTATGTACTCTACACTAAATAGCTTGAAAAGAGATACCTTTTGTATTTCCTTTAGGCATACAAAATTGTGCATTGTTCTCTGTTTCCAGTTTTTACATGGACCACATACTCACTTCAGGCATGCTGGCCCTCTAAATATCGTTGGTCTATATCAATCATGGGCTGGTTATGTTACAAGGGGGTGATGGGAATTACAATCCACAGATTCTTCACCACTGCTTTAGTCAGAAATTATCTGTGGACAAAATCCTATAAAAATGAGTGGAATTTTAGTATACTCTAATGAACCTTTGTTAGCATATTGAACATTAAGGCAAGCTTGTTAAAAGGTTAAAAGCTTTTAAAGGACAGAAACGGCATCCATATAACCTTTTAAAATGGGTGACACAGTTCATGTGGTATCTTTTAATGGTTTCCAGATCTGACGGCATACTTCAGTACCCTAAAATATTGTGGAGAAAGAAGATAAGTGATGTGATGGAATATTACCTTGTACCTCTTATATCTTGTATTCTTTGTGACTTAACTGTACACTAAAATATAAACAAAGGTTACAAAGAAGAAGTATACGTGTGGGAGAAACCAACAGAATCTTTAAACCCTTGCTTTCATTGTTGTGAACCTAGAGCAATATGCTATTGTAATGTAATTATTGTATTTCAGGTTTTAGATTCCCATTTAAGACACAAATTATCCGTTCCACAGCAATATGGCCACCACAAAGAAGCAGGATTCAGAATGTATTTCATTTGAAAATTAATTCTGATTGCATTTTATACTGTACAACATCAAATAGCTTTCATCATGCACATTCCAATGTTCTTGAGACAAGTAAATAACCCACTGTTGTAGTCAAATACTGAAGATTTTCTTTCTTCCCACAAAATAGAAAATAGCTTGTTTTGAATGCAGTTTCTTCCCTGTTCATAAGACACTGAGAGCAGCATATCCTTCTCCAGGCAAGTTGCCAATGAATGTCAAACCTGTCTCTGTAGAAATCTCTAGGGGAAGAAAAGCCCAGAAGAGTAATATATTGCATTTAAAAGGCAAGTATAAAAATTTATAGAATGTTCATAATTTTAACTTTAATGATTCTGCATGTGTGATAAGCCCTATAAGCCACGGTAGTCTTTTGATAATAATAATGGATGATAATCAGAAGCACTAGCACAGAAAAAAACAGTTGCAGAATATGAAAAAAGGAAAATAGATGTGCATTTTTGTTCTAGCACTGCTAATTCCAAGAACAGAAGTCTTTAAAATTTCTATGTGTTGTCCTTCATTCCACTTTAGTAACATTTTCCTATATTGTTATATATTGTATATGTTGCTGAGAATGTTGCTGATTTGTCCTTGTTGGACTAATGTACTCTTTCTTCTTTTATTAAATCAATGTGTAAGTCATTATCTGGCTCCAAGTTACTGAAGTCACCGAAAAAGCAGTCATTTCTACAGGAGAAAGCATATTATTTTAAAATAATTTTAGGAAGAAAAAGAAAGTTAAGATACACAATTGTCTTTCTAAATTCTAAATCATGTAATGATACCACATTTAGCAAGAAGCAAGAAGCATCTCCATAGGATGATATGACATAGATATGTCTTTCTGGGCCAAACTAAATGTGGTGTCATTACATGATTTAGAATTGTGTAGCTCAGGAAACTCCTCAGAATCCTACAGCCTCCATGTAGAAGCTGCAGCCCAAAAGAGCAACTTCTCCAAGATCTGACAGAGTATCCTGATGCAGACTGGCAGGAAATTTAATCCCCAACCCCTGCTGAGGACCACACCTGCTGTATGCACCAGGAGGAAATTTCCCAGAAACATTGCAGGGTACTGATCCAGATTACACACACACACACACACTTTCCACTTTAAATAAAGCATCCGTGCAAGTGACTGACATGTAAACACTGTTACATGCAGTGGCTGTCAGAGAGTTATGATTTTCATAAAGTTGGCTCATGGTTTACTGGTAAGGTAGCCTTCCTTAGTTATCTCTTAGTCAGTGAACAAAAAGATGTTGAAACCACAAGGCCATTTGGGAGGTTTAGGTTTCTGAGAACATTTCTTCTACAACTATAGAATGAGAAAGGTCTTTTTCCTGAAACAGTCAATATTGATTATGCTAGTAAGTTTCTTTAGAGATAGGTTCCAATACAGACATGCTGATTATGACCAGTGGTTTCTTTAGAGATAGGTGGCTTAATTTAATATCAGGAATGAATTGTAACATACTGAACCCAGAAACTGAATGCATGAAAAGAGATGCACCAACTACAGTGGACAAAGAATTGCATTTTGATATCAAAATGAAATAAAATGAAAGCTTAATGTGTTCAGGATAATCATGCTATTAGCTACAGTATCAGTTCAAGAAAGGTATGCATATTTACCTACAGAAGCAATATAACTTGAAAGCAACCTGTGTTCACGAGAAATGTTAAATCTCTCTGGTGAGAAAGCCTGTCTAATTAGAAGAATATTCTTTGCATTGATGTCTGTTAAAATTAATCATTTTAAAAAAATCTGCTCTAACACAGGGAAATGAATTTTAATACATGCTAAGATGTTATGATAACACACTCTTGTCTAGCACAAGATATGTGTAATAACTACCTGTGGAAAATTTTTGACTTTTGTGAATTATATAAGTCAGTGTATTTTTGCTATATTGCTGGTCTGGCATCTTCTGTTGCAAGAGAGTAAAAAAACCTAACTGCTAACTGAACAATTGTTGAAACTCACTTTTCAGCAACTAGTGAATATTCCAGGCCATGCCCATGGTCAATTCCTTGTACTTTGCGCACCCTTCATCTATGTAAATGCAATGTATGATGGGATCTGGTTTCATTGTACTCTATACTGGTCTGGTCCCAGATGACAGCCAATGGGGGGGAAATATACAATAGCATCACATCACTTGTTACATTTATCTACACATAAGAGAAGAAGAAAAACAATAGTAAAGAAACTGAACACTAGCCAACATAGGTAGGACAGTGATACAGCTCTTTGACATCTGTCAATATATACTATTTGCATATTTTGAGTACAGTTCTCCCTCCACATTCGCTACGGTTAAGGGCACAGGACCCCTATGAAAGTGGAAAAAACTGTGAATAACCCTAGACTGTCCCAAACCATATTTAAGACACAAAAAAAGTATGATTGCCATATCAACCCACTGTGGATTCCTTTGAGGCATCAGGGTTCCTTCACAGGGCAGAAGTGGGTGGCTGGTGGGGCTTACTGCCACCTCTACTGCTACCCCACCCCATTTTTAATAGGGACTTACACGCCTCGTTCTCAGTTTCTCAGTCTCACAAGGCTCTCAATCCCTATTAAAAATGGCATAGGGAGGCAGCAGAGGTGACAACAAATAATTCATGAATAATCAAATCCACAAAAGTGAAACCCACAAATGTGGAGGGTTGACTCTATGTGTGTGTGTGTGTATCTACATCTATATCTATGCAGATATCTATCTATATCTATCTATATCTTATGTGATACAACACCAAACCAACCAACCAACCAACCAACCAATCTACCACACGAATTATTTCAATATAACTGTGGAACTGAAATATATCAATAGAATGCATTTGTTCAAAGTGAATTTAGCTTGCCTTTTCAACTACTCTAACTTTCTGAAGTTTCATAAGCATCATTAGCAGTTACAACAGAGGAAAGGTTTTCCTGTTACTCTATAAACCAATAAAGTAAAAAAGAAAGAAAAAGAAAGTGAAAACTATTTTTCAGTTATTTGAAAACCAATAAAGTACCACTGGGATATACAAGCACATGCATTAATTAAATCCATCAGCCATTTCACACTGACCAGATTAACTTTTTTAAAAACTCCACTTTTTTTAAAAAAAATGTCTGGTCTAAATCCAAATGTTACTTCCAAATGGAGTAGAACTGGATTTAGGCCCCTCCTTTTCTTCCACAGGGAATTTTTCAGTATGATGGAAGAATGGTTCCTTAGACATTCAAAATTGTTATGATTTTCTGTAGAAATAAATACATTTTGAACAGCAGCATCTGTCATACCAGAACTCCAAGGGGAAAGGAGATTTACTTGATCCTTATTAATGAGATCTTGTTTCTCTGTCACATAAAGCAGAATGAAAAAATACATAATTTACACAATTAAAGCCCTGTATCTTTCTGATGCCAAACAGAAAACTACAGGAACAGAGGGATACCTATCTTGTTTGACAAACAAAAATATTTGTCTTTTTCACCTCAGCTTTTCCTATCAGCCCTCTTTTTAAAATCCGTTACCCATATGGAGAGGTTATTAATGATGTGAACAGCTGGGATAGCAGGAGTCAAAACCTCAAAAGCAGGATTTCCTCACGATTTTGCCCTTCCCAAAACAAAACAAAACAGAATGATAAACTACCTATATTGCAGCTTTATATATGCTTAGTTTTAGGTAGAACCTGATACTGAATACTTGGCTTAAATTACTTCCTTATATGGAAGGAAACTGAAATGGATTCCATTCAACAGCTCCCACCTAGAGTGCTGTAGAGCAGAGGATTTCATTGACGCCTAAATGCCTACAGTCTCACTATGATGGGGTGACATCTACTCAATGACCACAGCAGCAGAAAATAGAAAGTGAATGAGCTCTTGAAGTGACATTTTAGAAGGGCAATGACCTATGTTGAACTCTGAGTAAGGTGAAAAGGTGACAGATGCTGGCAAGGAGTGACAAATGCTCATGGAACTGTGGCATCTCATCATTACTACACAGTATTTCTAATATGCAACTTTGGATGGAAATTTATTTTTAATTGAAACAACAACAGTTCATCCCAAAATGCTGTGTTATATAATTACATGCCTCAATTAGTCTGGTAAACTTTGAGCCATTACCACAATTAAACATTCAAAGTAAATTGCACAGTATGCCTCCTTCCTTCCTAGCTTCCGGCATAACAGTGGTTTAGGAAGTGAATAGGAAAACAGGAAGTGCTGGAGCCCTGAGGTTTGTTTGTTTGTTTATTTATTCTGTGTTCCGCCTCTCTCCAAGGCAGTGTACATTTTAAAGGCATGATGCAATTAAAAAAACTCTTAATACAAAAATTAGAGCACAGTTATAGTAAATTTCTACTTAAAAAAGACAGGTTAAAAACAACACACTTGGGATTTAGGGGAAAAACATGGCAGAATAGGAGGAGGACGCTGTCCTCCTCCTCCAGCATTTTACTTTTTAATAAGGTTTTTATCAGTTTTACTATAAACCCAAACTGCCTTGTTGCTAAATTTTGTTTAAGGTTCAAAATGTTGCTATAACCCTATTTTATTTGTTAGCCTCTCTTTTGCCCTGAGCATTTTTAACTTTTAACCTCAGTTTGCAATATGAAGCTACGGAAACGTCGGCGTTCTAAGGCTAATACCGACGTAGGCAACAAACCTTCTAAACAGACAAAAATAGACTCGCTTTTTGCAAATAGGCAAATGCCTTCTGTCCAACAGACCGATTTAGAATTAAACAACAGATATGTGACTTTGGAATCTTTGCAGGCTGAAGCACTTACGTTAGATAATGATTGCATAGAGAATGTGGGAGTCTCGGTTTTTCCTTCTAGTAATGATGGTTGCTTCGAGGGATCACCATCCAAATGTCCTTGGAAGGAACTTTTGGCAAGAGAGGAGTTTCTAATCTCTAAGACTTTTGAATTGTTGCTGACTAGTTATTTCTATCAACAATAGATTAGAGGCATTAACAGAACAATTTTATAAGGAGGAGGTTTCTACTCATTTTAATAATAGGACTGCTTTTCAGGCTGCTTCACCATTTGTTTATCCTAATTCCATGGAATATCCCTCGGCTTTGACATTACAGGCATTTCAACTGATGATTGCAGTTCGGAACAACCCTATAAATAAAGGCAAGTGGTCAAATTTTTATAATATCAAGGTCTCTTTAAGTAAATTGTTGAGGTGTGAGCCCAGAAGGATTAGGATAAAGTCCTTTCAGTTTCTTCCTAACTGGGGATACTATCAAAGACTGATTATGTCCTTCAATTCTACCTCAGGCCCTACTTTGTTGTTTGCTAAAAAGAACTTTCTGGCAAAAAAGTATGATATTCACTGCTCTAGGGTCTTTAAGAATAATGTGGTTAATACATTGGTGGCCTATAAGGAGGGAATACTCGAAGGAGTAGGCTCAGATCGTCATGTATTTTCAACCTGGAGCAGGCCCAATAATGTAGATGAACTTACTCAACTTAAAGAGGAATGGAACAGTTTGAAACAGGCAATAGAAAGGATTAACAATAGCCAACATTCAATGGCAGCTTCTTTTGAAACAGAGACAGCCAGACAATTAAACGACAATTTTGGTGGGTACTCTAAACCAGTTTCTGCTACTAAAGGACAACTTTTGGATTGCTCAGTCCAGCCATTTGTGTCAGTGGAGGATGGGGGTGAAAGGGATGATGCACTCAACATCGACATGTCATTGCTTCCTGTTAACCCTGTCCAGGCCTGTCCAGCACATTTGCCATCTAGTGCTTACTTTTTTCCTAAGGCGAAACCTGCAGCTGAGGATTCTCCACTTCTCGATTATGAGATTGATGTGAGATCTGGAACTGGGGAAATGCCTGCTGAGCAAGTACAGGGAAAATCCTGCGCTAGGGAATTGGAAGAATTAACCTCTGAGCATCCGTATATTATTGACACCCCGCAAGATGAGACACCAACGATGGATCTTTTGCAGGTCACTGATGCTGTTCCTGAGTTTAAGTCCGTGGAGGAGCAGGCTTTGCAGGGCTTACAGGATCTTTCAACTGCCAATCAAATAATGGTAACTGCTCAGCTGGAGGATACAACAATCAAATTCCAGAGGATAATTCAATCTCAGCCGGAAACTGATCCATCTACTTCTATATTGGCTGATGACCCTGCCTGCTCTAACACGAACGGTTGTGTTCAAACTGAGGAAGCATTTTTTTCTGCAATTTTCATCAGATCCGGTCCAGTGACTAGAAGGGGGTAGCCCAGGACTGTCACTCCTTTCTTGGAATATAGCTGGGTGGCTGAGTAAAAACTCAGATATGGACTTTATTGACTATATTGGTAGATTTGACATTGTATGTCTACAAGAAACATGGTGCCCATACGATATCCTATTGCCAGGATTTGTATCCTTCTGTGTACCCGCATGTAGATCCTCCAATTGGGGTAGAAATAAGGGGGGGGGGTTGCCCATACTTCTAAAACTTTCCAGTTGTTTCAAATATACAATATTGCCACCCTGTGTACCAATAGTGCAGGCTCTCTCTTTGCAAATAAGAAATGACAAGATAGTTTTGCTTAATATTTATATTCCCCCTACTACTAAAGAACCTAATCTAGCCACTTACTGGGACCAACTGTTTAGCTATGTTGAAGATATCACCAATAGGTATGTTTCTTCGAGGTGCATTTTATTGGGTGATTTCAATGCAAGAATTGGGCCCTCTAATGATTTTCTTTGTGAACATCTCATGATTGATCCAGACTTGCCACCCTTTCCCTTAAATCTTTCCCATGTTGGCAAGGATCTAAAAGTCAATAATAATGAGCCATTCCTGATCAATCTTTGTATTAGCAACACCTTTTTAATATTAAACGGCTCTGAAAGGTTCCCCAAAACTGATGGTTTTACATATATTTCACCCATTGGGAGAAGTATTATCGATTATGTAATAATCAGTCCTGAGTTGTTGAGTCTAATTGTCGATTTTGATATCTGTCATAGGACAGAAAGTGACCATCTACCTCTATGTGTTTCCCTTAATCTATCTGAGTCAGTGCTTTCACCTTTTAGGAGTGATTTGACTCTCCATAGATATGAGAGAATGAAGCATATCCATTGGGATCCTAAAATGGAAGATTTTATTAGCAATAGTTTTAAGGACGTACGGGTTTTAAATTGTTTTAATATTTTAACTATTAGCACTAGGATAGACGATGCCTTGTCGGCATATAAGGATATTGTGACTGTTTTTCAAAATAAGGCCTCTTATCCCCCTAAACATATAAAAGGTAGAAGAACATGGTTTGACAAAAGTTGTCTTATTTGGGAACAAAAGTTAAGACAAACGTTCCATCAGGCTTTGGCCAATCCAGTAGTTAATCTTGGGCCCTATTACAAGGCCCGTAAAGAATATTCTAAATTGGTGGAGGGTAAAAGGAAGGTATTTTTCCAGCGAAACTGGACGTCTCTGAATAATGCTTTGAAATCCAAAGATGCAAAAACCTTTTGGGTGGCAGTTAGGAAAGATATGAAGAACAAGAACTCTATGGTTTTTCCTACTATACCCCCCTCAACTTGGGTTTTTTATTTTACCGATAAAATGAGAACCCAAACATCTGAGGGTAATCCACTAATAAAAAACCCTCCTAATTTATGGAGCTCAGTTTCAGCCGATGAGGTGCATCAGTTGATCCTTAAACTAAAATCGGGTAAATCCCCAGGATATGATGGCCTCCCGGCAGAAATTTTGAAATATTGCCCTGAGCAATGGACAAAGGCATTGGCTAATTTATTTACTCTCGTAAATAATTCTGGTGAGATTCCAGCCGACTGGAAGGATTCCATCATAATTCCTATCTTTATAAACAGAACCCTGGCAATTATTGCCCAATAAGTCTTCTTTCGGTAGTGGGCAAACTTTATGCCAGTTATTTGGATCTGAAATTATTGAGTTGGATGAATGCCCAGGCTTTGATTGGTCCGGGGCAAGCGGGATTTAGAAGACACATGTCCACTGAGGATCATATAACAGTGCTCTCATTCCTTGTAAACAAATACCTGTCGCGCCCTAAAGGCAAACTGTATGCAGCTTTTATTGATCTGAAAGCTGCTTTTGATTCAATTCACCGGCCCTTACTATGGGACAAGCTCGGTAAGCTTAATATAGGCCCCGACTTGCTGTTTCTTTTAAGCCAACTTCATACAAATAATCAGTGCAGAGTAAAATTTTCTGAAACCGGCTTATTAACAGACCCTATCTACTCAAGTGTAGGAGTTAGACAAGGATGTGTGCTGGCTCCTCACCTGTTTAATCTATTTGTGGCTGATCTACCTGCCTTTATGGCCACAGTAGATTCGCACCCACCTTCGCTGGGTAATCGGCCGCTATTTGTACTTCAGTACGCCAATGATACATTGTTACTCTCCCTGTCTCAGGTGGGTTTGGTAAGAGCCCTGAAAAGATTTTTTGAATATTGCGATAAATTTCACCTGCAGGTAAATTCTGATAAATCCAAAATACTGGTATTTTCTAAGAGATTTGTCCCGAGAATGTGGAAGGTTGGTAACCAGACTATCGAACAGGTCAAGAAGTATGTTTACCTTGGTGTCCTTTTCCATTTTAATGGGCAGTGGTGCAAACAGAGAGATAAGAACAGAGCTTTGCCTGTTGTACAATCTTTCTACTATAAAAAAGGCAACCAGGATATCCTGGCAGCCTTAAAAATTTATAAAACCAAATTAAGACCACAATTACTTTATAGTATATTCACCTGGATTCCAGCCTTCAATAAGGAGATCGAACGATTGCAGATACTTTTTTTCAGGAGAATATTATCTGTTCCCAGATGTGTACACCATCTGACTCTTTATGCAGAATTGGGCTTGAATTTTCTTGAAACTGAAGCTTGGCTGATGACTTATAGATCTTGGTTTAAGATTCATTTTAGGCCTAATAGATCTGGCCTTTTATGTTTCCTTCAATCTGACGTTTACTACACCAGGTGGGCTACATTTTATGAAAGCAAAATAATGTCTATGGGCTTAAATATGGATTCTCTCCTCTTATCAATCGAAAAAGAGTGTCTTGAAACTATCAGGATCTGCTTTGTGGAGAGGGAATATCAGTTGTCATATCCAACACCTCCTAGGGTTTGTTCCCCGTCAATGCTCGGTATTCCCCCCGTGCAGGGTAGGATTCCGGATTATTTTCAAACTCTCTCTTTGTTGGTGTCAAGGAAGGCCTTTTTACTTGCAAGGTTGAATGTACATCCCTCAAATGTGACTAAGGTAGATATCTACAGACCCCTTTTCTGAATCGTATATGTCATTGTGCTCAAGCTCCTGATGTTCTCCATCATATTGTATTGTTCTGCCCATTGTATATAATTCCAAGGAAAAAGTTGTTAAGGACGTTATTGGAAAGGAATATCTGTTTGGATAGGTTATCAGTGAAATACTTATTGGAAGATGGGAATCCGCATATTACTAGGCTAATGGCCAACTTTCTGGTGGAGGCAACAAATTTATGGCTTAAATTTTCTAAAAATGATTGTTGAAGTTTTATTGTAAATGTATATGTTGTAGTATGCCTAATAAAGGTTAATCAGAATCAGAATCTAACAACACACTTGCCCAAGGTCACCCACACTTAAAACCAAAAGGTTCCTTAAATAAAAAAGGTCTTTACTTGCTTGCAGAAAGATGGTGGAGGTTGGGAACTGGATCTCTCAGAGAAGGGAGTTCCATAATTTGGGAGGAGTCATTGAGCAGGTTTGCTCTTGTGTCCTCAACCGAGGTGCCTGGGATGTTGGTAAGAGTGAGAGAAAGCCTACCCTTGAAGATCTTACAGCATGGGCAGGCTCCTATAGGGAGATATGGTTTCTGAGAGTCTGGACCCAAGTTATGTCTGGACCCAGGCTTTAAAGATCATAGCATTTTGAATTCTGTCCAGAAACAGATCAGCAGCCAGTAAAGTTGTTTCAGCAAAGGGGTTATGTGATCCCTATAACCTGTCCCAGTCAGCAACCTGGCCACAGAATTTTGGACCTGGTGAAGTTTCCAAAGGCAGCCCCACACAGAGCACATTACAGCAATCCAAGCAAGACATAATCAAAGTATATGTCACTATTGCCAGATCTAACATCTCAAGGAATGGGTTCAGCTGGAGCATAAGTTTTAGCTTTGCAAACACACTGAAACCTGCACATTGGGGCTGTGAATCTGGGAGCACACCCAAGCTGTGAACCTACCCCACAGAGTCTCTGAGAGAGTCTATGCCCTACCAGATAGTGATCTTGCTGAGACAACAGAAACATAGAAAGTTCCTCCACACCAAGATCACCGTCATCCCACTCAGTACAGAAGATCAGGTCCAGAGCATGTCCTGCATTGTGGGTGGCCTCAGCTATTATTTGGAACAGATCCATTGTCATCATGGAGGACAAGAAGTCCTGAGCTGCTCCCAGAAGAGTGGTCTCAGCATGGATGCTGAAGTCCCCCAGCACAACAAGCTGGGGGACTCCAACACCACTGCTGAGACCAACTTAAACAGCTCAGGAAGGGAGACTGCTGAGCAGTGGGGTGAGTGATATACCAACAGAATCACTATTCTGTCCCAGCCAACTTCAGATAGAAACACTTAAACTCAGGAGACTGTGGGATGAGACACCTGATGAAGAACAGACCACTGCAACTCTGCCTCCCTCTCACTGTACTGAGTACCCAAAGTGGACAAAGATGGGAGAGGTTAATCCTCCCTGCTTTGTTCAAATCTCTGTAAAGCAAATGAGATTGACATGCTCATCCAGGATCAAGCCCTGGGTCAGAGATATTTTCCCATTCATCCTGGCATTAAGCAGCAGCATTTTCCACACAGGTTTGTACTTCCCTTTTCTTTCTGTCTTCCTCAACAGATAAGTAGGAATATTGGAGCTTCATCAGTCAGCAGATCCAGAAGAGAGCAACTCACAAAACTATGTCACACTTTCCAACTCCACCATAATACAATTGTGTCATTGCAATCAATAACTCGTCCTCTTCTTTGACACCAATGTGCTTTCATACTACTGCAACTTATACAACACCTTAGAGCTGGTCACATGAGCATGTTATTTGTTCAGCTCTCAGCAAGGGAGACGACAAAATTCTTTTTAAGGTAAAACGAAGATAAAGAGGAATGAATGTCAGTGGCAGTTGTGGCATGACATGGCATATTTTGAATAATATTTGTGCCAAATATTTCTGTGAATAATTGTACCCATATCTATAGCCTGATAAAAGGTCTTCACTTCACCCTGTGAATGCATAGCCATGCTTCTAAGTTATATTAAGTTACAATATCTGGGCTACTCCTTTCTTTCCATAGTCTCACATGACAGTTTCAACTGGTAAATTCATCAAATAAAGATTTAATTAACTTGCAAAATCCAATGGCAACCTAGAGTCTTGACACACACACTTAGCCCTGGAAAACCCCTTGACAGGTTTGACTTAGGGTTGCTGTAAGTTGGAAATGACTTGAAGGCAAACAACAACAACTTAATTCAGTATATAAGAAGGAAAAAGGGTGACATAAAAATAAAATGAAATTAGATAAAATAATGTAAACTAATATCTACGCTTCTTATATTGTGCAGTATGTCTTAAGCCAAATGAATCTTTGGTTTTGCTACATCCTGGTTTGCTGGAAAACGGCATGGGAATTTGTTTTTGTCCCAGTGTGCCTCACTCGCTGGGGTAAAAAAGGACTCTAACGGCACATGTGTGCATGTGCACATGCACACATAATCTATAAATTTGTGGAACAATTTTTATCATATAAATTTTTTGTTTGTAGGGCTTTGGGAGGTCTAAATTGCAAGTACATTTAACGTAATTTTATGAAGCTATGATTGGCTTGAACTATAGAAGCTGCTAACAGCAGCAGTACCTTAATAATGGTCTTGTGATACTGTTGTTATAACTAATGGTCTAAACATTTCCTCTGTATTAAAAACCTGTAAGAATTTTACTTAATTCATCATTTGGTAAGTGATATCCAAGGAATTAATTGCTATTAATTCTCTCTCTCTTATTTAATTCATGCTGTTACTTTTGTTTCATTGTGCGAAGTAAAATTTTATCTTATATTTTGCACTGAACTTCTGACTTATGGTGGTTTTTTTAAAAAAATTCCGTGCTAACACTGTAATAAATAAAGTGTGTGTGCAAGGAAATGAATGGGAAATTGCTGTGGCTGCTGGAATTGCATATTTGAATGGTCAAATCTGGAGGCCATTCAAGTATGCTGTGAGAGCAAATATAAGACACTGTTGTACTTACTGAAATGGAAGCCAGCTGATGTGGCCTGAAAAATCCAACCTTGTTGTGTCCCCTTGTGGCATATAAAAGAGTAAACAGCAAGGCTGAAAGAGCAGGTTTCTGAGGAAGGCAAATCCAAATTATGTTTACTGTTTTAAAACCAGGGACATTATTTGCACTTGGTTTTTAGAGGTGGTAGATGAACTTCAAATCAATAAACCAATGAACAAGACCTGCTAGAGAGGTAAGACAGAAGTGACATTCCTCTCTCCAGAAGCCACCTACCTGGGGTCCCAAATCTGACCATTAATCTGCTCTGATAACTGGCTCATTCAAGCTTCTGCAGGAAGTCTCTGCATATGTACAACATGGCTCATAACTACAAAGGCACTGAATATACCAGCAAACATTCCTGATATGAAAACAGCATTTGCAAGAGCACAAAACTATCTTCTTCAACATGGATTTGCAGTTATTTGCAGCTGCTGGGTTCCTACCTCCTTCAGCACACTTTTTCTTCTTCTTCCTCTCCTCCTTTTTGGAAGGCTTAGTGGAATCCATCATGAGAAATCCAGTCCTGCTGAACTACTGTCAAAGTGAAAAGCAGAAGTTCTGCGCATGCCTCTTCAAAGTGCTTCAGAACTGCCACAGATGCCTTTAAGAATCACATTTATAACATAAATTACGCTACAAGCAAACAAGATAAGAAACAGGTACTTACTGCTTGTAGTGAGGTTACTTTCCCCAGTCTGTGGAAGAGGATCTGCATCTTGGATGACTTGTAATACCCCAACTGTCCGGACAGGAGGATCCAATACTACAGAGCTTTCATTCACAGTTATGTCACTAGCTCCTGTAATTTGATTGGTTGGTGGCCCTCCTATAGAAGCTTCGAAGTCTGGAGGGATGTCGTCTACGCAATCTGCATTTGGCTAAGAGGAAGACGAAAGAAGGTTTTGCAATTTTTAAAAAAAATAAATTGTCATTTTGATAGGATTCTTACTCTCACTTTTACGCCAGATTTCATGCACAATAACCAAACATCAGTTTAGTATGAAACAATAATTCATACTGGCCCTCATAGGACTCTTCATCTAGAATGGAGAAGCAGAGGACAATGTTCCTCCATTTTTGGTTTTGTGTGATCAGTATCTAAGGTGGAGGTGGAATCATGAGCCCCTTCAGCAGTTGTTAGACTACAACTCCCAACATTGCTCATGATTGGTATTGCTAGCTAAGGCTTCTGGGACTTGCAGTTCAACATCTAGAAGAAAATGTGATTCCACTTCCAGATCTATAGGGTTAATACTAAATATAAATTATACAATAAAGCAATACAATTAAAAATGGATTTTAATATGAAGCGTGATTTTAACTCCAAATCATTTTGTTCCAAGAGGCACACGTGACAATAGCTCCCCATGCTCTTCCAACACAAAATGTACAAATGTACAAAAGCACAACCCGACTGGCAGTCTTAATGTTATTTCAGTACTGGTAACAGTTTCCTCTACTCCACCTGAGTGCAGCAGGATAGCTTAGAGCCAGGTTGTGTGACAAACACAGTTCTCCCATTCCTGTGTACTTTAGCATTTGCCACATGAGGTGACCACCTCACTCTACCTAATGGTAGGGCCAGCCCTGAACTTAATAGACCTAGTTTTTTACTTCTTAACTATGCACATCCAGACAGTAATTACATACATCACATGCCAGTTACCAGGAATGTAACATTTCCTGCATTTTTTGTCTTCAAATATTTTTGTACCACAACTCTGTCTACATGGTACTCTGAACAATGCAGATGCCAAATATGGACGCGTACTTAGGAGGTCAAAGTTTGTTTCCATTTACCACTAAGAACTGGCACAGAACAGACAAAATGAGCACAAGGAGCAAGATGACACATTATCTTCAAGTTGAAGAAAGAGTTTGTATGAATTTAAACAGCCAGTTTATTGATAGATAAGTTTTCAGCCCACTGGTAGGGAATTCATGAGGCCTGACTGATGGGTGTGAAGGAGAAAAATTTGCTAACCTTGGAAGAATATAACCATGTATCAATCAGATACCATAAATATTTATAGCTTTTCTGTATCCACCTCAAGTAGATAATCCTAATTCTATCCGTAGAGTCACACCTTCAATAAAGCATTTCCAGAAATACTCAGTCCATTCCTTTGACTTTACTACATTTGTTGTGTTATAACCTAGAACCAAAATGAATTTGACACTGTTGCAAATTGATGTACACAAGATACATAAGGTGTACAATATTTTAATTGTGGCGCAAAAGTTAACTACACAAAAACAAATAGGCATCTCTCGGTTGCCTAAATAGTCACCTCTTCTTAGTCAATAATGGGTAGAAGCATCTTTGGCAGCAATTCCAGCTCCCAGCTTGTTGGGTAAGTCTCTATCGGTTTTGCACATCTGGATCATGCATTTGGCCCATTCTTCATGGCAATTTTTCTTAAGCTATGTTAGGCAGAGCCTGTCGATGAACAGTAATTTTCAACTCTTGCTTCAGATTCTGAATCAGATTGAAGTCTGAGCTTTGACTGTACCATTCTAAGACATTCTAAACCAATTTGGCTGTTTGTTTAGGGTCATTATCCTGCCAGAAATTAAAGCAAGGTTTCCTCTAGAATTGCCCTGTATTTGGCCCCATCATCCGGCTCCTAATCTGGACCAGTTTCCCAGTTCCTGCTAAGGAAAAGCCACCCCACAACACAATGCTGCCATCACCATGCTTTACCATGCTGTTCTCAGGGCAGCAATCACTGCTGGCTTTGTGCCATACACAATGTTTTTGTGGCAAAGCCAAAGAAATTCAGTTTAGTCTCATCAGCTCAGAGAATCTTTTCCCTCTTACTTGCTGTGTCTCCCACATGCAGTTTTGCAAACAGGCTTTGATATGGGTTTGTTTCAGCAGTGTTCTTGCCACGTTTTCACAAAGCCCAGCTTTGTGAAGTGACTGGGTAATACTAGCTGTCCCATGGACAGTCTTCTCCCATCTCAAATGTGGATCTCTCTAGTTCCTTCAAAGTTAGCACTGGCCTCTTGGTTGCCTCCCCAGCAAATGCCCTCTTTGCATGGCCACTGAGTTGTAGTAGACATCTTTCTCTAAGTGGAGTTGTGGTTGGGTCACATTCTTTTTATTTTGCAGTAATGGATTTAATGGTACTCCAGGTAAGTTCATACTTTGGATAATTTTTTAATAAGTTAACCCTGATCAGCAGTACCTGGAAAACTTTCTCACAGGTGGACTCCATTTAATTACATATGCAACTACTGAAAACACTGGACTGCTCAAGAGCTTCTTTAAGCATGTCAGATCAAAGAGGAGGGGGTGAATACTCATACACAACCAATAAGCAGCATTCTATTTTTGTTTACTTAATTTTGTGCCTTAAATATTCACCTTAAATATTCTTGGCACCTTTATAGTGTTGACTATCTTGTGCACATAAAGTGATAACAATGCCAATTAAATCAATTTCAATTCTAGGCTGTAGCATAACAAAATGTGAAAAAGTCAAATGTGTTGAATACTTCTGCAAGGCACTATACATGAAAAGAAAAAAAATCACATGGTTTATATGAAGAAAGCTACTTACAAAAGTGATTTATTTTGTCTTAATGGCACTTGTGAGGAAAAGTAGCCTTAGGATACTTAATCTTCAGCAATTATTACTATCACTATTAAACTTGATTTATATCCCACACTTTAATCAATACTGGGACTTGAGGCAGCTTGAAATTAAAAAGCACAATTAAAAAAACCCTTTTGAAACATTAACCATAACATACAAAAAGCTATTGGTAAAAAACAAAACCATTTAAAATCATCCATTAAAAGAGAAATACAATATGCAGATATTTGTTATTTCACCATAACAAATAAAGAAAGAAAGTGAAATTGGTTTTCATGACAAGATAATTTTAAATCTTTTAACACAAAAATTGCTTACCGGAATCCCTAGTGCTTTTAAGATGTTCATTTTACACATGGGGCAGGTACGATGGTCTAGCAGCCATGGATCTACACAAGATTTGTGAAAGAGGTGCCTGCAAGGGTGAAATACCACATTTAGTCCAAATCTCTCCCTCTCAGCTCTGAATAGGTTCCATTTCCCTAAGTTTTAGTTGTGACCATCTATTCTGAAAAAGGTCAGAATGGTCTTGCAGGGAATATACAGTTGAAGGTGTAACTGCACAAGAACTATTTCTGCAAAGGGAAAAAAACAAATGATAGCTTATGATGAAAAGTGGAGGTGTTTGTGGTTTAATAGAATTTAGCCGGTGGAATCCAGTTTGCTACTTCAAATATTGTGCTATAGGAATCTCTCTTTAGAGAACAACTTCAGAAGATGAAATAAAATGGAAGCCATTTTCTATGATAAAAAATAGAATTCAAGAAATATGTATCTACTAGCTATAGATTTATTGTCCTTGGTCCTGTGTGAAAAGTAACACAAATTATTTCTTATCCATTTTTTTAAAAAACTAGACTTGGATTTAATTGGCAAATATACAGTTTGCTGCCAAAACATATTTTTTCGTTATAGCAGTAGCGCTATCAATTGTCTTGTTGATGGTCCATCATAAAATCCAAAATACACACAAACGAATATACCGGCTGCACAGAACAAGTATGTTAGGTGACAGGAAAGGAATCAAAACTCAGGGGGAAAAAAACAGGATTACAGTTCACAGAATCCTAATGATGTCTGGTGGATTCTGGAAGCTACAGCCCAAAATTAACTTTTCTAATCTCTTCCAGAATTTCAGAATCTGGAGCTTTATGAATCAGGGTACTGAAAGCAATTCTGGAGTGCTAAGTCCTAATTTCTACATATCATGTTTGAGCTAACCAGTCAGATTTTGACTTCAGTTTTCTGAATACATAAATAGTCTCTCTCCAAGTCTCTTTCTACACAACCAGGGTTGATTTAATTTAAATCAAACTGATTTGAATTTTTGTTCAAATTGCTCCTCTGAATTATTCAATTTTAATGATCATTATATTTTTACTACATTAATTTATTAATATAACTTCAACAAGTATTTAGAATTGGAGATTTCATTATAAGTAGGTATAGTATTCTGAGTTGTTTTCAGATTAATTTTTTTAATTCAGCAGAAAATACATTCAGATTTCTCCTCCTTGGACAGATCTATTACGTGTGTATGTGTCTTCAAGTAACCTATTGGCTTATGGTGACCCCACAAATTTCACAGGGTTTTCTTAAACAAGGTATACTCAGAGGTGGTTTTGCCAGTATCTTCCTCTGAAGTACAGCCTACAGCACCTGTAGGCTTTATTTGTATTCATTGGCAGTCCCCATCCAACTACTAACGAGGGCTGACCTTGTTTAGCTTCCAAGATTCTTTATTCATTGACCATATCAGTCTTTTCCCTTACAGACAAGCAGAGCTGAGGGAGTGAGAGAGCAGAGAGAAAGACAAGAGGGGAGAACAGGCAGAAAACATGCATTCCGTGTAAATCATCACCTGCAGAATAAGACTGCTCAGGAAATTTCTCCATAAACTTCTGTTAACATATTCAAAGAATATACTGTATGTGCCAGCGTAGAAGATGCACTTTCCCCCCAAAAAATAACATTTAAAAATGAGCTGCATCTTATACGCCAGTGCGTCTTATATGTCGGCAAATACTAACCCCCTTTCCTATGCATTTTGCCACTGGATGAGTTCTCGGGGCTGAGGCAAAATGCATAGGAAAGGGAGAGGTTGCTCTAGGAGGCTAAAGGAGCACTCCTGTGAGGCTTCCCCAACCCCTCCTTTCATTCCGTTTTGCCTTGGTGTGAGTTCTCCACACTAGGGCAAAATGCATAGGAAAGGGAGGGGGAGCTCCAGAGGGGGAAAGGAACCCTTGCACAAGGCTTCCCTCCACCCCACTTTCCCTTCCATTTTGCATGGGAAGGGAAAGGAGGTAGCTCTGGGGGGAGGAGAGAAAGTTCACGTAGATTTCTTTTTGCCCCTCCAGAGCTTCTTCCTTTCACTTCTCCTGCAAAACAGAAGGGAAAGCCAGGTGGGAGAAACCTCCTAGGAGCTTTCCTTCCCTGCCTCTGGAGCTCCCTCCTTTCAATTACATTTTCCCTACAAAATGGAAGGGAAGGGAGGTAAGGGAACCATGACATTTTTTAATAATTTTTTCCCCTCAAAAAATATATATACTGGTGAGTCTTATATGCCAGGAAATATGGTAATTGGTTGCCTTCATGATATCTTTGACAAAGGCTCTTTTTTACTGATTGCTTGAAGAAAATTTTTAAATCCAACTTAAAGATTCCATTTTTAAACTATATGATTTTTTTTAAAAAAGTTATTTTTTTCATCCTGCACACAAATTGATTGGTTAACAATCGCAAACCGCCTGAGACCAGCATGGCTTATTAATTGCTTCTTCTGATGCAGTCATGGCATCCAAGGCTATCCTTGTCCTTTTGCATACTAGTGCGGCTGGAAATGAAGACAGAAGGGGAAACTGCAGTGGTGGCATCTAAACCTGGGAGTGCCTTCCAAGAAAGGTTTGTCAAGCTACCCATTTCCATGTTTTCCATTTTATTCTGGTGAGCAGTTTAAAAAACGTTGAATCCTAGATACGTTTTTAGCTGTCACTCTTTATACATTTGTTGAGCTAACGTTTTTATGATTGTTTGTTTTACTACTGCTTATTTTATGATTCAGTATGTTTTTAATTTTGTTTTGATTTACATTTTTACTGTAAGACACCCTATGATCTTACGATAGGAAAAGAGGGCATAAATACCCAAGAAAAGAAACAATACAGAAACATAAAAATTCCTTTTGCAACTGTTCATGAACAGTTGTACCTTCCAAGAAAACCAAAACAGACATTACCCTTTTAAAGAGAACACCCACATACTCACAATCCGATCTGAACTGGTATGCATATACTGTGCAAGGTGTGAAATCATACTAGAAAGCGTTCCTTTGTCTTTTAAGGTCAAGCACTGCAACAATACCCGGTTGCAGAACACAATACAGAACAATGTTTCACAGTCAGTGGTTGTTTGGAATTCTTAGACTTTACAGCCTTATTTGGTTATTGCAGTGATCCTTGGCTTCTAAAAGACTACTCATGCTGAGTTACTCCAACTCAACAGCTGTCAAGATCACATCTTTGTGCACTTTCAAAAATTAAATGAAATTAGATCAGAAGGGAAAATTCTGGCTCACTACAGAGCATAAAAGCTTTGCCTTGATTTAATCATGTGGTTAGTTTATATCAGAGTACTTCACATAAGATTTCTGCACCTTAAGTGTAAAATGTCCATTTTATGCAAGTTAAGGTTTTTTAAGCCCTTGTTTAACATCCCAGGCATTTCCTGCATATTTTTTATTTTCTCACAAGCTAGGCTGGGCAGCTTCAAAGAAGACAAAAGACATCCCCCCATGCCCAAAATGTGCCTATTTTTATGGCTATTTGGCTCATTTGAGGAGATTTCTTGGTGGAAAAATCAGCCAATGTTTTTTGAGCAGGAGATGCCTGAGGGGCTCCAGGGGTCAGAAAAAACCTTTCCAACCTTTCTTTTTCATCTAAGAACTGTTCATGTAATACAGTTCAGTTTAATCAATGTGTGTTGGGGTGGGTGGGTTGGAGAGCAGGACTGGTGATGTCATCATATCCTCTACATGTTGAAAGTTCTATGTGCGCAGAGCTATCATGCACATAAGATCTATATGCAAAAGCTGTGCATGTTCAATCACAAAATGCAGTATCTCCAGATGACTGTGCTTGAACCTATTCTATGCATTAGGGGAGCTGCACATGGTCTTTCATCCTATTCATGTACCTTCTGGATCCCACCACCCTAGACCTCTCCCCTCATTTTCTTGTTTGAAACAAAGAAACCGCCTGGAGTGGTGATTCTCCTCTGATGCAGTGCACTGGGCTTGCCACATGCTGAGGATCTATAATTAGCCTTTAAGCTTTACGTATCAAATTTGTTTTCAGTATTGTAACTCTGTATCTATACCTATGTAGACAATACAGATAGACCATAATGGTTGCAAAAGTGCAGATTGCACAGGCTGGATCCAAAACTTCCCTTCTTTTGAGAGAAAGACTCTTTGCAATGAAGCAAATGAATCTTTGGATAAAATCCATTGTCTTTCATAATGTGAGGAACTAAATATCTTGATTGATGGCATTACTTGCTACTAATTGTAAATACTAACTGATGCTTTATTTAGCCCCCCAGCCCCCCGAACATCAGTCCCAACATTAGCCATATTAATTATTTTGCTCTTTGCAGAAATTGTTTTTCTTTTTCATAGAGGACAAATATTTATGTCATCTGCAAAGAATGTCAGAACCCAACTACATGTTAAGCAATGAAATATGAATATGAAATTTGTAACCATTTTGTTCCTTATTTTACTGAAATTGGTTCTTTTTTTAATGAAAATATTTGAACTACTCCCCCCAACTACATTAAAACCAAGAAATTATATCTTTGTTACTAGATTACTACATTCACTCACCTGCAGGGCAAGATCCTGACAACATCATTTGGTTTGTAACCTTCAATACACACTGCACAATTATCAAAATCAGGCTCAGTTTCCTATTTAAAAAAATGGACATATTAATTTTTTTAACAAGAAGCATAAGACTGAGAAAAACTGACACATAACACTTCATAAAATTTCTCCACATTCTGGGCTTGGCGCAGTCGATCGGCTACAACATTCATGTGCAAGGACATAGCAGAGTCCTGCTTGTGGCAAACATATGATGATCAGTATGCCAAGTCATTATGGGAGTGAGAGGCCTGCACAGCCTTTTCCACTCTGCCAGTCAAGTTCTTCCTAAGCTGACTTTTGTAGCAGCATTACTGGTTTACTTTTTATACTATTTTTTTCTCCATACCACACACTTTTTACTATGTCCCAAAATTATTTGTATTAAAGGAAAGATTTGCTGTGGTGAGGGGATTTACCTTATCTCCTTTTCTTATTGTTCTGACTTGCAGTTTGCTGATTGCTTTTTTTGCAGCATCTCCAAGACGGCGCTGAAAATGCAAAACATCACTTTTATTAAAAGTGTACTTCTATGGACATTCTTGCAGGGATTTGTAATAGTGGTTGGATAATCCAAGGTCATTTCACATTAAAGCAGACAAGAGCCCTGTAAAAGTAAGCTCCAGGACTCAGAGACACTAGTGTAGGGATCAGAATAAGAAAAACATCAGATACACGGATTAAATCTTATTTAATTTTCATCATATTGTTAGGAAATTACATATGTTCTATATATTTGGACTTTCTAATTTCCTTCTACTGAAACTAACACAAGTCCCAGAACTGCATCAAGAGACAACAGATAACATTTGAAGAATGTGTCTGAAAAGCATGGAAAGATAAAGATAAAACTGATTGTTTGTATTAATACATCTAGATATAACATAGCTAGAGAGAAAAGAATGCAGGAGATCCATGACTGGAGGGAAGGAAGGACTGTACATCAGTGGAAGTGAAGACTATTTCCCAGGTTCAGTAGACTGAATCTCCAGCTAAATGAATCAAGTAACAGTTTGGGTGAAAGACCACTGGTTTAAGACATGGACAGCTAGTGCCAGCCAAAGACCACTGGTTTAAGACATGGACAGCTAGTGCCAGCATGCCTAATGATTTAAAAACAAAACAAAACTTCAAAGTGGTCACAGGTAGCTGCTAATTTCATCTGGAAAGCTTGACCAACGTCTGCAATTTCCCCATTATAAATTGCTTAGCTTGGGGGGGGGATAAGACAGACTTAAGATACCCTTCCCTCCAGGCCGCACCCCAAATCAATTCACCACATGATTGATGCCCAAACCCAACAGAAACACAGTTACAAATTGTGTGCATTACTTCAATTTTGCCTCTTAGTTTTTACTCACATATGTGATCTGGTACTCATACAAATTATCAGAAACTTCAAAAAAGAAGTTCATAGCTATTTTCTTGCTTTGGCATTATTCTGTAAACCATTTCTACCTTGCATTTTGAAGCAAAGAATTCCAAGGCAGCTCATAATAGAAAACTCAGATACATTTTTAAAGCACTAGGCAATAAAAAGGAGCAATAATTCCACCATGCACAGTAGCCACAAATAATGACATTTGTGTATGGCATTTTGGAAGGCCCTCTGCAATGCATGCATAAATGATACATGATACATGAGCCCACAGTTGCTCCAAGACTGTCATTCACATAATAAATACAAAGTATAACACCAAGTTTAACATGAATTAGAAAATGGAATTCTCTAGTTAAAAAATTAGTTTCCCAAGCTCTGCACTGAACAGGAAAAAAAAAAACTTTCATCAGTTGTTTTTAATACTTTTGCAAGTGCTGCTTTTAAAAATACGTGGGAATTCAGTCAGTCATGTAGGGGCGGAGCGGGCGGTTCGCCCCAGGTGGCAATGTTTTTGGGGCATCCCAGCCCATAGCCACACCCTTACAGGCCCTGGCCACGCCCTCATGCACTGCACCCCTGCCTCCATGCACAGTGGTCACGCTCCTTGCCCCATAGCCCTGCTCTCTCCTGCCCCTCCTCCACACACGCCAACCTCCACCACTGAATTCAGTGCAACCAGAAGTTGTTTTCCAAGCTCTGCTTTCCACAGAAAACAGTCTACAGTAGCCTTGGGAAAAGTATTTTCAAGATGATGGTGCCGCCCTTAGATTCCTCCCCCTTATCCTGAGGATTAGAAAGAAAGGCATAGGCTCTGGGATTCAGGGCCAAGCACTGAGATTTGGAATCTCTGAAGCAACCCTCTGTACAGTATCTAAAAGCATTTCCTTGCTAAAGTTTCTAAGGTGGGATGAGTGATTCTGACTCTTTAAGACTTTACATTTTGGTAGACTACTACATTCAGCTTCTCCCAAATATGTGTACTATTGCCACTAAGGAATTAATTATCCATTACTTATACCTGGGCTATGTGTTCTCTTTGGTAAGAAGAAAGAAAAACACACACATCAGAGGAAAGCTGGATTCTGTAGCCAGCGGAGAATAAACATCATGCTTGCATTTGCCTGATTTCATAATTTACTCTCGGAGGTCATGAAAAGGGCAGGGAATGGCAGAGGACTGACAATCCACTTAGTAAGTCATTTTGCTTTAGGAAGAAATGAAAAGCAATGAGGATTGGTGACACCCAATAGAAGAGACAATGTCTCTGGCTGTTGAAAAAGACATGTTAAAAATGTAAAATGGCTCAATTTTTAAAAAACACTTATTAACCCAAATAAACATGCCTGGCAACTGCTAATTTGAGAAGCAGAAGGCAGAGCAGCATACCATTTAGACCATGGGAAGCTAATGGGCCAAGTTTCAGGGCCTTTCATACTATACTGTTATAGTGCTATTTTTCCACTTTCAACATCCTGTGGAATTCTGGGGTTTGTAGTTTACTGAGGCCAAAGAGCTCTCTGGCTGAGAATTCTAAAGGCCCATCTCCAAACTACAAATCGCAGGATTCCATAGGATGCTGAAAATGGAATCATAGCACTGTAACAGTGTAGTGAGGAAAGGTCCCTAATATCCAATTCATTTCTTTTTTAATCAAGGTCCTCTCATGCTGGGGAAAAAGTTTCTCAAGCACCTAAAAGCGCTGATCTTTAAAAGGGTGATCATGTTGCAGAAAATGGTCAACCAAAGGAGCACCTCATTTTCTGTTCCTAACTGTAGACCTGGAATACATTAATCTACTTAAAAACGTGGGGTTTCGTATATATCTATCTGCTGAAGAATTGTTATCATAAGGAAAAAAATGAAACAGCTAAATGCTCTGGTTCCTATTTCTCAAATTATCAGTTGCCAGGCACAGGCTCAGAAAACACTCTTTTTGGAATTTCTATAGCTGGTTTCAAAGTTTCGTTTTTGTATAAGTTTATTTGGATTACTAACTGTATTTTTCTTTAAAAAAGCAGACATTTTACAAGCATTTTATGCAAGATATATGTATATATAGTTGCTACAGCAAATTGTAACTTCTCTCTTGTTATAATTTTTGTTGTTAATCTCTTTTCTTTTTTTTCTTTTTTAATCTTTGATCAGCCCCTGAACAAGGCCATTGGATATTACTAGCCAGAAATGCATTGGGCTAACTGGAATTATAAAATAGCCTTTTTTTAACTGCATGAAACTTTGTCTGTTCTTTAGCAAGCAATGGCCAAATTCAAAAAGAACATAGAATCATAGAATCATAGAAATGTAGAGTTGGAAGAGACCACACAGGCCATCCAGTCCAACCCCCTGCCATGCAGGAACACCCTCAAAGCACTCCCGACAGATGACCATCAAGCCTCTGCTTAAAAAACTCCAAGGAAGGAGACTCCACTACACTCCGAGGCAGCATATTCCACTGCTGGACAGCCCTGACTGTCAGGAAGTTCTTCCTGAGGTTCAGGTGGAATCTCCTTTCCTGCAGCTTGAATCCATTGCTCCTTGTCCTGGTCTCTGGAGCAGCAGAAAACAAGCCCTCTCCTTCCTCTACGTGGCATCCCTTCAAATATTTAAACATGGCTATCATGTCCCCTCTTAACCTTCTCTTCTGCAGACTAAACATACCCAGCTCTCTAAGTCTATCCCCATAGGGCATGGTTTCCAGGCCTCTCACCATTTTGGTCGCCCTCCTCTGGACTTGCTCCAGCTTGTCAATATCCCTCTTGAATTGGGGTACCCAGAACTGGACACAGTATTCAAGATGGGGTCTAACCAAAGCAGAGTAGAGTGGTACCAGTACCTCCCTCGATCTAGACACCATACTCCTATTGATGCAGCCGAGAATTGCATTGGCTTTCTTGGCTGCCGCATCACACTGCTGACTCATGTTCAGCTTGTGGTCTATGAAGACACCTAGATCCCTTTCACACGTACTGCTACCCAGCCACATGTCCCCCATCCTATATTTGTGGATTCCATTTTTTTCTACCCAAGTGTAGGACCTTACACTTCTCTCTGATGAATTTCATTTTGTTAGCTTTGGCCCAGCTCTCCAACCTATCCAGGTCATTTTGAATTTTGATCCTGTCCTCTGGTGTATTAGCAACCCCTCCCAATTTGGTGTCATCTGCAAATTTGATGAGCATGCCCTCTATTCCTTCATCCAAGTGTGTTATAACAAGAAAAAATGCTGTGATTCTTAGATGCTGAGTACCAATATACATTTAGACATGGTCTAAGGCATAGGTGAGCCATGGTGGTCCCTCCAGATCTTTTTGGCTTACAACTCCCAGCATCCCAAGACAACACAGCCCAAAATCACTTCGGAAGTCACAGTTTCCATCCATTTCCTAACTGACTATGAATAGACCATGTTACATGTGTCTAATTTCATCAGTACCTGGATGGGAGACTACTTGGATGATACCATGCATTCTCTGCCTTGAATTCTATCATGGGAAAAAAGTAGGATATAAATGTTAATAATGTTAATAAAGTCTGCATTGTTTTATGGCATTATGTAGACCTGCTTGTAAGACTAATATCTAGTGATATCTAATATCAGCAAATTAAAATATTAATAGTAAGGGATGTTATGGTGTTTTCTCTGGGGTGCTACAGAGGGGGAAGATTCCCAAATGAAGGACATCATGTTTCCTAATCTCAAGGATATTGGAGTAAACCAGCCTTATAAATCAACTTGAAGAAACAGGGGCATGCTAGTCTTTTGCAAACAAACAAACAAACAACACAGTCAAAAATCTTGTATCATCTCAATGACTACCATATTGTAATAGTGTACAACTGTACATAAAAGACTCATACTGAAGATCACAGCAAGAACCATCCTGAGTTCTAACTGACCTGACTGTTTATTTGCTGTTTTAGACTGTGTTATTTGTTGTTTATTTTCTAATATAACTTTTCTGGTTTTATTATACTGAATGACCTTGATTTCTTTTTTTTATTCAGAGGCAAAAGATACATGGACAAAACAAGAATACATTGACTTCACATAATCTCTGAATGAGCCAAGCAATATAATTTACTATCTGCCAGCACACCTGGAGAATCAGGGTAAAAATTGTGCCACAAATTTCTGCATCTGAAGTCTGGAATGTGAATCATTCCTCACCCATCTGTTTCCATTTGCTTTTTTGTTTGTTTTCTTAAGGCACCACTCCAGATTTCAATAAGAATAGGAAAAGAAAGAGTGAACAAAAGAAAGACTGACGAGGAGAGGAAGAACACATCATTTAAAAAAAAATTATAAAACATATTCCAAGAGCATTTGTTAGAATGTTCTAAGACCCAACTATATAATAGACCATAGCAAGGCTATCAACACAGGACAAAGTGTCCAGCAGATTTCTCACAATCCCCCAACTTTATTTATTTATTTATATTTATTTAGGAAGAGAACTTAGGAAGAGATAATACTCTGGTCATTTTAATAGCCACTTTGTATTTAGAAGGCAGTGAAAAGATAAAAATATATAATGTACATTACCTTTAAAACAATGCAATGAGTTTTGGAACAAAATGTTTTTAAAAAGCTATTACCTACACTCTTTCCAAACTCTTTCAGTGGCCATATTTTGTATATGCACAAATCTCCACCACTGTAATCAATGGTGTTGAAACATGTTTTATTTACTTTGACTAGATCACACCCAGTATCTACAGATGTGAAAACATACACTTTGTACAGCTTCCTAGAGAGTGGATAGCAAAACAAATATTTACTTATTGCTCTTGACCATGACAACTTTGTCGCTATACTCTTATATCACAACACTTTAGTTTTGAAACCTTTTTCTCACAGCCTATGCTATTCAGAGGCATAAAGCAAGAGTGGGAAAGACTTAGAATCAAAGGATGCCAGTTAGTATAAAACAGATTGGAAGCAAGAGCTATTATAATTTGCTTCTGAAATATGTTCTCACTAAGCATTTACAACTAAAATAATGACTGCTGCCATTAAAATAGTGTGTTAGCTACTAAATGCATGAGGGAAAGCAAAGGCCATTAAAATAGTGTATTAGCTGCTAAATACTCCAGGGAGGGGGGAAAACAGTTTAAAATGTTTGATCTTTTGATTTCCTCATTATTTTCCCCCTGATTTAAAGGCTGATGCACTCACTACCCTTCTGAATATTTCTATTCCTGATTAAACTAACAAAAAGGGTAATACAAGCCTGAACAATATGTGTTGTACGCTAGCCAGCCTAGAGATGTAAAACAGCGGAGAACAGCCTTCAGTCTTTCCACAGAGCTTAGAAAAGTTACTTTACTGGACTACAACAGCTAGCCAGCATGACTGCTGGTTGGGGGATTCTCCCTGCCTACCACCACTCCATTTACAGATGTTGAATTTTTGGAGAGAAAGGTGTGGGGGGATTTTATACAGTTTTAGGGGAGAAATGTTGCTAATCACGACGGAGAATAGCAGTGACTTTTTTTGTTTGTTTTCTGTTTTTACACTGCTAAAAAATGATAATGTTTTGCCATTGCCCATTAAGTCCCATTTGGCATATACAATTTGGCAGATATAATAATCTCTTAGTCCAAAGAAAATCCTGGAAAAAAAGGCTATAGAGAGTTTCCCTGCTGCGCTTTCTATTCTTTCCCATCCATTCATTAAAAAGCAGAGAGAAAGACATGATGCTCATAGTAAGGACCTCTTAGGAATACCCTATTACTCCACCACCAATACAGGCTGGTGACTCCCATAATGGAAGGCCGTGAGTCTATTCTGGGTTTAATTCTGAATGTAAAGGGAGATATCCCTATATAAGTCCAACATCTTGGATAGCTACTTAAAGTTGAGACTAAAACCAAGAGTGGATTCACCACTCCAAAGGCATGGAAGCTACTAGCTACTGCTGTCAAGACCTCAAAAAGTCTGTCCCAACTTTGGCTACCCACTCTATCATGAACAGATAAATCTTTATTACGTTTTTCCTTTCAGATCAAGCTACACAGCTAAGGACACCAATCTGCTTTTCTATGTACATCAACATTGTCTCAGTCTTCTAAAAATCAACTGGAGGAAGTAGTCTCCAATCCTCTGGGACTATTAATTGGTCAGCTTGTTCTTTTCCTTTATATGGGCTGCCCAGTCTCCTTGATGAAAAATTTTGTCTGTCAAAGCAGCTTCCTCTGTCCTCACATGAACAGCACAGAGACAACACTGGCTTAAGCTGTGTCAGGGAGTCCCTGGGCCTTCCCCTGTAAGCTGCTTTGGTGTGATATTCTTAGGATCCTGATAAGGATTAGATAGTTAAATATTTGTGTGTGTTTTATTTTCAAACAACTGGCTATTTCTGAGATGCTCTCCCTCCTTTTTAAAATAAATACACTTGATTGGAAATACGAAACAATTCCTCTTTCTGTGCATAGCCTGGCCATGCTAGAGTCCTAGACTAATAAATGAAGCATCCTCCATATGTGAGAATCCAGGCTTATATACTTATGGGGTAGCATAAAGTCATTTTAAAGAACTTTGTTTCAATTTCTTAACCACTGGGGCCCTTTCATACTACATAATTATAGCATTGTGATTCCGCCTTTAACTGCCAAGGCATCATGGAATCATACCATGGAATCGTGGGGTTTCTAGTTTAAGGAGGCACTAGAGCATTCTGGCTGAAGATTCTAAATGCATCTCTCTAGATTGCCAATGTCAGGATTTCATATAGTGCAGTGGTTCTCAACCTTCCTAATGCCGCGACCCCTTAATACAGTTCCTCATGTTGTGGTGACCCCCAACCATAAAATCATTTTCGTTATTTTTTTAAATTTATTTATTTATTTATTATTTAGTTAGTTAGTTAGCTAGTTAGTTATTTCCAACATCAAATAGATTGGAAACACTGCCCTAAATCACTGCTCTGGATAGACTTCTAATGCCTAAAAACTGGTAACCTCCCTTTTTTTAAGCACAGAAAGTGTCCATCAATGCCAGAATTAAGGCAGTAGTTCTAGTTCTGAATGTTGGGTTTCCACAGTTCAAAAAGCCAGTCACTCCCAAAGGCAATGCCAAAACAGCCCATATTTTACATGAGGCGCAGGGAGGAAAGGACAGGGAGAGAGAAAAGATGGCGGCGGCATAAGCAGATGCGTTTTGTTTCACTCCCTCCCTTCCTCCCTCCCTTAAAGGGAGTGCGGACGCTGAACATACAAAAAGCGAGGAATGCAAGACAGTCAGGGCGAAGAACACAACACGTGCATGTGGCAAGCGCCAAGGTTCCACACACAACAAAAGCGAGAGGAGAAAGTCATCCTGGCTATTTTTGTACTAGACTGTTATAGCACTATTATTCCACTTTCACCATCCTATGGAATCCTGGGGTTTGCAGTTTGAACCCCAGAGCAGGGGTCTCAGAAGCACTGCTCCCATTGGCTGTGAGGCCACCTTCTTTTAAAAGGGGGGGCAGGATTGAGGAGCGGCGACCCCTGTGGAATAGTTGTTCGACCCCCCAAAGGGGTCCTGACCCCCAGGTTGAGAACCACTGATATAGTGTCACTATGGCAGTTAAAATGGAATAAACAGTGCTATGATGTCGTGTGAATGGGCCAGAGGTTTAGTGAGTTTCTCCTATGCAATCTAGTGCACAGGTAAGACTGTGCCTCGAGATGTTAATTTAACTATACAGTGGTATTTAATCCCACCCTCACCTTTAGGTGAACTCTTCAGGGATGTTTCTCAGCTTTGTTTATGTGGGTGTTGATTACTGTAATGTCTCTGTTTGCACTCTTGTTAGAAAAGATAAAGGCCTGTATCTAATTAGGTAATGTATCCATAGGCCTGAACCCAATTATGCAACAATGCACAGCACTAATGGTTGTACGTTTTCAGATTCAGTGCAAGTGTAATGGCTCAAAACAATTTTTGTTGTGTAAATGACTGTGCAAAATTGTTACTCCAGGAGTTACACAATAGCACATGCAGCTGTTTGCTTGCACATCTAGTTGTACAAATTATTCAACTTCTGTATAATTTATTTTGAACAACTGCATGACTATGCTAGGAGTGATTATCGCTCTAATAGCTTTAAATTTCATTTAGGCCAAATTATTTGTCCATAGGTTTTTAAATAGTATTTTGTAACAGCAAGGTGATTGAATTTTAAAATGCTTCAAAAGGACAGCTGCAGTTACATATCACTAGAAGCAAATAGCTGGTGAACATAACTCTTCAAATGAAAAGCAAAACTTTGCAATTTATAGGGGCCAAAGTCTTGATAATGGCTATAGGCCAGAGGATGCCACAGAACCAGGGTGCCAAAAGTATACCAGAGTTCTTTTGCACCAATTTATTTTTAAGTTCCATGGACAGGCACAAGTGATCTTAAATTTACAATGCTGACTGATTACAAGTTGTCTAGCTGAATGCAAAGCAGAAGCTAAAGATTTTCTCTTCCTGCTTTTCTGGCCAATGTACTATAATAGCAGGATGATGGAAGTCTGAATAAAAATTCAATAAAATCTGAGTAATTGCATTTCAAATAATATAGAAATTGACCACTTAACTAATATAGCTCGTGTGTCCAAGATTAAAAACACACACACACAAAGCTCATTTTCCTTTTGTGTTTTAGACCAGAAGGATGACAATATACACTCCTCTGCAGTAATTTTTTTTAAAAAATTAATATGATATTGTTTGTCTCAAGCCAGACGGTTAGCAAACAGTGTAAAAAATTTTTTAAGAGAATAAATACTGGTCACTGGAAGGGAAAAAAAACCCTGAACATATAATAAAGATATTTGCAAAGTAAACATGACCTAAAATATTGCTATGTATCATACATCAATGAATACATGATTCAGAGGAGGGCATGAGAAAGGCAAAGCAAAACAGAACACACAACTTCAACATATGGCTTCAGCAGAAGAGACGTAAAATCAACATACTTCTAATGTCAATATACAATATTAGCAGGAAATGTGACACGAAATTTTGCACATTTTAACCCAGAACAGCAAAAAACGTTTAACACAGGGTAAAAGTCAAAGCCCAAGAGAGTTTTGAAACTTAGCTACAAACAACAAAACAGTATTTTCAGTCTATTTCTATATATCACACAGCTGAAGATACATTTACTACTGATGTTATATCATGATCCGGGAGCAGGAGAGTGTACTTTATTACAAGGCTTTCTGAGACACCTGATGCTGTCCAAAGACAGGAAAATGGTTAACAGTAAAGAACAGCAACAACTTGTGGCACAGATTGATGGAAAACTTAGCAGCAGAAGCTTCTTGCATTTACAGCTCTGTGTGAATGTCTCAATGAAATGCCAAAGAACACTGATAACATGCCACTGAAATCAATGCTTGGATGAACATTATGGCAAAGGCATTTCATTTTTGTGTTCCAGAGCTAACAAACAGAAAGAAACCAGTGATTATTTTTAAAACCACTATGAGTTCATCAGATGTAGCTGACACATTGTAAGATGTTAAAGAAGCAGAAAGAGATGCAACTGTTAATGCCTCAATGACTCTAGAGGAATCTTCATCACAGGCAAGTCTTCAGTATGAACAACTCACAATGTGATGTGACCCAGTTCCAATCTGCCCTTGAAAGTATGGATTTGTCAAAGAATGGGGGAATAAAGTTCCATCGCACTTCAAAGGAAGGGAGAAAATGCTCTGACAGGGGCAAAGAAATTCATTTTGTAATGTTATTTCAGCTTTATTCAGCTGAGCAACTAACAGTCTCACAGTATGGTCTGTTAGTGTAAGTTGCATTATCATTTAACATTGTTCAAAGATACTTACAAAGAAAGTCAACCGCACTGATCACTGTGTCTTTATCACCTTTACAGGCCAGATTTAATATAAGCTATTGAAGGATGTGTACCATGCCCAATAAATATCCCTTCAGATGGATTTGCACATTCAGTCGGTGACTACAATGAGTTCAGTGAACAGACTTGCAATGACCAGAATAAACAGACCATTACAACTACAGGTGCCTATCAACAAATCATGGTAACACATTAATTTCAATTTATGACACTGATGGATTATAACTTAGTGATAAAATATATAACAATCAGAGTGAAAATGCTATCTTGTTATTCACAGTTTATTCTTAAATAAAATATTATCCTTTGGGCAATCTTTCGGCTTGTGACATATTCCGAGGACCATTTTGCTCTCATTTTTGTACATTCAGCAAAATGCACAAACTTTAAGTCACTTTTGCTGTTTGTATTGCTAGTTTCCATCTTTACCTTTGAAGTATGTCAGTTTTCAGAACTGAATCCTAAAATATATCTAGAGCAGATCCACTGAAATCCATGTGAATTAATTTAGGCATTCCTAACTTAAACAGCCTGCTCCAGACTTCAATCTGCTCTGAAGTATTTGTAGTTTCTCCACTAAATATTGTGCTAACATTTTATTCACTCATAACATGTTTATTGGGCATCTCCATTGTGAATCAGTGTTCCAACAGGCATTTCCAAAGAAAAACACAGTGTTATTTTAAAAACCTAAATAGTTTATGGAACCCTAAGACACGAAAAGTAAAAGAATAGCTCCAGTAAATTTTGTATGCAAAGACTTCTCTCCTTGTTAGTACATCAGTTTTTTAGATAGATAGATAGATAGATAGATAGATAGATAGATAGATAGATAGATAGATAGATAGATAGATACTGGAACTGAGCTTCTCCAAAGTTCACATAGACTATTATGAACCAAATATTTAAATTCAGCTATGATCAAATACATATTACAGAAGTGAGTATAAAGCTTTATATTTAAAATATTCCAATATTATGTAAATTACTAGATTTATAACAGAATTAGGCTAGATTTGTTTGTTGCATTTGTTCCATTTCTGTCCCATCTTTTCTCCAAGACAGCGTACATGCTCAAAACAACGTACATGCTTTCTCCTTACTTTAACCTTATAAAAATGTTCTGAGGTTGGTCTGAGTGAGATAAGTTTCATGGTCTAGGCCAGTGGTTCTCAACCTTCCTAATGCCGTGACCCTTTAATACAGTTCCTCATGTTGTGGTGACCCCCAACCATAAAATTATTTATTTATTATTTACAATGCCTTCCCCCCGGCCAAGGCCACCTCGCCAGCCAGGAATGGGGGGGGTGGGCAGGGAGGAAAGAGGAGTCGCGCGTCTCCCCTGGGAAAAAACTCTGAGAACCCCCCCGGGCTCTGCTTCTGCTTCGCTCTCGTTTCCACTGGGGGGGCAGTGTGGGAAAAGTTTCCAGAATGTCGACCCTGGCCGGGGAGGGGGAGGAATCCCAGTGCCTTTGTCTTTTGCGTCAGGCACAGCTCACCCCCTAGAAAAGTGCCACCTTGTGGCCCCCCCGGCTCTTCCGCAGCGCCCCCCTCCATGGCGAGTGGGGCAGGAGCCGTGGCGAGGAGGGGGTCCGCCCCTCGTGCTGCCGTCACCCTCCCAAGCTGGCCTGTCAGACAGGAGGTTCTCCCGGTAGCGGAGAAGGGGAGCGATTTCAGTCCCTTCTGAACAGGGGGCAGGAGGACGCAAGAGCATGGCTCACGCTTGCGCACCACCACTGAGGAGGGAAAGGAGTCTAAGACCATCGGAAATACATATTTTCCGATGGTCTTAGGTGACCCCTGTGAAAGGGTCATTCGACCCCCAAAGGGGTCGCGACCCACAGGTTGAGAACCGCTGGTCTAGGCCAATATTCTGTCTTATCACACTGACTCTTACCTGTATTTACAGACTTCCATTTAACTACAGACAGTCACGCCTGAAAACCCCCAGAGCACAATACATCTGCAGCAAATAGAACCGCTGTTGCCCTAGGCTTCTTATTAAATAAATAAATAAACAAATGCTTTCTGGTTTGGCTAGTAGGATTCCACAGCATGACTTGAAAGATCATTTCTAACAGAAAGGTACAAAAGTTAGCTAAAAACTTAACTCTTCAAATTTCCCTCTCCCATTTGAAAAACCACCTATATGATTTCTGAATTTGAATCTAAATTTAATTCTGAAGGTTAACATTCCTTAATATTTACGTTCCTGAAAAAACAACAACCATGAAGTAGTAACCATGAATAGCTATTAGATCCGCCCACTGTTTTATTTCAAGTCTTTCTGTGGTTTCATTTTGATTTGTAAGACAGTTTGTCAACAGAAGTTCAGGAAATTATTTTTGATTCCGAGCTTTTCCAAGAAGAGTTTGAAAATAATTTCCAGCTTTTTTCAGAGGAGCTTGGATCAGATATATTTTCAATTATTACCTGGTCTTTATGTTTTTCTTTATTATTGTTTCTGGTTATGGATAATTCTTTTTTCTGATAATATTTAGACAGCACTACCAAGGCTATCATTTCTTCTGATAAGCAATTCTTTACAATATTGAGAAAGAACATTATGGTGGAAAGACTTCTTAATGAAAAAGATTAAAATGCAATTGGGAGCATATCCTATGCGGTGAAAGGCACTGACTGTGTGGAGAGCTGACATGCATATAGCTATATATACAAAAGTAAAAACTAGCATGGTCTAGTAGTTGGATTGATGGACTCCAGGAGTCTAGGGTTCGAATACACAGTAAGCCATAGAAACCCACTTAAAAATTAGTCTTCAGGAAGCAAGGTTGATCCCCTTCTTAGTTTTAGGCACATGAGGGATTTTAAGGAATTTTTAGGCATATGAGGAATTTTTAGGAATTCCATTGGATTTGGAATTTTTAATCTTAGACATGATATTGTTGTTTTACATTTGCACTTGATGAATTGGACTATAGTTCATGGAAGCTTATGCTAGAAACGTTTTCTTGCCCACAGTCTCAAAGGTGATACTTTATTCCTTTATGTTTTTTTATGCTAAAACAACCCAACATGGGTATCGCTTTGAACATGATTTAAATGTGTTAGTTACATTTTCTTTTACTATTTGCATTTTGTATTTGTGTCAAGCTTTCTGAGCTTCAGTTGAAAAAAAAAACCTGCATTAGTTGAAAAAAACCCCTGCATTATAAGCCAATACACCACTGAATGAAGTTGTTGCATTAGGTGTCCAATCTTGGCTGGCCTCTCTTCAGAAACAACTTGATATCATGTATAAGCAGTAATGTGTTTGAATTAGGAGGGCACCAAACTTCATTCATGGGTGCTTGAACTAGTAGGGCTACCCCCTAAAAATAATCCTTGTGCTGACACAAAGATTGCAGTAAATGAAACAAAACCTCAGGGGAAAAATAAACCCAAGATAGAGTACTTCTATTGCTAGGATTTTTAGTGGAGTAAATGCTACTCCCCTTTCATTACTTGCTTCATTTTCTACCCCCTTTTTTTAAACTGAAGATTCTCTACTTTTAAAGAAATCTGCATCTACTTTATGTTATTGCCATTTGCTCCTTGCTATGAACTTTGGACTTGTTTCATCTGTACCTGGGCCATTTGGAATTTCCAGTTCCAGTTTCACAAGCTGAATATGAGAAGGAAATGCACAAGGCAGACAGTGACCTAAGGAGTGGTTAAGAGAAAATACTGCGGTAGAGAAAACGCAAGTGGAGCTATGATAAGACACCTGTTATTTACTAATGTCCCAACACATGGATATTTTTTTAAACAGTGAAGAAGTGTTAATTAGAATACATTTTTAGAAGAACTGGGAGCAAACCAAACAAGCATGGCTTTAAAATAGGATGGGTTTGGTTACAGTCATAAATCAACCATGTCCTCTTTAGCCATGAGTAAAATACAGTGGCCACTCCACATTCATGAGGGTTTGGGACACAGAACTCTTGCAAAAGCGGAAAAATCATGAATAACTTATCTTCTCGTGATTCCCTTCCCATGCCCTTCCAGGGCTCAGGCATGGGAACCAGAGCAAGGGAGTGAAGGGAGAGCTCTGACGGGGAGAAGGAGGGAGAAGGCCCCCCTCATTGATTTACTTTTTGCCTCAGCGCAACTTCTCAGCGCCAGAGCAGTGGGAGAGGAGAGCTCCGGAAGGCAAAAGAAAAGCACGTGCACACATCTTCTCCTACACCATTGCCTTACTTTTTGCTTCTGTGTGAGTTCTCTGCGCTAGAGCGGAGGTAAAGTAATTGGAAGAGAAAGCTCCAGAGGGCACAAAGAAAGTGTGCATGCCTTCCTTTGCCCCATTGCCTTATCTTTTGCCTCTGCATGAGTTCTCAGTGCCAGGGCAGAGGCAAAGCAATAGGAGGGGCGGGTTCCAGAGAGCACAAGGATTGCCTGACCTTTTGCCTTGGCACACTTGCCTTCTTTCTCTGCACTGGCAAAACGCAAAGTAATGGGAGGAGGTGAATGGGAGGGAGAGGCATGTCAAATAATCAAATTTGTGAGGGTCAAACTTGCAAATGTGGAGGGAGAACTGTACTTTTACTTTGCTTTCAGCCTTGTGTTAATGCACTGGCAGTTCTGGATATCATATCAGTGGAACCCATGATAAATCTCCTCTGAGTTTTACTCTTAAATTTATAGGACTTATCCAAGGTGCTGGACTAATTTGGGGAATAGGTTTCAATGCCTTAGAGAACTCTTTTAAAGTTCAGATTAAAACTTGGAGCAGGTTTGTTGCCTTACTGACATGGGAGCCACAGCTGCTGATGAACCTATTCATATCACTGAAATAGGAGAGATTGTCTTCAGAATAAAAATGAATGCAAACATATTCTCAGCCACAGCTGAAACTTAACAAATTCAGTGCAAAGACTGGCAAAAGGTACACACTGGCCTGCCGGAAGAGACCCGGCATATTACCAGTCTTGACAGCTTTAAAAAAGCAGTCAAGACTGTTCTCTTCCGACAGGCCTTCCCAGACTAGTACTCCACCGCCTCCCACCAACTGTCCTCTTGTTCTTAATAGTTAATGTGTTTTAGGGGGTTTTAGATAGGTTGGTGGGTGGGGAGGATGGGTTGTGTTTTAATTGTTTTTAATGTATTGATGTATTGTTGTAGTACTGCCTCGATCCGTCGGGAGAGGCGGGATAAAATAATAACAACAACAACAACAACAACAACAACAACAATAATAATAATATTCTCTTGACTGCTCCACCAAAGGTGAAAAATACCTGTTCTCAATCAGACAACTGCCTATGACTGCAGACATGTGCCACAGGGCTGCAGTCACAATTGGAAAAGCCACTGGCCAGAAGTAAAGGATATAAGTGTAGGTAAGATATCGGTCAAGGCTGTACTCTAGTCCCACACTTAATGAAGATGCTTTAGAAAGTGGACTACTGTCAGGATACCTGTCATATATCTGCTCTTGCTGCCTGCTTTGCAGTGTTCGAGTCTCCTGTGTTTGTTTTAAGACTGACTGTACATACTAACATTTCAATCAACTTATAGTCAAATACAGTACACTTATTAGCAGACTGGTTGCCCGAAGCCTTAACATGAATAAAATTTTGTAACTGTGTTCACTTTTTATACAACAGTTTTTACATTTATCATCTCTTCATATTTTATACCAGTTGTTACCCAGTTTGTTTGCTGGGAAAATATATGAAACATTTTACTGGACTGGGCTGTATGAATTCATCTTTCTTTCTTTCTTTCTTTTTTTAGAGTACAGTAGTCGACTCCCTCTTTTCTCTTCCTAGTAATAAAAAAAATCAGTTTTCTTTAAAACCCAATTCATCTTGAAAGGATGAAACAACTAGGATATAGATCTTTAAAAGAAGATTTGGAAAACTACTCACCTGGTTTCTGTCTCTGGCATTTGCATATCTGAACCTCTGAATATAGTAGAAGACCAGCCATGCCAATGATATTATCATCAGCACAATGAAAGAGATGGAGACAAACACCACGGAGGTCCGACTGACATACTTCTGTAGGTTTCGGGTTCCAATTGTTATGTGCATCATCACAGTAATATTGCGCTCCAGCAGACTCACTATCTCTTTCCCCTTTGGTTCCGGGATCATTATTGCTACCACATCTTCTATGCCTATCAGATTGAAAATGAAGAAAAAGAACTGTTAAAAAACCACACACATACCCCAATTTTAGTTTCATCTGGAAAGAGTAATAGCATTATTACAGCTCTGTAAGGTAGAGAGACTGAAATAAACTTGGTCTGGATTCAACCCATTATATTGTAATGGTAAAAAGCTCAACAAAATTGATAGAATGTTCATTTATTGATAGAATATTCATGTAAGGCTATGTAAGAAAGGAAAAATTAATAGATATGTCTGCCAAGATGTCAAATCAAATACTTTCCCAAAAGGAGGGTCAAGCCCTTTCCAAATGCAATGGAAATGTTTTAGTTTAAAGTTCATGAATGCCAAGACCTCATCCTGGTGGGACAATTCTGAATGGAAACCAAACTACAGCTTAACATTTCTTCTTGTTGTTGTGTATCTTCAAGTTGTATCTGACTTATGGTGACCCTAACCCTATCATGGGGTTTTCTGGGGTTGAGAGTGTGCGAGGTACCCAAGGTCAGCCAGTAGGTTTCCATGGCTGACTGGGAAACTGAACCCTGGTCTACAGAGTCATAGTCCAACGTTCAAATTTTATACCTTTTTTTTTATTTCTCTTTATGGATTGATAAGACATTCAGCCTTCTCACCCCTTTTAGTGCTAGAAATGTATAAATAACAATGCAGACCTAGACATAGCAGGTTACTGGAGACTCAAAAGAACTGTGTTTCTAGATTGATTCAGGTTCACAGAAGACAACCAGTAGGTAGATGACCAGGTCACCTGTAGCTGCTGAGTGGCTGGTCTGCACTTCCTCTCTTGTAGTATATACCTTCTGCTGTTAAAGAAGTCTCCTGTCTTTGATGACTAAGGACCAGCCTAAGTTAGAGAGCTTATACAGTGCAGTTGTTAGGTTGTTGAAATTAGACATGACAGATTTAGATTCTGTTCCTCTGATGCTGGTAATGTAACTGCTAGTCTTATTCTTATGGCTAGTTAAAGTGATATGAATATGCTGCAAAACACTAATGCATTTTCTGGAGCACAAAATACACACAATATGTGGACCAACAGTTTCAACTGTGGTAGGGACAAACATGCAACCTGTATACTCTCTTGCTACCAAATCTTTGTCCGCCAGTAGAAAGAATAAAGACATCACTGCTTTTTCTTTGTAAACAAGGTGCTTGGTGATCACATGCCTTGTTATTAGGGTGGACTGTGTCCCCAGAAGCCTCTAGGAAGCAGGATACATCTTAAAAACAAGGTGTGTGGTCTTCTTGGGGCTGATATATGCATTTTAAGATTTTTTTCCAGACCTAAATTCACCCATGGCAGCAAAATCACTATTCTTTAACCCTTAAACAAGGATATACATCTGGTGTGGCAGCAGTAATGTCAGGAAATTCTACAGCATCCTCTGGTACCACTGGGGCCCACTGAGAAGGTACAGAGGCTACATGCAGTCTCCTGGTCCCATATTGGTCACTGCACTGACAAATCAAGCTGGATCCACACTGCACACTGTAGATAGTCAAGCAACATGGTAGGAATGGGGAAAATGTTTTGTTCTAGAAGAGATAACAATATTCATAGGAAGAGGTATCAATGACTTCTTAAACTGTTTGCTTTATGTCTAACAGATACAAAGTCTAACCAATCTGCAGAATTGGATCAAACCCAAAATCCAAACGAAAGGAAAGAAAAATTAAGCATAGGTCTATGCATAGATTCCATCCCTTATTAAAATATTTGTTACTTTCAAGATTCAATTACATTACATATAGAAAGGCACAGCTTGTAGGCTGCCTAGTTGAACAGCAGGAGATGAGGAACTGACTAACTGACTAACAGCTCATAAGTGCCAAACTACATTCATATCTGACTGCTAGTATTTAAAGCTATTATTTCAGATCAAACAGTACGGAAATGCTACAAGCATGCAAAATATCTAAATGTAAATCATTCCTTGCATTTGGTATGTCTTCAGCTGCAATAATACACTCTTAGCTCACTTCAGTGCTTACATTGTTCTTTGCCTTATTCTATTTCTGGATGACATCAATGCAGAATTTGCCATGAATTTTTAAGCAGCTGACAGAATGAATCATACTGAATCATGAACCAAAGGTGTCAAAACTGAAATGAATGTGTTGACTTTGCAATTGTCATTTCCCTAAACATTTGATTCTTCCCCTTTTCTTTATTATTTTCTTTATTATTTAACAATTAGAAGAAGAGTTTCCAAAGCTTAGGGCAAAGAGTGGGACCATCTAGACCTATTGATTTGCTGAGAAACATTTGTGATTGAGCTAAAAGGAGAGCAAGATGAGTCAGAAACTTTCAGGTGTCCCGTGGTCTTCAAGTCTGGATTATCCAGCATTGCTCATGATGCTATAGACTTGTTCAGGCATTTGTCTGAACCCATCAGACAAATTTACTTTAAGTGAGCAAAAGGATAGAAGTCCTATAAACTGGAAAGGTTCCCTCTATTCCTACCTACCTACCACTCCCAGAGTTCTTGCCCTCTCCACAGTGAGAGGGAAGGTTGGAAGAGATGTTCTTATTCAGGATCATCCAGACAAGAATAAAACACTCCATGTGATGTAGATGTGATGCTTTACTGGCATCCCTTTTTGCATATAGCACTGTGTTCCCAATGTGTAGAATTGTGCCTACAGACCTCCTTGTCCAATGGGGACAGATCAGGAAGGGAAATGGGAGGACCGCTGGTAAGTGTCCCTTATCCACTTTTAGCTCTCACACAATCAGGGGAACATCTGAACAGAAACTGAAGTGATAGATAATTTCAGCCATCATCTTACCTTATGGCATTCTGCCAGAAACCAAGACACCACTGGATATCACTTTTTGATTCTGCAGTCACAGTCTCTCTGATAAGATTTTTCATTTCATTACTTACAAACACTGGACAATCGCACCAATCCAATATTAATACCCCATGGGCTTAAGAGTTTTTCAGGATTTTGACTTTTTTAAAAAGGACTTTGTCCTCTTTTTCATTCAACAATGTTACCTTTAGATTATCTTCATGAAAATCACTTCTACCTAGTGTAGTTTTTCACTGGGATCAGCAGTTAGTATTACATTTTTGCTATTAACTCTGAGGAGAAGTTTTGTTCCAGTTCAGCTAGTTAGCTAAGATTAAGCCCTATGGATATCAACTCAGTCCTCTTCCTGATCCCATCCCCCAATAAGATCTCAAGTCATTACAAACTCCAACTAGATTATGCCTAAAATGTGTAAGGGCATCTGGCTTTTATTGCATGCAAGTGAGACACAAAAATCACAAAATATTGTACCTATTGAAAACTGTAAGGATCGTTTCAAAACAAACCTTAAAATGGGAAAAAACAGCAAGTCTAATTAAGCTTACATAAGTTTAGGAGATTATTTCATTAATGTTATGTTGATTCTTGCTTCAGCCTCTGAACGAAATGTGATATTCTGAAACAAGGAAGTAACATTTATTTCTGGAAAATGCCAACTATCTGACATCAGAAGATGATTTAACTGAAATATTAAGTGGCAGCCTGTTCTACATCATCCTGAGGATTCCCTAAAACCAGCTTTGCAAGGAAACTCACATGTGTTACTTGCCAAATTGCCTACATGTATCTCTCTCTTAGTCATTAAATAGATGCAAATTTCTTTGATGTAATTAATTGTTAATACATTTTGGTTATACTTTTACATCATATTGGGTTTTTAAAGACACTAATACCTCAGTCTGAAAACCCATATAAAACAAAACTGAAAGCATGGCCTTGAAACTTAAGCACATAAAAAAGCAAAGATAAGCTAACAGAAAATATAAATGAGAAAATCAATGGCCTAAATCTACTGGTTACTGTAGTTCCAACTACAGAAACTCCACTAAATCAATTAAACTTTCTTAAGCACTGACTTTTAGCTGATACTAACAATTGTAGCAGGAGTAGTACTCTGTGTGTGTGTGTGTGTGTGTTACACTGGCAATGATCTCTCAGAGACAATGGCAGTGGTACCATAGTTAACGCTTGTTACTGTTGCACAGTAGAAGGCAATGGTAAACTACTCCTGAAATTCTTGTCTTGAAAAAAGTCTGATGAGACAATCCAAAATGAAATAAAGAGCTGTGTCAAAAGGTGAGACTTCCAGGTTGGAAGACACTCAGTGCGCTAGTGGGTAAGAACAGAGAACAAGCATGAGTAACGCTGTGGCTAGTTATGCAACTGTACTCAATACAAAAGGATATTCAGCTGTTGACATGCTCATAAGTGAAAGGGAAGTCCAAAGCTGCACAACACACATTATAGGTACATGGAATGTGAGAAACATGAATCAGGGGAAGATAGAGGTTGTAGATTAACATATAGAATGTATAAACATTGCAGTACTTGAAGTGAGTGAGCTGAACTGGACAGGAATGGGAGATAACTTCAGTGAGATAATTACATAGTATCTTACTCAGGAAATGAAAATCTAAGCAGAAATGGGGTGGCATTAATAGTGAGGACGGATGTAGCAAAAATAATCAAAGGAGATTATGCAAAGTCTGCCCAAATACTATCAATAAGACTTCAGAGGAAACTAATTAATATAACAATGATCCAAGTTTATGTTTTAACTGCAGAAGCAGAAGAGGAAGAAACTGAAAGATTCTGTGCTGGAGTTCTGGAGACAATTGATCCTACACCAAAGCAGGATATGTTCACAATCACAGGCAACTGGAACACATAAGTACGAAACAGAGCAGAACCAAACATCTTTCAAGAATTGAGAAGCAAAAGATGAGAAGCAAAAGGGATAGAAGCAGATTCATAATGCTGAATGCAGTTTTGAGAACTACTACAACAATCAATGTAGAGAAATAGAAGATGGTAAGAAAAAAGAGAGAGCAAGAGATCTCTTCCCCAACACCCAAGAACTCAAAAGAAAGTGTAAATTAACAGTGGGGATGCTCTAAGACCAATAGGGGAACACACTATGTGATCAGTAAGAGATAAAAAGACAATGGAAATAATCCACAAAAGAACTATATAAAAGAGAGGACAGATTCTTTCAAAGAACCATTTAAAGATAAATCCACCCTGAATATTCTTTACCTAAGAAAACTCAATGAAATTAATAAGGTCGCCATAAATCAAGAGATGGCTTGAAGGCGCATACAACCCACACAGTGGAAGCTGTAATCAAAGCACCTGGGAGAAATAAGGCACCAGGAACAAATGGCAAACAACACAGCTGTTTCAAGCAACAGAGACAAAATTCATTCAAATTCTAACTAAAATCTGACAACAAATATGGAAAAGAAAACAATGCCCCCTAGATTGGAAATGCTCAATATACATTCTTGTTGCCAAAAAGTAGACGCCACGGATTGCAGTAAGCACAGGATCATTGCATTAATCTCCCATGCAAGCAAAGTGACGCTCAAAATTCTAGAACAAAGACGTTTACCATATATGGAGTGAGAAACCATAAAGCTGGGTTCAGAAAAGGAAGAGGCACTAGGGTGCTCATTGAAAACATATCTTGGGTAATGAAGCACACCAAAGAATTTCAGAAGTAAATCAGCCTGTCCTTTCCAGATTATTTATAAATTATAGCATAGGCTTTGATTTGATAGATCATGAAAAACTATGGATCACTCCTAAAGAAATGGGTGTGCCACAACGTTTGATTATTCTAATGTATAACATAGGACACTGTTAGGACAGAATATGGAAAAACTTATGAAATGTTAGCAAACCTCTCTTCCTTTCTAGATACCCATTTCTCCTATGGAGGAAAAAAATACTTTGTCCCTTCCCCCATCATCTCGATTTCCAATTTTTGAGTCCATTTATTACCTGTGCAAATAATTCAGTAGCAAGAGACAATATATCCCTATAACATACATTTGAAAAAGAGAGAATCTCTTACTGAGAATACAAATGCAGATGGCGATTCCATCCTTTGGCCATGAATGACATTCCACAGTAGAAGCATAACAATTTAACAGGATAATTAAAGCCAACTGAGCACTCTCTCCCCCTCTGTCTTATACTGTGGTCATGTCATAGCTGGTAATTAATTTGAAGCAATTAAAATGAGAATCTTCTGTTCAGATATTAGCTGAAAGCTTCAGATCTTCAGTGAACCTGGCTGAATGCTAATTAGGACACTCTTCAAAATTCTGACCAGACACATACAAGACATGCTCCTACAGATTCTTCCAACAGAGCACAAACTAAGCCAGTGTTTATCGTTGTACAGGGAGGCCAAGAAATTTCTTCTCGTGTTGCTGTAATCAATGCCAGTCATGCTAGAGTCCCAAAAGAGCTCAGAAGTTGCCGGCTTCCTTTAATTATATGCAGGCACTGCGGCAAACAGACTGTGGAGTGAAAATGACCAATGGAAGATTTGTATTTTGTAGCCAGCTCTCCCTAATAAGGAATTTCCATCCACCGGCTGGCAGGAGAGCTTAATCATACTAAATAAATTATGATACTCTTATTTATTTATTTTAGATTAAAAATGTCATTAAGCATCTGGGCATCAACGGCCCTATCAGACATCACTAAAGGCTTTCCATATGTGCTTTTTTGGCCTTCAAAAACACTTTATTTCGCAAATGCTGGCAGGTTTACCCTGAGTATTTCTCTAACGACTGGGAATAATATACATTTTTCTTTTCTTTTCTAAAACTTCATTTCATTTTATGCCTTTAATGAAACAATTTCACTTAATTCTACCTGGGGCTTAAACTTTTAGACTCTGCTTTGATTTTCCAAATCCCTGTAGAATTTCACCTCAGTTTCTTAAAATAAGACTTCTCACAACATCAGCCCCAGTTAGGAGAGCTGGCACAGAAGATACTTTTGGTACACACCTCACTCCTCTGCTCTGGTCACCCCATTCCAACCATACACCCCAACAACAGTAAGTAAGTAAGTTAAAATAGTAATTCTTTTTTTCGCCCAAACAGGCTTTTTAAAGACTTTAGAAGCTTTTAATAGCACACTGTTTTATGATACAAAACATTGTGCTGATTGTTATCTTTTGTCTTTTAATGAATTTATTTTAAACAGTTTTAATTCTAAGTATTGTTTAATTTTATTTTTATAATAACTTTTAAAATGTTTCTACATCTCTTTTTGTAACTGCTTTTAATGATATGTGTTTTAACTTTGTAAGATGCCATGGGTCCCAATACTGGGAAAAAGTTAGGATGTAGTACCAAAGCCACTACATATCACCTCATTGCTGGAAAGAACCAACCAACCCACCAACCCATCAACCAAACAACCTCTCGTCCACAAACGGAAAACTATACCCATAGAAGCCTTCATGGGGGAGAAATTTCCATTTTAAGGCTATGAGGGAAACACTGTCTTTGGTTCCTAAATAATCTTCATTTTCAAAACTAGAAGAGGCTATTTGGTCACTTCCGCTTTCAGAGAGTGGAGGGAAAATTGACAGTTCAGGAGAGGTTGCTCTTGCCCCTTGACATTCTCTGAATGGTCACCTCTGCCGTATAGGGACCAGTCTTCAGCTTGAAGTCAGCTAAGGTCAGCTTAGTTTTGAGTTTCACCAAATCTGGACTATAGACCTATCTCTAAACATGAATTGAACAAATTTACACTCATTTTTCTCATAACTTCCATTGACGAAAAGCTCTAGTGTCAATAGAGGAGTCACTGATATTGTTGGGCACTGTGCATATCTCTGTGCCACCACATTTTTTTTATGCAGTAAACACATTGAATAATATGGACATCTAAAAGATGACCAAGATATTTAAAAATGGCATTTAAGTTTAAATTATAGGTAGGTAAAGCATGACTCTGTAAAATGTTATTGGACTGCAACTCTCATCAGCCCTAATCAGTATAACTAATGGCAAGGGCCAATAGGAACTGTAGTCCAAAAGCATCTGGAGAGCTACACATTCACCTCCAATAATACACCAGTATTAGTAACATGCCTCTGAACTTTCAGCATGGTAAGTAATACAGTAATAAAACCCCTACTATTTCCAGTTAATGATGATGTAGATATTCTAAAAACCTAAGTCAAAGCAAAGTTTTTAATAAATTCTTGTATCCTAGACATATTCACAATTATCAATGTCTTTGACCAGGACAATGGAAACATATATTTATTCTACTACCATAATTTTAGAAACTGTTGAGACTTTTTATAACCCCACAAAGACAAGGAAATACAGACATAAGCAGCACATAGATCGTAGCCTTTAGTTCTTCTAAGACGATATTTAAAAATAAAAGCATGTTTTTATCATGAAAGTATACATTTTGGAAAATGATTAAACCAAAAAGATGCTTCTAGACATATTACAACAATGATTGATCTGGGAAACCAACATTCAGGCCAGATGACTAGAAGTACAGGAAAGGACAACATTGTTTAGCTGCCCCCCCCCATTTAACAATTTTCATGAAAACATTAAGTGCTTGGCTGAACAACTAACTTTTTATTAATCTTCCCAATCTGTGTTTGTTTTTTTCCTTTAATTTTTCCTCACTTCACATCGGCTTTGTCCTTCTCTGTTGGCCAGCTCTACTCCTATTTGACTTTGGGAAATAATTATCACTGAAACTCATGGTCACTGAAATGTTATCAATCTTCTCTACCTGGCAGCCCTTGCACAAGAATTGTCCCTTCATTCCTCTTGAGGAGAGTTTGACAGGTATGTTCAAAGATTCATACAACCTTTGGGTGGAGTCTACAAAAGCCAGAGCATTCCTGACAACACTCTCATTGTCATTGCTCATTACTATCACTTTTATTTACATCTTAACCTTTCTCCCAAAAACTGGGAGTCAAAGTGCCTTGCAAATTAAAACAGATACAATATTGGTAGAATATATAAAAACATACACTTTTCCTAATAGTGATCTAAAGACTTAAATTACCATATTTACCTTCCTTCCACAATAGATTATTAGGTGAGATAGTGACTGGTCTAAGATCACTGTGAGTCTCATGGCTGAGTCTGAGCTTTGGAGAATCATTACCTGTAACATAATGTTTTTGGAGTAATGACAACAGTATAACAATAGTCTTTTCATTACCATATTCTTTTTGTAATGATTAATATTCAATTGCTACTTATTCTAATTGCTTTCTGAGGGGAAAATAGTTTGAGGGAACATTTTGAGAGTATCTGATCAGAGATTGTAGACTATTTTCTTACTTTTTAGGTGAAGGACAAAAGAGAACCCAGAAAAGTGATGAGCAATGTAATAAATTACTGTATCTGTGTGGTTGTGTCTTTAAAATCACAATACTAACAGCCAGCATGGTGTACTGGTTTGAGCACTGGACTATGACTCCGGAGACCAGGGTCTGAATCCTCACTTAGCCACAGAAACCCACTGGATTGCCTTGGGCAAGTCACATACTTTCCAGCCTCAGAGGAAAGCAAGGACAAACCCTCTCTGAACAAATCTTGCCAATAAAATCCTGTGACAGGTTCACCTTAGGGTTGCTGTTACGTTGGAAACAACATGCAAACAACAACAAACAACGAGTTACTAGGAGGGAAGACCTCAATAAAAAGTGACACAATAGATTACTAACTCATCAGGCATGTTGCTGAGTAGGTACCTGAATCTGATATTCCCGTTATAGTTCAGCACTCTAATCACTATACTGTACTAGGTCTGGTGGGGTGTATGTGTGCATATACGTTTTTAATATTCATCCTAGCAACAGTCCTAACATGGAATACCACGTTCCAAAAATCTTCCTGGTAGTCTTGAGGTGGGAAGCAGGTGACTACTGCCAACATAGGGAGCTGAAAAACCCTTAGATGCAGCCTTTTAAAAAAGTAGCTGTAGGTAGCCCTGAATATAGGTTAAAACTACTCGTTCATAATACAGAACTTAATTAATTGTCTTTAATCCTATGACAGTATTGTTTGATGCTTTGGATGGGGAATTATTCCATGAATTAGAGGTGTTGTTTACTTTCTTTTTAGTAGCAGAAAAGTTCAGTATGCACCAGAGTGAAGAAATGAAAACCTTAAAACCCAAGGATGTTAAACAAAGATATGAAATAGTATCACTTGTAGACAGAAGTACATGTCAATCATAAATTACCCCTCAATTAATGATAATTTCAGAAAAAGTCATGCCCAGTCCTACTTGGCTAACTGGAAATAAAAAAGCCTTAAGACCTGTTAGCTTTACCAGGAGAGCCAGTGGGGTGTAGTGGTTTGAGCACTGAACTATGACCCTGGAGACCAGAGTTTGATTCCCCCTTTGGCCATGGAAACCCACTGGGTGACCTTGGGCACATGACACATTCTCAGCCCTCACAAAACCCTGTGACAGATTCACTTTGAGGCCACCATAAGTTGACAATGACTTGAAGGCACACAACAACAACTAATTCCTGTTTACTCTGATTTTTCCCTTGATGCTTCATTTGTACACCCATTATTCAAAATTACAAATCTTATAAAGGAACAGTACTGTTTGTTTTAAAATGTACTGAAAGACTGGAAGTACAAAATAGGATTTTTAAAATTATTTTTAAAGATATGGATGGGAGGGAATGATCTTCATTTTCTTTAAAGAATAAATATTTGCTCCTGAACGTTCGGGATGTTTCCCAAAATTTTTATCTACGAACTTTTAAGGTATATCATCGATCACACACTGTTACTTGTTAGCTCTGTAAAGGGGCTGTCTGGGATAAAAGAATCTTATCTACATCTTGGTAACACAAGCAGTTAAAAATGTGCCTTAGCCAAGAGTCGCAAGTTAAAACAAATGTCTGCTAGCAAGAGTGAAAGAAAGTGTGTGTTATCTATAGGTATCATTCTGAGCCTGTCAGTTATCTACTAGGCCAGGCATGCAGTGATTAGAACAAAAATGGCTACTGTTCAGTACTTGATCTTTGAGAGAAATGGCTGGTTTCATCTAATAGGAAGCTTCACGGTAAGTTTTTTTTAGCACAATGATGGCAATGCTTGATATATGTTCCCAGGCTGCAAGTAAATGGATAACTATATTTATTTGACAAAGGGAAGGTGCCTTGCCTTTAGACATGGGAAGCAGCAGCAAGAACAAAATGCATAATAGTTAGCTCCAAATTGCATGTCTCCAAGCAACACCCGCTTTTAATGCCACAGCAAAGAATGAGAAACACATTTCTTTTCTTTGAAAATGATGTCCTAGGGACAATCCAAGCGACAGAAACCAAATCAAGTATTTCAACAAGAAACCATCCAGTGTGCGTTATTTTTATTCTACTTTTAGTATTTGTTGTAAGCCACCTAAGGTCCATGTTGCATGCTTCCAGAGAACTACACAAATCAAAAGTCATATTGTTGCCTTCTAGTCCAATCAAAGCTCCAAGATTATGTTTAACCACAGATAAATGCACTACAAAACCACAAATAAATGCACTACAGTTGAAATCATATCAAAGTATTGTGACAGTGGTTTCTAGTTTCTAGAGGCACAATTGACAGATCAACTCCTGTTAATAAAGATAAAACCTGAGGAAAGTATTTTTTGAACTACAACTCCACAAAGTGGCTGTGCTGGCTGGGGAACTCTGACAGTTGTGGGCCAAAAAAGTTATGTTCTCCAAGCTCTAGACAACATACACTGCTGGCTATGGCTGCCACCTGAACATCCACAAGCAATGGGATCCAAGCATGTTCCCAAGCTACAAGCCCCACTCCTAGAACTAGACTGCTCTGAGTCAAGGTTTTGGTAGAAGGGCAGGATATAAAGATGATGATGATCATCGTTATCATTTTGGAGAAATGTGTAGCCCACATTACAGACAGCCCTAAAACAACACAGCTGTAACTATATATACTTAAATGTGATTCACAATTATTTTACTATCAGAACTCCACTGGCTAAAGTGGCATGAAACAAACTCTTAAATTAAATTTACTTTGATTTCACTTTTGTTCAGCATGAATGTTTCTACTGCTTTTCTGAGTCTTGTTGGCAGTAGCACACAAAAGACCAGCCTTGAAGTAATTCTGCATTTCCCCTGGAGAAAATAATTATAGTGTGTAATCAACAAACATGTCATGGCTCTCCAATGGTAAATCACACAGTGCTGGTCTATAACAGTCTTTCTCCACCATGTGAATGTCCCCTGCAGCATCTTCAATTATCCTTGGGCGTACACTTGTACAGATAATGCTGGAGGCATGAATTAGGGGTACATAAATAAAGTGATTTTTGAAAACTTTAGCTTCAGAAAAGAATACTCACACTTCTACATGGTGGGATTTTTTTTGACAGCAATGTTGATATCATAGTAATTCATGAATTCAGCTGGAGTCATGCATGCTTTTCAATTATTATAAACTGAGTTTGCACATTGTAGGGAGGTAATTTTGGCACACTCCTGGGGCTTTATTCCAGTTTACTTATCTTGTCTAAAAATGAAAACATAATTGCTTTAGAGAGCCTACCAAACATTTGGTGCTTTCCGTATTGTCCTATGTTGTATTTTCCAAAGCCCTTTTGCATGGTAGAACTCAGGCTGACATGAAGTTTTGCATCTACAATAGGGACGAATTAGGCACAGACCTGTTCAGCTTTAGAAAGGCTGCTACATGTGGTGCCTTCAGGCCAAGCCAGTGGAGGCGGGCTTCAGACAACTGTGGAACCCAGCAATTATCTTGTTTTTGTTTTGGTCAGGAAATCTGATTTTAAAAAGAAACAAACCTTGAATAAACTCTTAAGGATGAAAACCCAGATTTAAATTGAAAAGAAAAAGTGCTAACAGATGGATAAGCTCTGTGAAGGCAAAAACAGCTGACAGAGAGATGACAGCATCACAAGATAGATGCATTCCTTTTTTTAAAAAATTCACTGGAAAAACAGTTTCGAATATGCAATCTTCCTGTGCATCACGTATGTGTAATACCTCTTCAACCCTCTTTATTGCTTTATTTCAACTAATTGTAAATACATTTTTCTTCCACATTTTCCTATGGATCTGCTTCTTCTTCTCTGTTTATTAGATTAGAAATACAAAAATTCCCTTAGAATATTTGTTCCATCCTGTGCAGTAATGTCTACATGACAGCAGCTCTTCAGAGTTTCAGACAAGCATCTTTACCAGACATACCAAATCAAAACTTGTCCCTTTCACATGCTACATATGTTCTTTTACCAGAGCTCAGTTCCTTCCCCAAAAGCACAGTCATAGGTTTTCCATTCTAGCCAGGCTTGTTCGGGATTTGACCCCGGGACTCCTGACACTCCCAAGAAAGAAACATACTATGACTTTTGTCATAGTATGTCTATTCATGTATTATTATGATTTTAAGGTATTTTTCTATCTTCTTTTGTATAATGAACATTTTTAATGTTTTGATAGTAACAGAAAAATCCAACAAAGCAAACAAACAAGTCTTCCCATACACAGCTCAAAATATCGTCCCTTACAGCTTTGTTATAGTTATCCTCTAGAAATATTTCTTTTATTTCTGTACTAGGGGATATTCTATGTAAGTATATTCTATACAAGTAGGAAGAGAACATCTTTATTTACCATACTTTATTTTTTACTTTATTAACACAATCCTGTTCTCTACTAACACTGTACCCCTATATTCAAAAGTATGGTACACTGTCTTTACTGGACCTTACTCTCTACTAAGTGAGTTCAGAATTGCAGCTTAAATAATCCTTTTCCTATGAATAGAATTTGGGAAGAAAACAGTTTGTGTCAAAAATCAATGTCAGTAGTGTCCAGTAGTCCCTTAACAGTAGTCAAGGAATACTAGTCATTGTATCAGCCAGCTAATCTTACCTAAACTTTTAATGAAAAGTTTGTCAGGACCTTTCTCAAGATATCTAGATTGCTGCCTACAATAAAGAACTGCAACACAGACTTAGTTTCTATATTGCTATGACATCAGCATTTCTGGGTTTTTTTTAAATCAAAATTACTCCATTGGCTCTGTTGCATGTGACAAGTCAAGTGAAGTAATACCCCTGGAGGCTGAGCAGTTTTCAAAGACACTGGAGAATGCTCTTCAGCTGTTGACCCACTTGGCTTAGCTTCTCAGAGGTAACAACTGCACCGGAGTAACAGAGGCATTGGGGCCTCAGAAAAAAGTAGAAAAAAATACAGGAAAACCCCCCCACAAGGAATGGTGTCATCTTTAGAAACCATTCAGAAAAACACAAAAGATTTTAAGTGATAAAATCACACATTTTATGCTCCCCTAAGGTAACCATCTCCTACAGGTGAAAGCAGTGAAGGAAAGAGGCTTTAGCCATTTCTGCGCTAGTCTGTTATAGCGCTATGATTTCACTTGCAACATCCTATGGAATCCTGGGGTTTGCAGTTTCAGGAGGGGCCAGCTGGAAATGGCCTTTATCTTGGTGTACAGTCTTTGTAACTTGTGGTAGCATTATAATATGCACAAAGAATCCATACTTTGAATCCTAGGTCTTTTCCCAGCATTTTATTCTGGTCAAAACATGCATAAAGTGCTCGATCTATCTGTTTGATTTTAGATAAACAGCACCTAGTACTACCAATCATGGGCTGCTTAATTATCCATCATTATATAAATATTTAAATCTCCTTTGTAGAAGCCCTCCTTTACAGACTTTCTGTGGTTTGGGGGGGGGAACAATGCAGAAGAAATGATGGAGAAAAAAACAGGAGCTGCACCATGCAGAAATATCTCAGCCTCCTCGTTTAACCGCAAAATAAAAGCCTCATCTGAAAACACCCCCTGTATCAAAAACATGAAGCCTTTTCTCCCTCATTCTCCCAAACTTTTTAGCATAATATACAATTATTAATAAAGAGCAGGAGCAAAAGCTTATAATGAAACAGCAATAACAGTTCTTATTTTCTTTTGCCTCTACTTGCAGACAAACATTTAAGAATTTGTTCTCATAAAGCTAATTAGAAACTTTCTAAAAGACAAGGAAACAAAGAGGGCAAAGCAAATGCCCTTATGTATTAAATCAAATAAATATTCAAAAGTTACAAAAGATACTTGTTTGGCAAAGCAAGGAGTCCAAGTCAGAGAACTACATTTTAACCACAAGACAGTCTTGTCTTCAATAAAAGCTTTCTTCAAACCTTACTGTTCCATGCCCTTGAGGAAGAACTGAACACACAAATCAACAGCACATTTGTTCACACTAAGAGACTGAGGCCAAGATTGAGATCATTTTTTATGATCCTTAACAAGAAGTGGAGTACATGGGGACATTTTTTTAAAAGGCAACCTCTGTCTGGAATCTCTCAGTGAAATGACACGCAATTATCTCCAAGTCAGCTGCATGAAGCCAAGCCTCAGTACTAGGGCATGTAATTAAGATTCACATGTAATCTTCCCAAAACCATATTCGTGAATACAATTCCCATCCGTACCATTACAGACCTCAAGCAGATCAATAAAAAACCTCCATACCAAACAGTGAAACCCAATAATAAAACAGCTAAAGCTAACATAATCAAGAAAAGCCAACTGTAAAACCACCCAGCCAAGACACTGTAAAATTTAAAACACAATTGCAGCTAAAGCCAAGAACAGTTGTATAAAAACAAACTCACGAAAACACCAGTGAAAACAAGAAAGCCTTAAGGATTTCCAAAAAGTGTGGTAGAATAGGGCACAAAGGATTCTAGAAAGTAATCCATTCTAGCTGTCTGGGCCATTGAAGAAAAGGTCCTCTCTCATGTCACTGCCCACAAAGGCAGAGCTTGGATTTTTTTTAAAACTACAGTTCCAGAATCCCCCAACCGTATTAAGACTATTGCATGTGTGTGTGGCTTCAAGTCAGCTGTTGACTTATGGTGACTCCATGGATTTCACAGGGATTTTTTTAGCAAGTAATTCTCTGAGGGAGTTTTGTCAGTTCACTGGAGAACAAATTAATGTGCATTTTATGTACACCAGTAATGATGTAGTCTCCATTTAACATACTCCAATGAGACCTGCTTTATAGAACAGCCATAAAGATGCCTTATAGTTTTTGACAATTTACTCCATGCCATTGCAAGCTTTAGTAGCTGAAGGACTGCGAATATTACCTTAAGCAGATAGTCACTCCTGTATGGCTGTGTTTATCTAGCTATCTGAGACGGTGATCTGGCAGATTCTCTCCACCCCCTCACCCCCACCCAATATACATTTACCAGAGACTAGCACCACATTTTGTGTCCATTGGCTCTAACTGTTTCTTTCTTTTGTGGAAACTCACACGTGTTCTGCTAGCCAGTGACATGAAGACTGGCACTGGTTCATGGACCATCCTTTGAGAACTGCTGTATGATAGGGACCTCATGCTTACCATCCAGCTACGGTGCTGTTATTCTACTTTAATTGCCATGGTTCCATCTTACGGAAGCCTGTGGTTTGCAGTTTGGTGAGGCACTGGATCACATTGGCTGAGAATTGTAAATGCGCCTCCCTGAACTGTCAATCCCAGGATTCCACAGGATGGAACTATGGCAGTTAAAGTGGAATCACAGCTCTTTATCTGTGTGCTGTGAATGGGCCCATAAACAGGTGAATGCCCAGTTCCAGCCCCAAATATGAGTGAAAGCATCATTTCAAAAATGTATTTTTACTGCTTTTTAATTGAGTGGATGGAAGGAGGACACTTTTTGAGGTGACATTTAAAACTGGAACCATGTACCCAAGAAAACCTTTATTTGTCTCTGGGTCAGCTGGCCAGAAGCAATGAAGGAAGGACAAGTTTGCAGATATACATTAACTAATCAGTTTATTTATATCCTACCTTCCTCCTAAAATTAGGACTCAGGTGATTTACTGGCTAAAATAAAAAACAAGTACAATCACACAGCACTAACAACATACAAAACTTAGGGTTAATTTAATTAAGATGAACAGGTTGCTTACCTGTAACTGTGGTTCTTCGAGTGGTCATCTGTGCCATCATACACTAGGAGCTTTAGCGCCTGCGCGGTAGCGTTCGGAAACTTCTAGAGCTTGTTCGCTTGGCGGGAACCCCTCCCCCACGCCGGTACTGCGCATGCTCCTCCCGCCGAGCAACGGTCTCTCCTCAGTTCTGTCGTCCGCCGTAGAACCTACAGGGACCTGAGAAAGAGGGGAGGAAGGGCGGGTGTGTATGATGGCACAGATGACCACTCGAAGAACCACAGTTACAGGTAAGCAACCTGTTCTTCTTCTTCATGGTCTCTGTGCCTTCATACACTAGGAGACTGTGTAGCTTACCGGTCGGACGGCGGGTCAGGTCCTACAGCACGGAAGCCAACACCTCACGTCCAAACCGGGCATCTCTGCGCGACCGGCAGTTGAGCCTGTAGTGGCGCACGAAGGTCGATGGTTGGGACCAGGTCGCCACACGGCAGAGTTCATGCAGGTCAACTCCTCGCAGGAGGGCCGCAGAAGTAGCCACCGCTCTGGTGGAGTGGGCTCGAAGCAGGACTGGCGGAGGCTTCCTCGCGAGCTCATACGCCAGTTGAATAGTCCTCACCACCCATTTGGAGAAGCGCTGGGTGGACACTTTGAGGCCCTTCCGACGTCGCCCATAGCAAACGAAGAGATGCGGCGTCTGTCGGAAGGAAGCAGTCCTGTCCATGTAGAAGGCCACGGCCCGACGCACGTCCAGGGAGTGGAGAGACCGCTCCAACGGTGTCGTCGGGTTCGGGAAGAAGGCAGGCAGGATGATGTCCTGGTTGAGATGGAAACTGGACACCACCTTAGGCAGGAACGAGATGTCAGGTCTCAGGACCACCTTGTCTCTGTGGAAGACCGTGAAGGGCTCATCGGATCGAAGAGCTGTGATCTCACCCGCTCGCCTCGCTGAGGTCACCGCTACCAAGAAGGCAGTTTTCATGGTCAGGAGCCTATCATCCGAGGTCGCCATAGGCTCGAAGGGCGGCTTTGTCAGCTGCGAGAGCACCAGCGAGAGGGACCACGGCGGTAGCGGCGGCGATACCGGCGGGTAGAGATGATGAAGTCCTTTCAGGAACCGCTTAACGGTATCGTTCCTGAAGAAGGCCGAGGCAGCCGACCGTGGCGGTTGGTATGCCACGATCGCGGAGAGATACACCTTCAGGGATGGAAACGCCAGCCCCTGTTGCCGGAGGTGCAGGAGGAAATGCAGGACGGTAGAGAGCCCCGCGGGCGATACCGGCTCACTCCTCTCGTTAGCGAAGGTCAGGAAGCGTCGCCACTTGTATTGATAGTTGCGACGGGTGGATTCCTTCCTGGCCGCGACGAGGACGGTACCGAGCACGGGATCGTCTAGTGCGATATCCTCCAGGCATGGAGGGCCAGGCGTGGCAGGTCCGGATGGAGGACTCGGCCGCCGGAGTGGGAGAGCAGGTCCGGTGTCGGTGGCAACCGGAGCAGGTCGTCTCGTGCGGCTTGTAGCAGGGGTGCGAACCAATGTTGCCTCGGCCAGTACGGGGCTACCAGGATCGCGTCGGCTCGGTCGGCGAGGATCTTCGATATCGTCCAGCCGAGCAGCGGGAACGGCGGGAACGCGTAGAGGAGTTTCCCGGTCCACGGAAACTGGAAAGCGTCCCCGATGGAGGCACGATCGTGGCCCGCTCTGGAACAGAATCGGCGACACTTCGCGTTTTCCCTGGTCGCGAAGAGGTCGATCGATGGTTCGCCCCAGCGGTCCCGAATCAGTCTGAACGCCTCTCCGGAGAGAGACCATTCGTGATGGGATGAGGTGTCCCTGCTGAGGGCGTCTGCCGTGGTGTTCTCCTGCCCGGCCAGGTGAACTGCCACGGGATGCGTATGCAGGCGAATGCACCATTCCCACAAGTCGAGTGCAATGTTGAGCAGGGTTGTGGAGTGAGTCCCTCCTTGTCTGTTGATGTAACAGACGGCGGTGGTATTGTCCGTCAGAACCAGGACCGTCCGCCCCGCTACGACGTGGCGGAACGCCCGTAGCGCTTTCAAGACGGCGAGCAGCTCCAGCGCGTTGATATGGAGAGCGGTCTCGTCGTCGGTCCATCTGTCGCGGACTCTGAGATTGCCGCAGTGGGCACCCCATCCATACAGGGAGGCGTCGGTCGTTACCGTCACCTTCGGTGTTGGCTGTTGGAAAGGCATCCCTGACATGAGATTGCGTCGCGACTGCCACCATCGGAGGAATGAGCGGACGTCTTCCGGCAGCTGCAGTCGGAGTGTCTGTTCGTCTCGCAGGGGGTCAAATATGCGGACGAACCAGTGTTGAAGAGGTCTCGCTCTCAGCCTGGCGAGATATGTCACAGCGGTGGTCGCAGCCATGTAGCCCAAGAGCTGCTGGACGCTTCTCGCAGATAACGTCGGGGCCGTACGAGCGTGAGCGGCGGCCCGGATCAGGGTTTGGGCTCGAGACTCTGGTAGGTACGCCCTGGCGGAGGTCGAGTCGAGCGTCGCCCCGATGAAGTCCAAGATCCTCGCCGGCTCGAGGTGGGACTTCTTCGGATTCACCCGTAGACCAAGGCGGGTCAGGAGTGACAACGTCATGTGGACGTCGTGGTAAAGTCTCTGTTTGCAGGACGCCACCAACAGCCAATCGTCGAGGTAAGGGAAGACAGAAGCACCCTTCGTCCGCAGGAAGGATACCACCGGGGCCATGCACTTGGTGAAGACCCTTGGGGCAGTCGAGAGTCCGAACGGCAGCACCTTGTACTGGTAACAGGTGTCGTCGACCGCGAAACGGAGGTACCGTCTGTGCTGCGGGCGAATGGCGATATGGAAGTATGCGTCTCGGAGATCTATGGAGGCGAACCAGTTCCCTCGATGTAGGAAGGGCAGGATCGACGGTATCGTGACCATCTTGAACCTTTTGGGGCGGATGTAGTAGTTCACCCCTCTGAGGTCTAGGATCGGCCGGAGGGTACCGTCGGCTTTCGGTACCGTGAAGTACCTGGAGAAGAAGCCGGTGGTCTTGGCCTCTTGCGGGAGCTGCTCGATCGCCCCTTTCTGAAGGAGGGATTGGATCTCTTCCAGGAGGGCCGGACTCGACGGCGTGGAATAGTAAACGCCTCGAGGAGGAATATCGAGAAACTCGATGGCGTAGCCAAGACGGACGATGGAAAGCACCCAAGAGTCCGTAGTGACACATTGCCACTCCGCGAGATGTCGAGCCAGAGTCGGTCGGTCTCCGAGCGCTGATGGTAGGCTGAAGAGTGGGTATTGGTAGGTCCTGCCAGGCACGTCAAAACCAAGACTTTGTCTCGGAGGAGGACTTCTTGGACGAAGCCGGGCGTCGTCTAATCGTGCGTCTGGCCGATGAGCCGGAGGACGGTCTCGACTGTCCAGACTGGGCCGAACGCTGGAATGACGAGGTGGAAGATCGTCGCCAGGATGGGCGGAAGGTGGAGGCCCTGCGGGCTTGCGTGGCCGGCTGTAGCCCGATCTTCTTGGCGGTCAGCCTCGCCTTAACGAGATTGTCCAAAGCTTCGTCTCTGGACGAACTGAATAGGCCCTCACCGTCGAAGGGGAGATCTTCAATCCTCCTTCTGGTGTCCTCCTGGATGTCGGCCGGCCGCAGCCAAGCATGGCAGCGCAGGCCGATGGATCCCGCCATGACCCGGGAGGCAATCTCCACTGCGTGCCTGGAGGAGGCCATCTGCTGCCGAGCGATGGAGATGGCCTCGTTGAAGATCACGGAGGAGGCTTGGCGGATGTCCTCCGGTACCGCCTCCATCGCCGGTTGCAGGCGATCGAGCACCTTTTTCAGGTATGCCGCGAGGCAAGCCTGAGTGTTGGACAGCCTGATCTGCAAGGAGGCGGCGGAATAGAACCTTCTTGCATAGGCGTCCAACTTCCTGCCCTCTTTGTCCGGCGGGGTGGTGTGTTGCCTGCCGGAGCCTTTCGTCTGTGCCGACTCGACCACCACAGAGTTCGGTGCAGGGTGATTAAAGAGATAACCGGCGTTATCCTTCTGCACCCTGTAGAGGTGTTCCAACCGCTGCGGTATCGGCTGAGCCGAGGCCGGCCTACCCCAGGCGGCCTTCACCAGTCTGGATACCCGGGGCAGGAGAGGCAGCGGGGCCGTGGCAGGTTGCTTCCCTTCAAAGACGGAGAAGACTGGATCGTCGTCCTCCGGCTCCGCATCGGCGATCTTCAGGCCGAGGGTAGTAGCCATGCGGAGCAGCATCGCAGAGAACTGGTGGACGTCCTCTGGAGCAGAATCTGGGATCGGGTCCCCGAATCCCAGCGGAGGGGACTCCTGGGAGGCCGCCTCAGACACCTCTGATTCCGCACTAGAGTCGTACGACTCTGAGGTCGGTGAGTCCTCTCGCTGCTCGCTTGCCTTCGGAGTCGCCACAGGTGTTGCCTTCCTAGGCTTCTCTGCAGCCGGGGCGGTGGTAGTAGCAGCGTCCCGCTTGGGCTGGCTGACTACTGACTTCACCTTCTTAGTGGTGACAGGGGTAGTCTGGCAGGCTGACGTCGTCGTAGCCCGCTCAGTCACCACCGACTCCGTAGGGCGCGTCGCCGTTGCCGTGACCCTAGGAGGTGGCGATATCGCCCGATACCGAGGTGAAGGCTCCCTCACCCTATGATATCGAGGAGAGGGAGAGCGGCTGAAGGAGCGGCGGTCCGACGGAGATCGGCTTCGGCGTCGACGGTACCGAGCCTCGTCCCCTCTAGGCGAGCGCGATTTGCGCTGTCGACGAGATGACCGGGACCTCCGGAAGGTCTCCCAGCGACTCGGGCCACGATGGTACTGATCCCGGTACGATGGCGAATGTGACCGATAAGAGGCCGGGCGCTCTCTCCATTCAGATTCCCTCGCGTACCTGGCCACGTAGGACGCCGAGGTGTATCTGGAGGCAGACGAGCGAGGTTGTTCCTCTCTTGTCTCCCTAGGAGGCGGCGAGGCCACCGGACGCTCGGAAGAGCGGGACTGGGACCGGAAGGAGGTCGAACGCCGCTCCGGAGAAGCAGAGGGCTCTCTCTGCTGCAGGTCGGCCGACCTGCGACGGCTAGGAGGGCGGTGGCGCTCCTCCACCAGGGTTGGAGGGTCTGCCACAGGCGAGTCCGGGCGCTGTTGGGGAACGTCCTCGATCTCATCATCCGAGAGATCGACGGACTCGCCTCGCCCTTTGGAAGGCTGCTGAGTAGGAGTAGGAGTAGCCGGGGAGCGCTTCTTCTCCTTCTTCTTCTTCTCCTTCTCCTTGCCCTTGCCTCCGTCCGGAGCAGGGCGCTTTTTAGCAGGCGTCTCCGTCAGGGCAGCCTCAGCCTTCCTCGCCGTCGAGGATCCTTTCGCTGACTCGGCAGCCGCCGACAGCTTCGGGATCCTCGGTAACGTCGATGGCGTGGTCGTCTTCTTGTCGGCCATCTTGTTCCCAACAATAAGACTTAAGTCTCGCGGACCGGTTGCGGAGAGTTTGGGGAGTAAAATCCCGGCAAATTGGGCAAGTCCGAATGTTGTGGGACTCACCCAAACAGAAAAGACACTCCTTGTGGCCGTCGTTGAGGGCAACTTTGCGCCCGCAGGACACGCACTTCTTGAAGAGCGCGGACATAAGACGAAGAACGCCAAACTGCGAAATCCGAAAAGACCAAAAGCCAAAGGGGGAGTCCGAAAGAGAGGTCAGAGACAGTCCAAAAGTCCGTAAAACCGTGAAACAGCAAGCCAAGCACAAAAGTGAGAGGAACAAACCAAAGAACCTTCCGTACGCGACGGCGGACGAGAAAGAACTGAGGAGAGACCGTTGCTCGGCGGGAGGAGCATGCGCAGTACCGGCGTGGGGGAGGGGTTCCCGCCAAGCGAACAAGCTCTAGAAGTTTCCGAACGCTACCGCACAGGCGCTAAAGCTCCTAGTGTATGAAGGCACAGAGACCACGAAGAAGAAATATGTCATACAGATATGCATGATATACAGTATACATTTATATACCGTATTTGAGATTCTACAAGATGTTATGATTAACTGTAGACTAAATATGCAGGAAGAAATACTATGAAAGTAGCTATGATCCCTTTCACAGAGATGGGCATGTAGTTATGCTATTGTAGATGTGTCTACCACTTAGCCAGTTTTAGAAATCTAGCCATCTGTGGAAACACTAAATTGTACTATTTTCACTCATCATGTATCCTAACACATAGTATATTTCCTTTACAGAAATAGAATGCCGCAGTTCTCACTCATCTCAGCTATTACATTACTAGAAACATAACAAGCCATCTCTGTGCTGCTAATTTTGAAATATTCAAAGTCACAATATCTCAGCCCACACTTCTTCACAAACAGTCCCTTCTACTGTGTCCTCAATTGTAGCCTGGCTCATGGAATCTAGAAGGTCAAGCTTTTTCTAATATGAAAATATAATGGTAAGAAAAATAGGTTACCTCTTTTATTTGTAATATATTAGGCTGAACAGAATTGGGGAAAGTATGACATGGATTTACAAGACATCCTCAAAGCCCCTTCCCCATTTTTTAAAAAAATATAAACTTTGGGTGATTTTTGACCAAAAAATCACCCCCTAAAAAATTTATGAAACCACTTATATACAAAATCTCTGCTAACATCCTCCTATCACATTAAAACAAACTTTAATTATTTAAAATAATTACAAAAATACTTTAAAGGCAAAAGACATATTAAAGCAGTTGCTCTTTTTCAACTCTCACCACTATGGTTACCCTGTAGCCTAACTGGTCACTCTTGAAGCCCCCCACAGCAGTTACCCAAAGCCCCCCAATCCCCAATTTTGGGAAGCTGATTTTCAGAAGATCTTCCACCTGTTCCAAATGCATGTTTCAAATGCATGAAAATCATCTGCAGACATAACAGTTGGCTCCTTCCTCACTTGTTTTTTTGGCCCAAAACTGGTTGAAAATGGGAACTGGAAGTGTCATGAAGTCACTTTTGTGCTGTGCTGGTACAGTCTGCAAGGGTGATATACTGGTGAAATAATACTGCCTACCCCCACCTCCAGCAAAGTTGCCCATCCCTGCACTATGATGCATATTTTTATTGACACCACCCCTGAAACATCTAAATTCCAGTTAAAAACACGAAATGTTCATGATTTTAAATGCTGGTCTGTCATCCGACCTATAAAACTGCTTCTTCCCAAATGCTACTTCTGTATCTATCTATATTCTGCTATTAGAATATAGCAGAATTTTACACAAGTTAAGCATTGCAAAGGTATCTGCATCTCTTCAAGATCCAGTTGCTGGACTGAAACACTTAATTTCTTGACAGTGCTATCCTAAATAAATCTGTTCATAAATATGTCTCATTGAGTTCAATGGAATTTTCTCCTACACAAGGAGGTACTGAATTATATGTACCTTGGGAGTATTTTTCACCCCACAAGACAAGAAGAAGTAAATGGTGTTTACACAGCAAGTAGCTAATCTCACAACTTTGGCATGATTGTTTACATTACCTCTGCCAACTACCAGTAATGCTTCATGAATCTGATGGAATGGGCATTAGAAATGTTATGGTGCTATTATTGCATCTGCCACAATAATCTGTTAATCTTTACAGGTGATACAAGACTCTTCATAGTTTTTGTTGCAATAGACTAGCATGGCTACCGCTTTAGAATTTCTTTTACTAGCATGTACAGTGAGATATAACTGGAAAGAAAGAAATTCTCTTTCTTTAACATCCACCCACAACACTCATTTTAACACCTCTTAAAAGGCATACAATTATCCAGTTTTAGGAGATGGTTTGCTAGACAGGGTATCAAAATACTGTAAGAAATCATGACAAGGTTGATTTATTGTACATCTGGGATCCCTAGATAACAGCATCCTGCCCTGTACACAATGTACAGAGAGCATTGCATAACAAGGAAGAAAAGTCAGGAGGGAGAATGGATTACACACTGTTCTGAACTCTGTGTAATCACCCATAAAACTATCATTATAGTAATGTGGATAGAAGAAGACCAATCAGTGCAAATAAGTTATGTGTCAGAAGTGGATCTTTCCAAATCCTTAAATATCAGTGCAAGATAATAACAGTTGCAGTTGAGAAACAAATGACATAACAATCCTATGTATGGGGGCATAGCAACGTTAAATGGGGATGGGGGAGTTCAGCAGGAGTTTGCCTACTACAGCCTCCTCCAATCTGGTGCTCTCTGGGGGGTTCTGGGAGTTGTACCCCAGCACACCTAGAGGAAAATATAATGGGAAAGACTCATCTACCACTTGCAGAGTAGGCAATAGGGAGTTGTGTTGACTCACTTTTTCTCCCCACAGAAATTCTTTTTTACTGTAGTAGTTCTGTTCTTTCCATCAGAATAGTTTCAGCAGAAATGGAAACACCTACACCAGGCTGGGATAAGTAAGCAATGTGATCCTGGAGCTACCAGGGGAACAAAGGCTGTGTTTTTCCTATCCCAAAAAGCCCCATTTCTGGACCTCTGCTGCTAAAAGCACCACCCCTGATAGAGCTGTGTGTTGTTCTTCTTGTGTGTCTTCAAGTCACTTCTGATTTATGGTAACCCAGGGTTTTCTTGGCAAAATTTGTTCAGAGGGGTTTACCATTGTTTTTCTCTGAGACTGAGAGAGTGTGACTTGTGCAAGGTCATGCAGTGGGTTTACATGACTGAGTGGGGTTTTCAACTCTGGACTTCTGTAGCACTACATCACATTGGCTCTTGTCAGAGCTATACACACAGAACAAACCAGAACACCAGCAGCTTTACACTAAATAATTAACATCAACAGTTACTTTGCCCCTATATTTCCCCTGAATTTTCAGCTTTACTCTTAGCTTGTACAACCAAATCTCCTTACAGCTCTCTTATGCTTCCTTTAGAATAGCCTTTAGAGGATTTTCTAAGAAGAAAAAGAACTGTCTCCCAGCAGGACCTAAAGTTCAAAAAAAGGCCTATGTTCCAGGCTAGGGGTGTATGAGGCATCTGATCTCTCAAGATGAAGAATAGCCACTTTATTATTATCAATGCAAAGGAACTGCTAGGCTAAGCTGGCCCACTTAGCCTAGAGCTAAACTTGCTAAATTCACATTCTTTTTGAGTGGTTCTAACTATTGGGTGTCCCAGAGGTTTGCTCTCCAAGCTACCAACTTAAGGAAAAAAGAGGTGGAAAGTGGGGGAAGTGTTTAGTTTATTGGATGCCATACTTTTATTTTGGTTGAAGGTAACCTTAATATAAGATGACAGGTCAATGTTTTTATTATAACTGTATTGTAATATTGTACAGACAGCCCTCCACATTTGCAGATCTGACTTTCACAATTTAATTATTTGCGAATCTCTCCAACCCTCACCCCACCCCACCCCACCTCAGGCACTCCTTTTCCAGAGTAACTTTCCCTCTCTGCTGCTCCAATCAGATCACATAGCCCATTTAAAAATCGCCTCTGGTCTTCTTCCATCACCATCAGCTCTGGAGAAAGTCTCTGAGGTTAACAAGGAACTGAAGGGAGAAGAGTATGCAAAGGAATCTTGTACCACCTTTGAGACTAAGGGCCTTTCTGCACTACACTGTTACAGTGCTATTATTCTACTTTCAGTATCCTGTGGAATTCTGGGGTTTGTAGTTTACGGAGGCCAAAGAGCTCTCTGGCTGAGAATTCTAAATGCCCTTCCCTAAACTGCAATCCCCAGGATTCCATAGGGTGTTGAAAGTGGAATAGTAGCACTTCAACAGTGAGGTGCGGAAATGGCCAGTGTAGTGCAGTAAGGCCCCTACTGAAGAAAGAAATTGATAGTATAAGCTTTCCTAGAGAATTTACATCCTTGCTCACTCCAGTATGAAAAGCTTCAACAGATGTCTCTCACCTAATTAGGCCATAATATTTATTACCTATTATTTAATATTTAGCCACGCTAGTCTAAATCTAATTGCTTGCCCTAATAAGAATTAAGCCCATTGAATCCATGGAAAATATGTGTGTGTTGAATTATCACTTTGAAATGGATTCAATGGGTCTTCTCTATCTGGGACTAGAGAAGACCATTATGTCTGGGGGAAAAGAATTCTCCTTACATACATACTAAAGCAGTAGATTTGTTGAATAAACCATGAAAATATTAAACTATAAATTGTCATAGTACCTGAGTTTTAAACCATGCTCATCTGCTCATCACATCCTAATTGATGTACCTTTCATGTCATAAGCGAATATGAATAACCAACCTCAATGTCTTATCTAGCAACACAAATAAAACCCCCACTCTCACATAATTCACATGAAAACCTTTGATGCACGAAGAAAGATTAGCAAATGGATCTGGCACAGTTACATGACAGGGCTACAATTCAAAAGAACACAGGTTTAAATTAAATTTCTAAGCCTGATGCACCCACTCTTTGGTCTAAGCAGCAGCATTGTGTGCAGCACCTGCTCCAACCCAAGATGAATGACAAGATGGTGAAGGGACATTAACTAATTATGCTTGATCTAGAATCCTTCAAGCTGCCATTATAAACACCATCCGAGTCACATACAAATTTATTCTGAGTGGCTAATCCAATATTATGATATTGTTTGTTATTACAATTTGTATTTAGTGGTATTGATGTGGAATTCAGAAATAAGAATAAGTTTTTTTCAGTCACCTTTTACATCAGCACTAAAACACCAGAAAAGAAGTATTAGAAGACTTTTTCAAGATACAGACTGCTTAGACAACCACGTGTCTCTTCCAAAATGTAATTTCTGGATAACAACATTTCACAATAATACACCAACATCAAAAATATTTAAGCTGACTCTACTTCTTCCTGATGTGATAGGGCTAGGATTCAAATTCAGTCTCTTAGAATCAGGCCCCAACATTCATGAGCACAGGGCCACACCAAGAAAGCCTTTAGAACAGGAACCAAATATTGTTGGACTCTAACTTCGATCAGCCCAAGCCACCTTTGCCAGTGATAATGGGAGCTGCTGGAATGGGGCACAGGTTCCTAAGGGACACAGAAGAAATAATTCAACAGACAGGACCAAGGGGAGTGAGAAGAAAGGACTTCATGCTATGTGAACTGCAAGTTTTTCATTTTGTTTTGTTTTTGGATGGAAGATTTTCATCTTCTTTACTTGCCTGCCTCTTTAAATCTTAAATCCAAAAAATGTCAATGAATAACCTCTGAGATAGAATTAGAAAATAACCGTTAGGAGCAAATGTAGCCTGCTGAAATAACAGCCTCATTACAAAACAGGTTGAAAGCTTTATTTCAAGGCTAAGGATCTGAAACACAATTAACACTGGAAAATTCTGTAAAAAAAAGTGTCCAAAATTTACCATACTTTGCTAATAGTCCACTGATTCATGTGACAATGGAACTGAGGAATGCTCTTTGGTAGTGCCACATTAGAAATGGAACCTCCAGAGAAATTGCTCTAGCCAATATATACATTTTTAGAAAGCTACACAATACCTCAGAACTGCTTCTCTTAGTGATGATCTTAATCTTTATCCTGAAGCTGGAAAAAAAATAATATCCAAATTATTCCCCTCCCCCAGCATAGCAGTAATGTGTATAAATGGGTTTTTTCAAAAGCATCATTTAAAATAAGGACAGAGAAACTTCAGGATGTGGGATCCTGTTTACTTTTTGCTCCAACCCCAAGATCCACCTTTGGAATAGTCTACAAGATATGCACTGAGAATGAAAGACTTCTGAAGTCCAGAAATTTGTTTTGAATATCAGAACGAAAGTGAATTCATGATCCTTCCACACAAAGATGTATTCCTGCTTTTGCCCAGCTTCAACGGTATAATAGTGCATCATTTTGTTGTCACTGCTAAATAAACAGAAGTCAGAATGTTTTGTTGATCTACTTTAAATCAGACAGAGACTTGCTAATAGATCCCAATCTATCCTCTGCCCACCTGTTTTCAATGCATGGTGGGGGGTTTTCAAACGTCCTAATGTCTTTATGTTTCTTTCTTAATTACAACAACTTTTTCCAAAGCTAAAAGACCAACGCTCCCATTCAAATCCACTATTCTAACATCTACAATGTTTTTGAGTTCTAAATGGCTACACTCATTCCAATCTTACTAGTGTGTAAGCAAACAGAGGTTTGGCAAAACCCATAAGATTTAGATCTCCCCAGGAGTTCTCATTAGCAAGGTCATTAAAGAGTAGTAGCAGAAGCTGCTCTCATACATGTACACATTAATTATAGAATTAGGCTAGTAACAGACAGGCAGTCTCCGCCACTTGGCTCATATTTATTTCCAGGTCTTTTAAACAGTCCTGTACACACACATCTCTTGAGTATAACCATTTGTTGACAGTGTATTTTGTTTGCTTGCTTTGCTGCTCCACACTTGAATCTTTTCTTTTCCTCCCATTACATTTGTTCTAAAATATTTAGCTAAAGAAGGAATATCTGGTCAGAACAACAACAACAAAGCTATTAGAAAGCACAGAGCATAACTTAATAACAAACAAAATGCACTTACAAATATCTTTCTACACATTTTTTTCTAGTTGGTTAACCAAACTAGAATAGAAGCTGAGCAAAGAATCAAAACCAAGTTGAAATCACTGCCAATCATAGTTAATTATAAAGCTATACACAGATGTATCTCAGTTAACAACAACCCTGATAAGAAAGCAACTTTTTCTAAAGTCCTTTTACCTCTGCCCAACCTATCTTTTGCTCTTTGTCTTCTACCAAGTAGGGAGTATTTACAGTAGCACTGGCACTGAGATGATAGTGAAGGAAGATTGAAGAAATACAGACTTTGCTGGACTGCAATACTGTGTCTGCAATAAACAATGCAATCAAGTTTGAGCTGAGAAAGAGCAGAGTTTTGCTCTAGCTGATTGTACTGTATCTGTTACATGCCTGCCTACAACAGGCAAGGTAAACAGCGATTATGTCCAGAATTCTTTACTGAGCATGTGTGAACTTCTGGCCACCAAAATGGGAATCGAATGGTGGTGAAAGAAAAAAAAAATCACTCTTGGAGGCATCCCTGGATTCTCTGGAAGATGATTTCAAACAACTTCTAATGTTTTTGTTTTTGCAAGGCTTACCAGAGATGGTTCGTCCATTTCACATGTGCATGTTAGTTTTCGGGTAAGAAAAAGTTTGCTTAAATTTGCTGAACTGCTCTTCTTTTTTGTATATAGAAACCTATCTTTCCATGTAATTTGTGTTTCTGCTACCAAATTGTCTCTTATAGACGTAATGCCCAGGAACACTTGATTAACTATGCATAGCTGTAGTTACAGCCCTATGCTAAAGGTTCCATGTGAGCCAGATTAATCATGTTCCACCATTTTGTCCAGAAATCTCAGGGGCAATAAATCCCATAGAAAATATTCCAGAAGTGCCTCAACATAATGAACTGAAAACTTGGCAAAGTAGAAGAGATACGTCTGAGGCCCATACTCTATCACTGGAGGGGCTCTCTGAATAGCAATCTTTGGAGTTCCTACCAGCACTTTCAAATATATAGCCATCCTACTGTAACTGAAAGACAAGACTAATACAGACAAAGAACCACAGAGGAAGAAATGCCAGCAAAAGAAAAAGAGAAAAGACTGCAGAAGGTGTTGGTAGAAATGGGCATTAGCAAAGATTATGGGGCATTAGAAATAATGAACTGATGTCTCAAATCAGTGGTGAACCAGGTGAGTGACAGTAAACTAAAGCTCAGTCCAAATGAGATGGAGACTCTGTAAAGACAAAGCCAGCAGCTTGGGGATAATGACAGATGTTTCACTGTCCCTGGGGGCATCCTGAGAACTGCTTTAAACAAAATCAGACTACTGGTCTTTCTGCTCTGAGTTCTCCAAGACCTCAAAATGTTGCCACTTGAGATTGTTAATGCTAGAAATTAAATCCGGGGCTACGTGATGTAGGTCATGTGATGTACCACTGAGGTATGGAGCCACTCTCCCGTATGTTGCAGTAAACTAGTTTTAATAAAATATTTTAATATACGTTCATTATATATTGCTAATGTAGTCTCTGTCTTCCTAACCATCTAATTCCTTCACCTGATAATTCCTTTGCTTGTTTGCAATTTTCAAGGTCCACTGCATCAGGGCTTATAATAAGATTTAGTGGTTACGGGGTAGTTGTTGTTGTTTTTAGTTTGGCCTGGCTCATACTATCCACAGTGTGCTTGAGACAAAACAGTTATTGCAGTAACCTAGTTACCTCCATATACCATCATTTTAAATGTCATTAATTCAGAGTCTGGGAAAATGAAACCCAGCTTCAGCTCTCATCATCAGTATGCTCTGTATTCCTGGCTTATTCCCTGGGCAGTGAGGGATTAAACCGAACAGTTTAGGAGGATGCTACAAAGGATAAGGTGTGCATAAAACAAGAGGGCATAATTAGTTGGGGCGGACCTTTCAAATCCTTTAATTCCTTGCTTCCAAAAATAAATCCCTCCTGTGGTTCTCCATTTAGTTGTGCTTGCTTAGAAGAAAAATTGCAGTGTCAATAGAGCAAAATACTCAATGACTACAGGGAACGAATCCATTGCAGTAGGAGCTGCTCTTTAACGTTCTGGAAGAATTATTACACTCTCAGTACAGAGGTGGGTGCGTAATTATGGGTAAAACCACTAGCCAAAAACAGCCCTCCCCACAACCTATGTACTACGTGAACTCACTAATCTTTTAAGAATGGGAATTAATCTGACGTAAATGCATGTCTTCATTCGCTATCAACTCAAATTGCTCTAATCTGTAGCACTTTTCTCTCTATCTCTCTGGCAAACCCTCCCCTCCATTCCTTCAATCCAGCAATCAGCTAAAGTGAGGAGGCGGGATCTTTCTATGGTGAGGAAGTGAGTGCTCTGGCATTCTGACAGCAAAGCTTAATCTGGAATTAAAGCCTGACCATCTCTCTTCCTCTTTTACTGTCACCCTCCCTTCTAAAGCTCTGCATTTGAACCAAGGTAACCACAGTCTTGCACAAAATCTGTTACTATCATGAAATTACAGTAATCAGTTCTGTTTCAGCCCAGGTTTGTTGTTGTTCGGATGATACGTTAACATTAAAACATTTGTCAAACCTTTACACTCCTAAAATATCACTAGTCAAAGCTTATGAGGGCAGAAGGTCATCTCCACAATCCTACCACAGAACAGCCTTATGAGTGCAATAGGAACTCCAGTGCAGATATGCACATCTTTACAAGTGGCAGGCAGGTAGTTTGGAGGCACTAGCAGGGGTGGTGGTGGTGGTGAACCTAGGAATCAGAAGTAAAGTTTAGAGGAAAAGATATAAAAGCATGTGATAGCATCTTTGAGACTAAGAAAAGAAATACATACCAAAAGCTTTCACAGACCCCCATTCACTTCATGAAACGTACCAAATTACAACTGGAAAGGAATTTCTGAAAACCTACGCTTGAAATTTCCTTTTCTTAGTTTCAAAGGTGCTACCACATTCTTTTATATCTTTTTAAACTGAACCAGACTAACATGGCTATGTCTCTGAATAAAGTCCAGCGTGTTTGTGGCTTCAAGTCACCTGTTGATTTATGATGAGCCCATGAATTTCATAGGGATTTCTTAGGCAAGGAATATGCAGAGGTGTTTTTGCCTGTTCCTTCCTCTGAAATACAGACTAGAGCACCTAGTCTTCATTAGCGATCTCCCATCCAAGTGCTAACCGAAGCTGAGCCTGCTTAGTTTCCAAGATCAGACAGGATCTGTTGCCTTCAGGGTATTTAAGCCTGCTGTATTAGAAGTATTAGTATTAGAAATAAATAATGTATGAACTGCAAAAATCAAGCTAATAAAAAGTATAACAGTCAATAACCTGATTATATTATCTATATACGAGTGCTCATAAAGGAGGAGTAAGTTTTGGGTCACAAAGATGCCCTTCTTTAAATTGGTCAACAATTTGAAACCTGCACAAAACCTTTAAACTGCAGTGCTGTATTAAAATTACTGCAGTAATGCTAGGCAATATGGAACAGGCTGATTTTAATGGGGCACACTTAATTGTCATCTCGCACATTCATCCAGACTGAAGTAATTGGAATGGAAACAGAATGTAATTGGAGTTCTTGTGTATCCCCAGTGAAAACCTATTGCATAGCATTAAAATCTGACAGTGTGATATGTCAAGGAGGCTGAATCTGCTACCACATTAGGGACAGCATTGCCAAGTGTGATATTAACCGGCTGCTATAGCTTGTTGTGTTTGCTATTTTCACTGGACATCTCCAGCTCATTCTTTGGCAATGAATAAACAGGACTCATTTATGGGTTTTTTTTAAATTACAAGGCCATGTTTTCTTCAAGTTTTGATATATAGCAATGTAGCTATAAGAGAGGCATGCAAGTTACAATGGCATATTAGAGCAACAGGAGAAGGGGAGAGAGAAGGCACTAACGTGTTCTTGGCTTATTCAGATGCAGACAAAGGAGACAAACATCAAGGAGCAAAATTACAATGTTTTTAGATCTGTCTTCCAAAAGGGCAGAACAGCCTGTTACCAGGGAAACTGAGGCTCCCAATCCAATGTGAAGATGGGAGCTCTTGGCAGGAGAAAAGTGGGTAGGAATCTGCTTACTCTCCCCTAAACATTGTTCTGTTCTGAAAATGCCTCTCAAGGAATTTTAATAGCTCCCCCTCCAGTCAGATCCAAAATAGAAGCCTGTGAGCAAAGCAGGGAGGGGGAAGCACAGACAAAGCAGGAATTGCGGAGTATGTGAATAATGACGTATCAACCCTGTCCTCTTCTCCATGATGGCATTCCTCTAGAAACCCACTGTTGTTGTGTGCCTTCAACCTTCTGACTTATGGAGACCCTAAGGTGACCTTACACCCCAAATTGTGCTGTTGTGGCAAATATAGCATTAGGAATGGCTGCATCTAACTGTGGATTTGCTTATTTTAGCACTTTCTGCTACATCACCCAACTAGGCTGTTTCTCAAAATGAATACCAAAGCTTGTGATGTCATTTTTTTTAAAAAAAAAAAAAGGTCTTCAGTTTTAATCCACAGACCATTTCCAAATGTGAAGGAAGTTGAGAGAGTTATCAGTGGGAGGTATTTCTAGTCTCAGTGAAAGGAGCCTTGTTTAATGAAGCCACCACAAAAACAGATTTAATTCTCAGGGTGCAAATGTAGTTTTTGTTTTTTTGCCTGATTCACAGATATAGAAGAGATGAAAAGATCACTTAGTCCAGCTCTTCTGCTGAGTGGTCTCTAAGGGCAGCTCCACAGACATAGCACTGCAGCAATCCAGCCTGGACCGCATGCTTCCCTCTGCTCCTGGAAACAGGTTCCTGTTTTTCCCCCATGTCTTTTGGCTATGAGAAGATAACTCTATAGGGAGAAGATAATGCACTTCCAGATGTGGGTTGCCTAGGTGCTTTCATTTCCTGCTTATTTTCTTCTGGCCCTGGTTTCTTATTTTGCTATGCCACTCAGAGATCTAACCTCATCCCCAATCCTTTAACAAATGTTGGTAAAAGGTAACCATTTATGGACAGCCTTTTAAAAAATACATTCTGCAGATTACTCTTTACCTGCAACAGTAACCCCATCACTCCCTTTTCTTTCTGCATCAGAGCTGTGGTTTCACAGTAATGGAATAGCAAGAGAGAAAGAGGTAGGAAAGTCTAGATTTAAACTGCTTGCATCTTTTCCTTTTAAAGGGCAAAAACTTTTACGACTGATTCCCATTTATTGTTTTCATGTGCTGTTCCTGCTGCTGCTCACCTCCACCTCAGCTCTTGTTTTAGCCTCCTGTCTCTCTTGTCCATAATGGCCCCTGGTTTTAGTTGTGTTCCCAACAAGTTTTTTCCCCACTTTGTCCCCTTTCTTGTTTGTGTGCACTCTATCTGAAGTGAAGAGCAACTCAGCAATTTGTATTATACACCATTTCATTAGATTACTTTCCTGGCAATGAAAAGATGAAGCAGAGAGCTGCCAAAAAGCCTCTGAAAAGTCAGGGAAACTATGCAGAACAACATATACAGTTTGCCAAACCTTCTACCACAGAGAAACGAGTTGCTTTTTGGCAGTATTTATTTACACTGTAATGTCAATGTAAATGGCACCTTGCACAATTTCACAGGCACAAACAGACAGTTCTGCAGAGAAGAAATAACTTAGGATCTGATGCAAACTAAGGAAAACAACAACAGCAAAGAAACAGAAAAGAGAGAGGAAAGGATGAAAATGAAATGTCTCTCTCTGTGTGCCTTCAAGTTAATTCCAACTTACGCTAACCTTATCACGAGGTTTTCTTGGCAACACAATTCAGCGGATGATGGCCACCACTCTCCTCTAAGGCTGAAAGAGTGTGACTTGTCCAAGATCACCCAGTGAGTTTCCTTGGCTGAGCGAGGATTTGAACCCTGATCTACCAGAGCCCTAGTCCAAAAGTCAAATTATTACCTAAAACTTATTTACAGTTGGGAATTCAGATTAAGTGATAAAGTCACACTGAAGAACCTGTGGTCCCACAAATGTTGCCGGATCACAACTCCCATCTTCCCTGCATATTGGCTATGCTATAGAGTCCAATAATATTTACAGAGTCACAGGTCCTTCCACTTTTGGAATAAACTAAAAGAAACAGTGGGTTTTGACAAGGTGTTTGAAGGCAGGCAGAAAAATATCATCATCACTGTCATTATCATCATCATCTATACTCTGACTTTCTCCCATACTGGGACTCAAAAGTGGCTTACAAATTAAAATGAACATTGTGCACGTTTTCTGCTCAGGTGTTTTGATGAAGAAAAGGTGGAGTAATGACTAAGAGCATTACTCTTGTTGGCTAATTGTAAAGGAGACCAAGGAGTACAGGTCAGAGGCAGGAGTATAATGACAGAAGACAGAAGGATGCTGTGCTATGAAAATTTTAAAGGATGAGTTTAAGGAGTCCGTGTTGGATACAGAGAGAAATGGGAGGACCATGAAGCACTCTTGTGGTATGAGAAGAAAAAAAAGCAAAGAAAGCAAAAATTGATAGGCAAAAGATTCTGAGAGCATAGCATCTAAGAGTTTAGCTTTGAATCCCTGTGATCGTTCCCAATCCAACTCTTTTTTCTGATAGGCTCCTCATCAATAACTTGTAGGCAGGACCCCTTTGTTCTGGGAATAGACATTCTGGGGTTTTCTTCACTTATAGCAATGACTCAAATGCATGTTAGGTGACAGATGGATCTACATGTCATCTAATGCATTAAAGTATTAATACTAATATTTGTATTCTTAATGATTCATTGTTATGGATAACATAGCAGCAGAAAAAGAAATCAGTCTTTTTTTTCCCCTCCTGCAAACAGGGATCTTGTTGCATGGGCCAAATTCCATCTAACTATTTCCATATTTCTCCAATGCAGATGATCAAGAGAGTGACAAAAATAGATTGTATGCTCACGCAGTACAGATGCCAAACACAGTGGCTGCACGATTCTTTTGCTTTGCTTTTGCCAATAAAAGGGGAATGTAGAATAAAATGAAGCAATACACCCAACATTAATCTCACTAAAGCTGAAAATCTAGTTCCTTCGTAATTATTTCACTCCACACAGCCAACTATTATTTTCATATTATTGCAGTGAACTATGTCACAGGCATCCTACTTCACTTCTCTCTTTTAAGCTGGTTTTGTTTAAGTCTATAAAATTCAGCTGTTGAATGTACAACTGCCGTGAGATACAAATAGTGCAATATGCATTCTTAGTTGAGAAAATGCTCCATCTAAAGGGGGTGGCACAGCTCTCCAAAGAGAGTATTTGATTTACCTAAGAAAGTTTGATATTTTTGACACACCAATAGGACCTAAAATGTCTGTGAACATTTGTGTTTCTTCGGGGGAAAAAAAGCATGTTGCAACGCATTGGATCCTGCTTCCCAAGATGGAAGGTATAGGCAATTCCGGGCTACTATAAAGCTAAGGTTCTCATGCATTGTATTTTATAGTATGCCTTGCTGAATTCTACAAGTCTTCATCTGTTGAGTGTGACAAGAGAAAATATTCCAGTGAAAGAGCAAAAGCAGAACAAAGCTTTCTGACAGACTTGTGAATGAATAAACTACAGCTCACCAGTTCTGTCAGCTCAGTTCCTAAACGTTACCTAGTAAAGTTGTTTTGGACAAGAATTCATTCACAAGGAAAATGAAAGAATTGCAGCTTCCCCCACAATGGAGAAATCTCAACATTGTTTCCACATTGCAGCCTTCCACAGTAAGGCCCTTTTCGCACCTCACCTTTTCCCGACGCCGGAGTGGGAGGCTCACGCACGAAGACTTTGGAGGAACGCTCCCGCGTCCCTCCTGCTTGGGCTCCGCAGTGGCTTCCTGCTCGTGCAAGCGCCCCGCCTCTTTAGTTTGCAGTGCAGTCTGGGACCTAGTGTGTGGAGCCCTGGAGCAATGCGCGACCGCGCAGCATTTTCAGCTTTGAGCTGAAAATTTAAAAAATGCATGCGCGGTCTGTGTCGGGCCCTTGAGCATCGCGCAAATGTGAGTGCATCATATGGATCACATTTATGCAATGCTCAAGGCGCCCTTTCGCTTCAGAAATTCCATGCAAAAAGGGCTTAAGTTATTAAGAATCTTTTCCTCACAGTTTTGACCACAAAATTATCACAGGCTCCACATTTAGACCATAATATAATGTCATCTTAAGTGAAAATCAGTTCACACCTTCTTTTCATCTTTCATACCTTTTCAGCTCCCATGCCATTCTCATTCACTTTCTTTCCATTCCTTGCTAGCATAATTTCTGCTATATTCACTTCACCACTAACACATATGAGATTAAAAAGAGGCAGGTGTTGTTATTGGTAGTAGCTTGACATTCCACGGCACCATTGCTCTGCTATGAGTTATCTGATGGAAGACTTATATCCCTTCCTAATGTTTTTTTTATTAAATTAATGTATGAAAAAGTTTTATATCCCAGCTTCTATCTGGATTTCTCAAACCATTGTGCAAACAGTAAAAACAACTTAAATCAACTCTTAAATTATCTGAATAATTTAAAACAATTCAGCATAACTAAATAGAATATAATAAATAGAAGACAAAACCCACAGCCCAAAAGACCAGAAATAGCTAGGTCACTACACTACAATAGCTTGGATGAACAGTGAAATATAACTTAGCGCCAAAATGATGTCAGCATTCAAGAGCCTTTTCAAACTACACTTTTATTCCACTTTAACTGCCATGGATGCATTCTACAAAATACAGCCCTTCCTCATAAAAGATATGAGGAACCTGTTGATGAGGACAGACCTACTTGAAGTATATTGAGAAACACAAGAGGGAATTAACATTTTTGTGGAAAAAGTAATAGCATATCAAAGACAGGAACCAAACCTTCTAAATCTGTTTTTCTAAACTGAAGTATACTCAAAGAAAATATTATGCTTCTTGACATTTTTATACATTGAATAATGCACTTCTTAAAAAGGCGAATAAGAATGAATCACAGTTCGGTATTGTACAGTATTTCTTGCACACCATATGCTTGCTGAAGACAGATGTCTGTATTTTCCAAAAAACAAAAAAAATACAGCTTGGTTGCCTTCTACCAAAGAGAAGCTGAGGTTGTTACTTAAGCTGTCCAACTATAGTGGGCAAGCCATGATTAAACCAATGAGAAAATGTGCTGTGTTTAAAGATACCTATCTGTTGCTAGACATTTTGCTCACTGAAAGAACAGAAAGATGCCTAAATCTATCCTTTTTGTTCAAACCGTGTTCAAAGGTCCCGTTCATAAAATGAAAGTCAATGATCTGAATTCTATTGACAATCCCAACTGGAATAGACCCACTGAAAAATGTTAACTAACCACTCGAAAATTGATTCGGTTGTCTACTGTAGTCAGGACTAGCAATAGGTTTCTGCCAAATAACTGATAAAGAAAAGTATTGATTTGAAATACTTTTATCCTGCTTTTTCATTTAAATTGCTTAAAACATTTATAACATAAATCAGATAAACATGGAGAATTTCTAACAAACAAAAAATAATAATCAGCACCTTCTGAGTAATACAAATGATCATTTTCTTCTTCTGATTTTCCATAGATAGCTTCATGAAATATTGGCTTACATTATAGGAAGAAACACATAATCCATAATCCAGACTTTCAACTGCTGGCTGAGGAAAAAAAGATACTTAACTGCACAGAGTTTTCCTTTCTTTCCCAAAGGAGGTATCACAGCAGATCTAGAGGATTCAGATTGCTTCTGCTGGAGAGCAGCCATTTCCAGTTGTCAAACTAACTGCAAATAGGTCTGAGAACATATATGGAAAACTAACATGCAAGAGAAATCTGTCTCCAAATGTGTGTTTCTTCAAATAAGTCCGTTACACTAATAAATTGTTGGACTATTAAGATCTCAAAGCTGTACTTAAAACCAAGAATTTAGCTATTGGTTTCCCATATGCAGATTGAAACACTTAATTTTACAATAAGTGTTAAATCACTTCTGATTTTGAATCTCCTTACGACAAGATGGAATCATTATGTCCTAAAACTAGTGCTAAAGATTCCATCTTGGAATCATTCACAATTGAAAATGATTTAACAGTTAATGTAAAACATAACATAAAGGCCATTTCCACACTAAATTGTTATAGTGCTATTATCCCAGTTTCAACATCTTGTGGAATTCTGGGGTTTGTAGTGTACTGAGATCAAAGAGTTCTCTGGCTGAGAATTCTAAATGCCTCTCCATAAACTGCAAACCCCAGGCTTCCACAGAGTGTTGAAAGTGGAACAATAGCACTAAAAAGTGTAGTGTGGAAACTGCCAAAATTTTCAGATTTTTTTTTAAACCTTAAAAAAGATTGGTATTTCAAAGTATGTTCACAAACTGATTTGCAATTAGTTTGATAATTGGAAATGATTGGGGAAATGGAAATGGTGCAGAAATGAAAACAAGCAAAACCCCAAATTCACTGTACTGCACATAGGGAACACTGATGTTGACATGATAGAGCTGGAAATCTTCTATCAAGACTGTTCTGCATTAGAACAATTAAATAGAATAGATAAAATCTTCACAATTTGTGATGCAGCCTCAAACTGTGCACACTAGATTAGAGGTAGGTAACTTCCAGAAGTCTGGGGACTTTGCAGTCCCTCTAGAGGAACACAAAGAGCTCTCAAGGCTTCCACCCAAACAATTTTATTTTTTAAAAACCGCACCACCTAGGAACATGGGGACCAATCTCACTGTGGTTTAGGGGGAGTGATTTCAGCCCAAGAGAGGCCTTTTTTTTCAAAACTGGATGTAACTCTGTGCCGGTTTTCAACCCTTCTAGGCCATTAAGGGCAGGTGGGCTACCCTATTTCTCCAGGAGTGGGCCCCCATTTTGTCCATTTTCTCCAAATGTGCACTTTGGTGTGGTAGTTGGGTGATAACTTCCCCATTATTTGTAACACAATATAGCAAAGGCAAATGAGTTTCTGACAAGCTGCATTCAGTTTACAGGCCACCATTTGTACAACTGGTGCTCATAGGAGCACCCAAAGATATTTCCTGAACCTCTTCCTTTTTGCATTATTCTATAGGCATTTCAAGGACAGAGGCATGATTGCTGTGTTCTAGATTGAAAAATTATTTCAAGGATTTGCTGGGTGCTCCTAGAACACCAACTATGTTGGTGCTGGAGAGGTACACTTCTAATTTGATGCATAACAAATCTCCTTCTCTACAAAGAAGGATGGCAAAATATTGAAACTGCATTTTCATACTTCACTCTATTCTTGAAAAAAAAAAAACACCACACACACATTAAGGTAAGTTACTAGTACTAGTACTGTCGAGAGGAATGAAGAAAGATGGAAGAAGGAGCAAATAGGAACTCCAAAACTGTAAAGTTTAAAGTCAAAGCACCGCTTGAAATAAGCATTTATTAAGGGAGATTATTAGTAAAAGAGTAGGAGGGTGGGAAGTTATGGATTGTGTTGTTGGGGTATTGGAAATGTATTGCTATTATATAGTTATATAGATATACAACTATATTCCTCTCCTTATTTATCTTTATATTTTTAAACCAATGTAATTTATCTGTTTGGAATGGAAAGAGTTATATGATACTTGAGTAATGATAATACATTGGATTACTGGGAAAAGGAATACTAAAGGAATACCAATATTGTATTAAGGGGAAAATTCGATAACCGGTTAGATATTTGATGGGGGTACTGAGCAATGTACTATAATTGGCAGAAGCGATTTCTGAACCACTTGCAATAATCTTTGAGAACTCTTGGAGAAAGGAGAAGTCCCAGCAGACTGGAGGAGGGCAAATGTCATCCCCCTCTTCAAGAAGGGAAAAAAAGAGGACCCAAATAATTATCGCTTGGTCAGCCTGACATCAATACCAGGAAAGATCCTAGAGCAGATCATTAAACAGTCAGTTTGTAATTACTTAGAAAGCAATGCCGTAATCACTACAAGTCAACATGGATTTCTCAGAAATAAGTCATCCAAGACTAATCTTATCTCCTTTTATGACAGGGTTACAAGCTTGATAGATGAAGGGAATGCTGTAGACATGGCATATTTTCACTTCAGTAAGACCTTTGACAAAGTTCCACATGACATTCTTTCAAAGAAGCTAGTAAAATGCAGGCTGAACAGGGCTGCTGTTAGGTGGATTGGTAATTGGTTGACCAACTGAACCCAAAGGGTGCTCACAAATGGCTGCTTTTCATTCTGAAGAGAAGTAACTAGTGAGGTGCCACAGGTTTTTGTCCTGGGCCCAGTGCTATTCAACATCTTCATCAATGACTTGGATGAAGGAGTGGAGGGCATGCTAATCAAATTCGCAGATGACACCAAATTGAGAGTGGTTGCTAATACCCCAGAGGACAGGATCAAATTTAAAAATTACCTTGACAGATTGGAGAGCTGGGGCAAAGCTAACAAAATGAATTTCAACAGAGAGAAATGTAAAGGCAGAAAAAATGGAATGCACAAATATAGGATGGGGGACGCGTGGCTGGATAGCAGTACATGTGAAAGGGATCTAGGAGCCTTGGTAGATCTTGAGTCAGTAGTGTGAACATGATTCAGCAGTGTGATCCAGCAGCCAAGAAAGCCAACGCGATTCTTGATTGCATCAATAGGAGTATCGTGTCTAGATCGAGGGAGGTAATGGTACCACTCTATTCTGCATTGGTTAGGCCTCATTTGGAATACTGTGTCCAGTTCTGGGCACCTCAGTTCAAGAAGGATATTGACAAGCTGAAGCGTGTCCAGAGGAGGGTGACCAAAACGGTGAAGGGTCTGGAAGCCATGAGGAACGGCTTAGGGAGCTGGGTATGCTTAGTCTGCAGAAGAGAAGGTTAAGAGGGGACATGATAGCCATTTTAAATATTTGAAGGGATGTCAAGTCAAAGAGGGAGCGGGCTTGTTTTCTGCTGCTCTAGAGACTAGGACAAGGAGCAATGGATTCAAACTGCAGGGAAGGAGATTCCACTTGAACTTCAGGAAGAACTTCCTGACGGTCAGAGCTGTCCAGCAGTAGAATATGCTGCCTCGGAGTGTGGTGGAGTCTCCTTTGGAGGCTTTTAAGCAGAGGCTGGATGGTCATTTGTTGGGAGTGCTTTGATGTGTGTTCCTGCACAGCAGGGGGTTGGACTTGATGGCCCTTCTGGTCTCTTCCAACTCTATGATTCTATGATTCTATCACTGATCTCCGCTGTGCTTGGATAAAACTACAAATGAGAGTTTTTTGTTTGTTTACCCAGAGAAGCCTTAGTATAGCAAGCTATGTACACTGTCCTAAAGTCTAACTGTGTACTTGTTTCTTGCCTTCCCAATTAATATTCTGAGTGAGTTTAGAGAAGTTGCTTTTCGGACTACAACCATCTGTGAGGCTTTGTGACTTGTAGTCCATAAAACAACTTCTCCAAGCTATGTATTAGGTTCAGAACAATAATCTACTTCAGATGTGTTGATACAAGATATTAGCCTCAGTGCAGGAAAGTGTTTCACACACAAAACAGCTCTCAAAGAGAAATATCTATAGGACACTCCATTCCACCTTGTGCCAATACAACACCAAGGCACTGAGACACCATCCCAATCACTTCTTACGTTTAGGCTGTTAATTAATAAGCACATTAAAAAGGATTGTTGTGATACCCTACAATGGATCTCAACAGAATTAACTCAGGGAAGAGATTATGTCATGTTGCCCTAATGAAATATTGCTGTGATTATATCAGAAACATCTTTTTCTTGATATCAAAGAACAAGGAACCAAAGGAGAATGAGCGCAAGAGCTGTAAAGATAGTTATCTTTAAACAAGCAAGCTACTTTGTGAATGGTGTTCCAGACAAGTGAAACAGTTGAAATCAAGACCGTAAAGTCTGTGCTCCATTGGCTTATTTAAATATCTGTTAATTATTAGTTCAGTCTGGTTTTTTTAGGAGACTAAGAGCCTCGTAACGAAAGAAAATAACAGTCCATCAAATACTTGGCAGTGATGGTTTCCAGCTTCCATCAGTATTTTGCTATTGTGGCCTCTCAGTTTTAATTTATGGCTGACATCATTCATGCATTAACGAAATTATTAAACTTGTTTCGTTTTTGTTTGAGCTACTAATGACAACAAGGAAATTTCTCTGACATACTGATGTTTCCCTTTCTCTCAAAAGCTTCAGTGCAATTTAAAAATTGCTTAGAATATTTCTAAAAGAAGAAAAATATTTAGGTAGATGTTGTTTCTTGTCTTGTCTAAATAAAATTTTACGCACTCAGTCTATCGACAGTTTACCTGCACGGCATGAAGTGTGATTTCTTTCTTCTCCTGAGAAGAAAGAAATATAAAAAGAACTCCAAGATAGGAAAGATACTTAAGATGCTACACTGCACTGGGGGCATCATTGGAAGGACCTGGAAAAGGACTGACTGTGGAAGGAAGTGAAATCATCCTTGAGAATATCAGTCTATGGTGGGACAGAACAAATGAAAACAGAGAGGATACCCTCCAGGCGACTAACTATCAGACTCTATCACTATTGACCTCTGTAGAGTTTATTGGTTCTTTTCATTTTTCCAGCACATTGCACACTGAGAACAGATTTTAATATTCAGTGAACCAATTTGAGCATCTAAAACCCTGATTCCACGGGCAGTTGAACTGACATTATTGACAGGCTTAGTGTAACAATGCTGGCATGGTCTTTGTACTCAGTGTCAGTAAATCACTGGTGTTAACCCTCTATTTGTCATCAATTACCTCTTATATATTAATCCAGCATTCCATTTATCTTGTCAATTAACTGTATTCTTACATCTTATCATTATGCTCCTAAATTAATCTAACTCTAGTTTTTAATTTACATTAGAAATATTTACATTTATTATATTTATTTGTTTGTTTGATGTTTACTTTTTGTCATTTTTTTTCTTATTTCTTTTATGTAGATAAGATAGCTTATTTTACTCTCTGGTTCAGAAAATAAGAGTTTACAGGACCCCAGTCTTTCGTAATCTTCTCATCAGTTTGCCCTCTAAGTCTCTGTGCTAAATTATCTGCTAACCTAATTTCGTATAAGCTTGTGTCCATTGCTCAATGTTTGGTATTTTTTCCTTCTTCCAAAGCTTTGCGTATTCAACTGTAGCTATTGTTATCATGTATAGTAGAATCTTTGAGTACTTCTTCTGCGTGCTTTGATCCAGTGTATGCAACATATTCAACAGATAGATTTCTGGTTCTTTTGAGAATTTCATTTGAAGAATTTCTTCAATCTTATTATGTATAGTATTCCAGTATCTCTTTGCCAACTTACACGTGCACCATAGGTGGTAGGTTGTACCTACTTCCTCTTGGCATTTCCAACATTTCCCAGATTCTGTTTTATAGATTTTCTGAAGCTTATAAGGGGTCATATACCATCTATCAAAGATCTTCAAGTAATTCTCTTTTAGGTTTTGGGCCGCTGTAATTGCTCTTTTAAGTATATTGGTCACCACAATGTCTATTAAATGTTTATTCTAAATCAGCAAGTTGTTGGAGACGCAATACTGCTAATGCTTCCTTAATGCATATATTTTGGAGTTGTCCCATAGTAGCTACATTTTAGGAAGAAGTAATCACATGAGTAAATTTGGTATTGGGAAGGTCCTTGATATTCAGGGATGTCCGTGTCCTTTTGAATTATTTACCTGTTTCGTGGAAATTATTGAATGGCCAACAGAGGTGCATTTTTGGTGCCCTTTGACTACTGAAAGATTGCTACTTCGTTACTGGAAAGATAATTTTCCTTCAGATGTGATCCATTTGGGTAGAAGATCTAACAGCACTTGCAACATTTAAAAGAACAATGCATAGAAAATTTTTACAGATGGACTTACATTTAGACACTTAGTCAGTTTCTATAGAAACTTACAATTAATCTGGTTATTTTTCTTTTTTGTTTTTATTTTCCTGCTGTTATCATACTGGAACATTATTGTATGTAAATGAGAACCCTTTTCAATGGAAATAAAATAATATACAAAGAATATTTTATGTTTGGACTGGTTTTATAATTTTTAACACTCTTGATTCTTTACATATTTCTGGTGGGAACACAGACATCATGCTTCAGTTGTGGAACATTTGGCATGAGTTGTGCTCTACAATACACTCATGATTGGGTCTACATATTGGATTAAGTAGGCTGTGTTCACTGTAGAAACTGAATAAGCAAGGAGCAGTCTGAGGAGGAGGAGGCAAAGTCAATTCAGGGCAGGAAAGGAAGGCAGATTTCTCTTTTGTACAGGGGTTGTATCATTCCTGTATTCTACATAATGTTTAGAACCCTGCTGGCATTAATTCTGCAGTAAGTCTAATAATAGAACTATCACATGAGGTAGAGGGCCAGATTCATTGGATCAGAATAGGTCAACAGCTTAAGGAAACAGACTGTGCCCCAACCAAATACAGAGTTGTCCACGTGTGATCTCCTAGGTTTCCTCTTCCTAATTTACAGGGGTTTTGGAAAGGCTCAGTCAGAATCCCTGTATTCTTGCCACAGCAGGGTATAACTGAAGCATGAGTCTCTGGGCCCTATTATTACAATTGACAAGATAAATGGAATGCTGGATTAATATATAAGAGGTAATTGATGACAAATAGAGGGTTAGTGTTATAAAACGAATAATAATATTTATTAGCTCTTACAAGAAAAAAAAAGCTAGGAAGAAATACTGTAAATATGTGAAATTGTTCTAAGAAGATATTACCACTATATGTTGTATTACTAAAAGATGTATATATTTGTTTTTATTTATTATTTCTTTTTTTTGAAAATTAACAAAATTATTTAAAAAAAGAGCAATTTCTGCTGTGTAAGACATAGTCTGATATCTATAGCCATAGCAGTTATAAATGTTAAAACTAGTGGCCACTGATTAGTCAGAACAGTTTCTCTATTCTAGCCGTTCTCAACCTGTGGTCTGCAGACTCCAGGCTGCTGGCTTGGACAACAGGCTTTATGAACAGCAGCACGATCTCCATCTTCAGTGCTGCTGGAATGACAGAGTAGGAAAGTTTTGTGTTGAGTGTGAGAGAGAGTGAGGGAAAAAGGGAAAGGGAGGAAACAGGCAGGTAGGCAGGGGAGCTCCCATAGTTTAGGGGAGGGATGGGGATGGGAGGCTCCCTGATCCCCAACCTGGTGTCCTTCCCGGGCAAAGTAGTGGCAAGCAGGCTGCATTCTCCTGACACGCTCAGCAGAAGGGACAGGCAGCCGGACATAGAGACAGGTACCAGGCTATCATTTCCAGCGGCCCCAGGCTAAGAAGTGTGAAAAGGGGGAAACCTTTATCAGTGAGGTGGGTGCTTGTGGTGAGTTGTCAGTTGATGAGTGGATGATGGTGCATGCTTCTTTCTCCTTCCAGGGAAAAGAAGGAGTCCCTGAGACAGTCAAAGGTCTCCACTGTGGTCAGAGAGGGTGGGGGACGCAGTGGCAGCAAGTGTTGTGGGTCTGCTCAGGGGAGGAAGAAAGTGAGAATTTCCTGAAAGGAGTGTGTGAAGGGTGGGGGAGCTGGATCAACAAGACCATTGGGGGGTGGCTATGGAAGTGACATGGTGTGCGGGGAGGAAAGACACTGAGATTTCCTGAGGAGGAGAAGAGAGCAGGTAGAGAGAGGTTCTCCTGAAAGTGAAAGTTTTGGCCAGAGAGAGGCCAGTAACATTCATGTCTGGGTGAAAAGCTGCTTTGCAAAAATTTCCCAGTTACCTCCCCAAGGCCGAGGGTGGGCAGTGCAGGATCTGATAGGTGGATCCAGATTGGGGGCTGTGAAGAAAGAGCCTTTAAAGGTAGGATTGGAGAACGTGAAAGAGACTCCTGCAAATCCCTGAGAAGAAGTTGATATTTATTATAAAGACATGGTTGTTATCTTTTTGGATGGTTACCCTCCAAAATTAGTGGGAGGCTATGATGAATTGCTTCAGTACAGAGGAAGACATCTGGAATAGGCCCACCACCACCCCTTTTTATGGACAGAAATGCAGCCTTATTGATGGCAGGGACTGGTTTATCCTTCCAGCTAGCAACACTTCCTTTTAGGAAGAGGATCCAGAAAACTTATCTCTCAGAAAAAAGCTGAAACTGGATACTGTCAAAAGTGTGAGCTGTGGCCACTGCCTTGCCCACTTCCACCAACTGCAAGTTGCCTCATTCTCTGTTTTCCCTGTATTTGCTGTCATCTCTGTTTCCTGGGAGTAATTTGCAGCTCTTACATTAGTTAAGCACATGCTTTGCACTGAAGGATTCTAAAGTACTGGGGGTGGGGAGGTGTTGTTCCCATTTGAAGAGGCTGCCATTGTTATTGGAGACAAGCATTGCTTAATAGTGGCTCAGCACTACTCCATTATGTCCCCAGCATAATTGATAGAAACAATCCGAGCTGAGTTGAAGCAGAACATGTAATGCTATGACAAAGCTTAATAAGTGAAATGCAGTAACAGATTTATAATTAATTAATTAAATGTGTTCTGGCATTATTATTATTAATTATTATTTGTGTGGAATCATTCCAATAAAAATATTATAATAGGAGTGTCTGCATTTGCTTATTTCTCCCCTCTCTCCAAATCTGGAAATACTTGAAGAGCAACTTTAAATAAATATTTAATACACTTTATGGTTTTCAATCTTGAGTTAAGTCTTGGTGGTTCATGGCAACAAAAGATAGGTAACGGGGTCCCAGGTAAAGAAAAAGTTAAGAAACACAGCTCTATTTTATTCTTGCTACAAACTTCATGTCTAAAGACACAACCAGAGTTTGCTCCCAACACCATCTTTCATCTGAAAATACAGAAATGTAAATAAAAATTCTGTTTCTTCTGCTAGATTATGCCAGTCCCACAAGGGCACTATGGAGCAATGTTTCTCTTCATGGATGGGTACAAAGCATTCAAAATCAAGAGTAAATGCATCTTTCGCTTTCCATGAGATCTTCAGTCTTGCGGATGACAAGAACACTTTCCAGTTCTGTCTTCCCAGAAGTTATTAACATTCTCTCCCATACTTCTAATAGAATGATGCTTCCAAAGCATTTCCACCAGAGTATGTTAATAGTCACCTGCAGATTCTCAGCCTGTAGGTTGGAATATGATTTTGATGGAAATCTGGATGACTACGCATCTCAAAAGCTTTGGATACAGCAACTGACCAATTTGCTTTTTAAAAGATACTTTTTAAAATATAACTTCTGCTCCCATCAGTATCTTGTATATCTGTCAGCAGAGTGAGAGAGCTCAAAGAGGCTGAATGATTTCATATGAGATTAATAGGAGAAGGGGAGGCAGAAGTGTTCGAAGAATTACAGAAGTTAAACCACACGAGCACACATTCCATTGGCCTTACATACATTAAAGGACAGGCATGATTTTGACACATAACACGCATACAGCTTAGCATATCTCAGTTTGGAGGTTCCACATATGCCCAACAGAATCACTACTGGATTTTGCTAGTAGTCTCTTTTGTTTCCTAGTTGAAATAGGTTGCTGCCTTTGTTAGATCCTAAACTATTGTACATCCCTTCATATAATCCCTTCTGTAGTTATTCTCCCTTTTTGAATCATTCATTAAGGAATGGTGCAGAACCTACAGAGATATTTGACTGGTCTCCCAAAGATGCTGTGTATCTTCCTCCAGAGCACACAAGTAGCACCTGCTTGACATTTTCTAAGTTCTCATTTGAAGGATGACTTATGGTTTGCAGCTGTTCCTATGTCTACTATCCTCTTACCATCTTGTTCTCACTACACGTTTATCCAAACAAACATCTTTTAGCACTTTCCCTCAGCTGCATTACAGGTGAAAAATGCCATCTATTTTAGTTTGATTCAAGTCCATTATAGATAGTGGTGGAGATTTTACATAACAGACTAAGTTTTGCACTTTATAAATCTTTACATTGCAGAAACACAAAGAACCCAGTTAGTGAATTGTGAAGATATGCATCTGGTCACAGACAAGAGTGTTCCAATGCACACCAAGGGCTTCTGATGTACACTGAGTACTCCTGATGACCATAAGGCACTTCTGATGTGCTCTGGGCACTTCTGTTGCACTCTAGCACTTCCTAGTCAGTCTCCTAGGAGCGCCTTGATGGCGCATTGGTGCCCATTGTGCATTCAGAATGTGGTTAATTAGTCACTCCAATGGCTACCATTAGATGTCCATATCTTGTAACATGACAGCAGCCCCAGACAACTATGAACATTGCAAAACTACTCAATTGTACTGCCCATCCATATAAGTTCATTTAGAAGGATGTAAGCCCTATGCTGAATTCCAGCCACCTACAGAAGAAAAAACTTTTGCTTTGTAAGAAGTTTCAACTCTGGCATCCAAATCAAAACTATGAGGTTATAAAATGTTGTTCAGACAATATTCTGCTTTGTTACAAAAAATGAGTACACATTTATTCATAAATTGCTACACATTTGGTCATGAATATTGACAACTGAATTAGATAGAACTTACAGCTATGTTTAAACTTTAGCACCATGGGTGAGGAAACTGGCATTGTGAAGATCATATGAGCTACACCTTTCACACATCAGCTCTGGATATTTCATATCAAAGTTGTTATCTTGCATTAAAAATGATTGATTAAAAAAAAAGTTCATTGTGCCAGAAATCAAAATGTCAGAGACTGGAGATTAGACCATGAGATTAGAAGTCACTAAGCTTAATATTTGTGCTGGGTAAATCAGTGGAAATCATACAGTAATTAGAGGTAAATTTATCAAGCACGTAAAAAGACCAGTCTTATGGAAGAAGAGTGAACAGGGCTTCCTCGAAAATAAGCTGAGTTTTCTGGCAGAGTCAACAAGTATGAAGACATATTACTAAATTGTCCAGCAAAAGATTCCTGAGAGAAGTTAGTGACAATCTGAATATATCAAATAGTCCTACTGGAAACATGAAATGGCTGCCCAAAAGCTATTTGACTTTGCCATATCAATAAAATTCTACGTTAACTGCTGATGAATCAGTACAGATGCTCTAAACTGGCACACATTCACTGCTAGAAACTAACATAGAAGGTTTGCAAGTGTTACTATGATGAAGGTCAATTCACTTACTGTCACGTATGTTTCATGAGTGCTCTTTTACCATAATATGGAATGTATCATTTGAAGCTAATAACTTCAAATACAGAAACAGTCTTGCAGTGTAGTTAACATGGGTATAAATATATGATCAGCATTCCAAATTCTTTTCTATCATAGAAAGCAAGATGAAATCAGATTAGTGATTGTAATGGAATGCCTGAAATGCCTGGGGACTGAGGGGCTGCACAAAACACTCATAATATTATGATATTAACTTCTACATTTACTTTTGCCTTTAGTGGGAGTTTTTTTCATTATCTTTTACCTCTGTCTTTTTTTTAATCCATAATGCCAACCAGACTTCAATAAGATTTACATTCTCACTTTAAGAATGTGACATCATATTTTTGATATTGGCATTGTCCTTTACTAGTAACTACAAAGTGAAATTATTACCATATATACATATGTAAGTCAATCTTATGTATAAGTCATGGGCAGGTTTTGGAACCAAAATTACAGATTTTGGTATGACTCGTGGATAAGTCGAGGGCCATTCCATGGAGAGAGGAAAGTGTCAGTGTCACCTCATGGGACTCACTACCCCTGACCACTGCTGTTATTTTCCCATCCAGCATTCAAGCCTTTTACCACTCTACTCAGAAAAGCCTCTATATGTATGTATGTATGTATGTATGTATGTATGTATGTATGTGTATGTATGTAGATCTATCTATCTAACTAGATCTATATCTATATAATATGTGTGTGTGTGTGTTAAGGTACAGTATTAACTAATATAAAAAGGAACCATCCCATTCCCTCAATAGAGTGGTAAAAAAAGCAAGATTTTAGCCTGTCCTGGGAAAACCTAAAAGGAGCACTGGCCTCTCTACTCTGTCATTGCTCTTTTGATGGGAAGCACCAAAGAGCCATTGCTGCTGCCATTTTTCTGCCTAGGCATTCAAAAAGGCCAGAAGCAGTGCTGTGGTAGAGAGAGTAGAGAGGGCCGGTGCTTCTTTTAGGTTCTCCCAAGAAAGACAAAGCTCTCTTCTTTCGTCACTCTACTCAGAGAAGAGAATGGACCCTTTTTAAAAAATAAGAGTTACGGTACAATACTTACATTGATAAGCTGACCCAGATTTTGGAGGTCGATTTTTTGACTAAAATTTCTGGATTTATACACAACTATATATAGTATGTACATCATTCCTAATGTGCTCCCAAACACTCAAGTATTCACTGCTTTGTTTTAGGGTACTTCATACCTCGAACTGAATTAAGTCCAAAACAGTTTTGCAATGAAAGTTTTTGTCTTTAAATGTTTTTGAATTGGGTGAATTGATTTAGTTTAATTTAGAATGGAATTTTATTCCCACTTGGGAATAAGATATGCTGAACATAATGGTGCTTATCTATGCATAGATATGTACAGGACTGCATGGCTAAATAACAACTTTAAAATAATCAAGAAAATCTTAAATTTAAATAATCTTTCTAACTTTCTAAATAATATTCTGTTCTGAACAAATATTTAGATTAATTGGTTTCTACAAGAAATACAACTTGTTTTCAACTAGAAAAACTCTTTATCCAATACAGAAGCATTAGTATAAAAACAGAGACTTACATTATTCAAAATCTTTGACCACACAGTTATTTTTTGTAACAGTTCATGACCTGTTACCTCATATTTATATTACATGGCACTTTTTTGCTGGTACATTTTTTCCACATAACATTTTTGCTCAATATATTTGAACCAGTACCATGGATTCACTTACGGGGTTTTCTGGGGGCTGAGAGTGTGTTATGTGCCCAAGGTCACCAAGTGGGTTTCCATGGTTAAGTGGTGAATCAAACTCTGGTGTGTAGTCCAATTTTCACACCACTACACCACAGTGGAAATCTACTGAAATCAGTGGAAGTGCCCACACTGACAATAATTAAGTTTGGATCCAGCCTCGCATTTTTGTGTAATATATAATTCAGATAAAGCAGAACTTTAACAGAGATTGCAAAGGCCTATTGCTGAAATAGAAAAGTCATAGAAAGAGAAGAAAAAAAATTCTAAACGCATTCATTAAGGAACTCCCAACAAGAGAATGCATACTTTTTCCCTAAAAATTATTTTTAATCTCAATAAAGGGAATTTCCTTTGCTGCCATCAGCTTGTGTTCTGCACGATCAAAGTAATGTTCTCCACCCTACTGAGGAAATTCTCTAGCATTACATTCAGCATTACTAAAAAGAAAAAGAATATGGTCACTGAAATGCCCTATGCCAAGGATGGACAACTGTGGATGGGGCAGGGGGGCAGGTTTTGCCCCTGCACCTCTTGGTGGGCTGATGCACTCAATTTAACCAGAAATGACAGCAAATTACTTCTGGTTTCATTTTTGGTCTGTTAGATTTTTTTAAAAGATCTGGGGGTATGTTGGGAACTTTTGACACATTTGGAGTGGTTTTTGAGGGTGGTTTTCATAGAAGGTAGAAGCCAGTAGAAAAACAGAAAGATTACACTATAGGTAGAAAGACTCAAGAAAGCTACAGCCCTGGGGTTGCAAGCTCTGAGCATGGCTGTTGATAACAGGGTGACCTGTGTGTATGTTCCTTCAAGTCACCTGCTGACTTACAAATCTCTTATGCATAGGGCATCATGTCAACTTAACAGTGATTAAAAATAAAAGACTAAGGGCCTTTCCTCAGTATACTGTTATAGTCCTATTTTTCCACTTTCAACATCTTACGGAATCCTAGGGTTTGCAGTTTACAGAGGGGCATTTAGAATTCTCAGCCAGAGAACTCTTTGGCTTCAGTAAACTACAAACCCCAGAATTCCACAGGATGTTGAAAGTAGAATAATAGCATTATAACAGTGTAGTGTGGAAAGGCCTTAGAGAATAAAAACAGAACAAACAAACAAAAAGGAAGTTACAGCTTCTACAAAAAAAATGGTAAAGGGAACTGGGTCTGTGATTGTCCTAGAGCTAAGGAGGATAATCAGTGGCCTGATCCATATCAGAGAGAGTTGCAGCCTTCTCACGAGACAGAGCAGACAAGCAGCACACTTAGCTAGTACTGCTATCCTAGTGATGACTGTACTGGAAAGCTGAGGTGTCAAGCCTAAGTGAATAAGAAAGTTGGCTCATACTTATCTTCAGTCAAGTCTATTTATCTGCCCCTTGCCTTCAGCCTACATCAGGCACTAAGATGAGGGGATGAAAAGTCTGATGCCCAAAGAAGAGCAGGAGGAGTGCCACCAATATTCTGTTGGCATCTTACTACAAATTTTTCAACAGTTTCATTCTTTGTGGATGGGAAGCTGTGCTCTGTGCAGAACAGTAGTTTAGATGGCATTCTCAATATGGAATGAATAGGACTCAGACAATAAACAGGCAGTGGAGAGACATGACTGAAGTTATTGCCTTTTTGAACGAACTCACAGAAGAAGCATTTCTTTTTCCTCTTTTGACCCTGACATAATGAACTACAGAAAGAGCAAAACCAGGAGCTGAAGTAGGTATAACCAAACGGGAAAACATTTAAAAGAACTCAGAGAAACTGGTAAGACACAATCCAAAGATCACCTCTACAATAATTATCTTCATTATTTTTGGAGCCCTGGTGGCGCAGTGGTTAAACGCCAGTACTACAAGTCACAAGGTTATGAGTTCGATCCTGCCGGGCTCCAAGGTTGACTCAGCCTTCCATCCTTCCGCAGGTCGGTAAAATGAGTACCCAGCTTGTTGGGGGCATGTATAGAAAAATGTATCAAAATACATGTTATTTCTAACTTCAAGCTTCAAGCAACAGCTTCTCAGGCTGCAAAACATCACTCAGTTCCATGGTACATCTTCAACTCAGTTCCATGCAATAGTTTCTCAGCCTTTAAATATCTCCTTATCACTAACACTGATTGAACAGAACAGCAGAAAAAGCCTTCCATATCCTTTTTAGAAAAGCAGATGCAGCACTGATACTATAATATGTACCTAGACCATGATGTTTGAAAGCAATTGCTCATTGACCAGCAAAAAGCAGCTACCTACTCAACTGGGGCGGGGGGAATCAACTGCCTTGGGCCACATATGCAGCCATTCTGTGATTATCAAGAAAAAAGTGTTGCTACACAACACAGCTATATTCCATACCCAGTTTACATTTGGCAAGAGCAGAGGCCCATAATTAATGCTTGCGTGCACCTAAGGATGTACTGCAGTAACAACTAACAACTACTATCACTAATAGTAATAATGGGCAGAGGGTTTTTTAAATATAATGCCTCAACTTAAAAAATACTCCTGAAAGGATAACAATAAAACTAATGGAATATGCAGAGACGAAAACAGATTTTCTGTAGATTCTGTATCTATCTGGAAAAGAAAAACCAAACCAAACCAAAACAAATCAGCCCCACAACCCATATTAAGCTTAGTTTAGTTGAATGCTCATGCTTCATAAACTCTGATCTATGAAGCAAAAGCAAGCAGTGGGGTCAGGTTCCTTTTTCATAGAATACTGGAGATTATGAAGAGATCCCATCTTATGTTAAACCAGATTTTTCTTTTACATTCAAACACTACAAAAATAACTTAAGATCACATCATATCACATTCAGATATAACAAAGAATTCTGATCCAAAACTTTGGAAATGTTGCTTTTTCAACCTATAACTTCCAGAATTCCCTAACTGACATGGCCAATGGTGAAGCTGGCTGGGAATTATGGATGCTCTAATCCAAACACACATCTCTTCTAAACTCTGTTACGTTCATGTTCCACTATTACAATAAGTCAGGGCTCCACAGGATCAATCCAACTCCCTACAAAACCAAGCACCCCCAAAAGATGCTCCACAGAAGTCCTGGTTTATCAAGGATGAGAAAACTGGCTCCTAGTTCACATATCACAATAAACAGTCATGGGCCATACCAATTAACAAGTCTCTTGAACTGTAGCTTGCTGTTATGCCCAAATGTGGTCTACAACTTAATACCAGCCCAGATCTTCATGAACAAGTGAGGGCATGATGGGCGATAGCAAAAGAGGAGTATTCAGCCCCATTCTCACTCATGTTTTCAGTTTTGGACAAGCACAGAATTAGGACTACCAAAGGCCACCTAATCCAAACCCTTACCAAACTAAAGCACTCCCAAAAGATTGCCATCCATCTCTGTTTAATAACCTGCAAAGAAAGAGTGCCCCACTCTCTGAGCCAGTCTATTAGTTTTTATTTCCAAGAACGTCTCCCTAATGTTTGCACGGAATCTCTTTTCTTGTAATTTGGATCCACTGGTTTGTGTCCTAGTTTCTGGATCACTGAAAAACAAGCTCTCCCCATCTTCTACAAAACATCCCTTCAGATATTTACAGGGAGCTATGATATTACCATTCAGTCTTCTTTTCTAGAAACTAAACATACTTAAGCTATTCCTCACGGGCTTATTTTCCAGACCTTCAACCATGTCTGTTGATCTCTTTTGTACGCGTTCCAACTTGTCAATATCTGTTTTGAACCATAATACCCAGAATGGGGCACTACATTCCTAGAGAGGTCTGACAAAAATAGAATAGGTGGAACTATTACTTCCCTCAACCTGAGTATTATACTCCTGTTGAAGCAGCCTATAGTTTCTTCTGAGCATTTCATAAACCTACAAATACTTGTCTAAAATTAAGTGTGCAGGTATAACTATAGCTTAGCTTCATTAAAAGACCAACAGAACTTTCCCCCTCAGGATATTATTGCAGACCTTTGACAAAGCTATGACACAAGATTAAAAAGAAGACATTGTTCTAGATAAGTGAAGCCTGTACAACAGCAAGCACTTTGATCACAAAGGATTTTAATTACTTAACAATTGAGTAGAATAAAACACATAATCTGAGAATCTCTCTCTCTTCTTTCTCTAATGACCCCCCAACTGATTTCAATTTAACAGAACAAAACAAAAAAGTGTCTTATTACTCATTTTTGGAAAGCACCCAAGCATAAAAGCATTGAGCCATTATAGAGGCAAAACTTCATAGCAGAATCTGAGGGCAACTGTCCTACTGATTAGAAACTGAAATTTTAACACACTTGTGGTCATGTGTAGCATTAAAAAAAACAGTGGATCAAGTACTTATTAACTTTATAGGAATATCCAAATGTGTTGCTATGAAACACATTTTTTTTCTGAATAACCGCAGAAGGACAGCACAAAATGGTATCACAACTACGGTAACTTTGTCATGTACTAGCTATTGTCTCACTAAAACTTAGAAGGGCTTTGCGGAACAAAATATGCTATGACCGAGATTTTTATGCTAATGAGATTAGCGAGGTCCACACTGAGGTTATACATTTATAGTAGAATTCTTTTTGATTAAGTGGTTTCATAAAACTTTGGACAGTAGTCAATTTCTTCACTGTCACAATTATATTAGATTATGACACGGTAGGAAAAAAGGGAAAGACAATATGTTCATCTAGAATTCTACAAACATCACTGCTGTATAATCGCTTTTCATTATGATGTTTTTCTTCTTAGGAAATCTTTTCTTCAATAAAAACAATCACATCTGAAATTTGTTCAAGCTAAACAAATGATTTATGACCAAGCATGAATTTATCCGGTAATTAACCAGGATCAGCATTGCAGAAGAACAGCCTCAATGAAATGGTCTAAAATTATGCTGCAGTTATTTTGAAAATATTCTTTTAAAATCTCAGGACTGAATGGCTTTTCTAGAAATCTAATTTAACAGGGTGATACAGTTCATTTATTTTTCTTTCAAAAGGCCTGCACTGGCTTATTGTTTTATGAGGGTGAGATATTTAAAACATGATTTAAGAAGTGGAGTGACAATGGGCCTAAAAACAAAACAGTCTGAGGTTTTGTTTCAGAACTAACAACTACTTGCATCTGCCAGCATGTAAGGTGCACCAGCGTATAAGACATGCCCCATTTGTACACTGGCAAATACCATCTGCCAGCATATAAGATGCACTGGTGTATAAGGTGCATCCCATTTTCAAAAAGTATTTCTTGGGGAAAAAGTGCATCCTATATGCCAGCAAATAGGGTAGTTCTATTGAAACAGGAATGGGAAAACAGAGATTTAGGATTCAGACTCTCCTGGCACACTACTGCACATTATTCCAAGATCCAGGAGTCATTTATAATACTTTGACGCAAGTATTTCTCACTTCCAGTTGACTAACAATATCAGCAACTAATAAGCTTTTACTTCTCTATATGAAAGGGTTATAAACTTGGTTTTGTTACTAGCCACAACTAGCAGGGGTAACCACACAATCAGAAGAGCCCTCTTCCCTAATTCTTAGCATCCACCCACTTGCTCAACCACGACTCTGCATCTACTTTTGGCTGGTGGATCACAGGATTTCAGCAACAACAAAGTATATCCTTCTAGGCTTTGTGTCTGCCCACCCTTGTACTAGATTAGTGTTTCTTAACATTTTATTTAGTAGGGACCCAATTTAAATATCTTTTGTCGCTGCAGATGGCCAAGACTTAACTGGTTGTATGTGTGGAAGCAAGAAATGTCGCAGGCTTTCACTCCGGCACTCAGTATCATTCACCTGCGTGTTCTCACTGCACACAGAGATATCAAGTGCTGAGTATGCTTTTTGCTATCAAACCATTTCATAACTTTCGAATGGTCTGAGAGATTGTAATGAAAATGTGTATAAATGATGTCTGTCATTGGCAAAAGACTCCTGCTCTTTGAGATTCATGTTTGACTGTCTGTCTGTCTGTCTGTTCATCTATCTTCCTCCCTCCCTTTCTTCCTTTCACTCATTCCTTTAGTTTTCACTGTGAAAGCTCATAACATTTCTTCAAGCCTTCACAGACCCCCTGTGAGGACACTGAGCCCCCTCAAGGGTCCATGTTAAAAACTGCTGTACTAGGTCACTTGAACTAGAAGTATGTAACACAAAAGCAATTGCAACACACATCCTACAATGCTGCACACCTAAAAGTCTTCTACCTTTGCTCTCTTCTTCACTTATTTTGTCACCAAGCACTTCTTCCTGCTAGGCACCCATTCTACGGATAGAGAAATGACAGATAGCTCTGAAGTAGCTCAAAACCAATAGACCATATCCAGTAAGGACAATACTGCATTAACAGAGAGATGGGATTACACAAATTAATGGACTTCTTACATATCAGTTTCAATAACTCAGTGAGTGAATTGTGCTCTCCAACAGCCAAACAACCAGCAAATTGATGTAGATGAAAAGGGCAGAAAAGCACCTTGTCAAGACTGAATACTGTCTTTGTGCATTTTTACCATGGAGAAGGTAATGGAATGTGGAGAAGACATTTGAGCTATGACTTCATAATGATGGGAGCACTCCTTAGTCTGGCGCCAAGAATGGGGGGGGGAGGTAGGAGGGAATCATACAAATACCTGATCAGCACCTGCTCCAAATAATTGAATTACTCAGCCCTTTCCTTACTTTTGGAAATAAGAGCCCCTTTTCTCCCTCGAGACTGACTTTCTTTAAGAGCTTTTAAACAGTTACATTTCCCCTGTCTTTTGTGAAAATATTCCAGTTGCTCAGTGAACTAAGCATCACAAGAGCTGTCATGGAACTCTACAAGCAAAAATTAACAAGTAGCAACTGCACTGACATACAGAGTCTACTGCCATTATGTGGTTGCTTTAATATCAACATGGCTAACCTTGAACAAAGTGAGCTACTAAAGTAAGTACATATCACCACTGGATCTCCAAGTACTCCAAAACGGAGTTTAGGATTAACAACACGATCAGAACACTGTTTAATCTGTTCTCACAGTGACTGATGTTTTTATGAGATCCAAATATATTTTAGCATACAAAAGACCCAGGTATGTAAAGTTAGGAATAGAGACACACACACACATATATATATGCATGCATGCATGCATGCATGCAATTACAACTTGAATGCTGGCATCAAGCTGTAATGAAGAGAAGATATTTTGAAACTATTACTTGAAGTGGCACTTCAATATCAATGTCTGATGCTTGATTAGGCTGACTGTACCATTTTCACATCATTATCCAAAGTAAAATGAGGAAGAATCACCTAGCTTATTGCAAAAAGATGAAGTATGAAAGAAAGAAGACCACAACAACTGTGGAAGAAATATGTTTGTGAATGTGTTCATTAAAAATAATACCTTATTATCAAGACTTGGTCCTATCACTGCCAAACAGTTCCTGATTGTTTCTGCACATATATTAAGACATTATTATAGTTCAGTACAGGAGTATACAGCTGTTGATGGACTGCAAATCCCATTAGCCCTAGCCAGTATAATCAATGATGAGGGATGTGGGGATCTACAATACAACATCTGGAGAGCCACACTCACTGCAGTTTAATATATGGTTGGCTGCCACTATGTTGCTGTCAACTCAGTGTCAAAAGATTGACATGACTGCACTTACAGGTTGAGAACATGGAGGGAAGGTTCCTTCTGAAAAGGAGCACCGGAGGTAAGGAAGTGAAGTTGGCGAAAGTCATGAATAACCAAATCCCTGGAAGTTAAACCCACAAATGCAGAGGACTGACTGTATTGTATAAAATATCAATTGACTTCCGATTTGCTATAGTGCTCAATTCAAACTGCTAATCTTGACCTACAAGCCCAAAACAGCTTGAGCTCAAGATATCTGAAGGACAACCTCCTCTCATATGTGCTTGTCTGAGATCTAAAAATTTTCAGAGAAGGCCCTGTTGCATGTATCTCTACTCCGAAAAGTTGGTGGATAAATGTGACATTATTTTCTCTATAGCAGCACCCAACTGTAGGACTGGGGGCGGGGGGAGTGGTCAGGCTGGTTCCATCCCTTTTGAGTTTGAAATGCGCAATCAAGACCATACTATTTCACTTGGCCATTGATTCTTAAAATTAGGGGTGTCTGTTCTGGCTGTTTTTAAAACAATTTTTAATTATCTGATTATAGAACTATTTTTAAATAGGAGTTTTGGAATATTTTTATTCATTCATTCATTCATTCAAACTTTTTAGTTTGGTAGTTTAATTTTTTTAATCCACCATGCCTCATCTCAGGGGCCCTAGTAGATCAAGAGGCAACAAACAAATTATCAGCCCTAAACAAACAAACAAATACATACTCTCTAGCTATCAGCTGAAATTGATACATTTTAAAACCCATTTTTCTTAACTTCTTACTTTCACAGTGCCTAACAGTATGCTGCTCGGACAAAGGCAGAATAACTGCTATAAATAGAAATGTAAAATGACCATGTCTATAATAATGTAAAGCATTTTGAGAAGACCCAGTAACTAATTATATAGATGATATTTTAGCAAGATACTCAATATCTGAGGTAACTGACTAAGAGTCAGTTCAGAATAATGTATGATCTGAGTTTTATTCTAGTAGTGATATTTTTAAAAAACCAAGACAGTTCGCATAAATAGTAGGACAAGGGAGATTAAGTTTATTTATAATAAATATCCAGCAACCACGTGTTTGCTTGGCAGGCATCAATTTAAAAAATGATCTAAAACATTGTTTAAATATATACTACAGAAATGATGTAAATATTAACTATTCACATATGTATTTCAACGGCATGTTTTAAAAAGAAAGTTTTAGATTTTTTAAAAAAATGTTGTCTACCATTTAACTTCACTCCAATCTCTACTCCCATAACAAAGAAACCAGTGTTTTTATGCATAGACAACAGGGATCCACTGCCTATCTGGATTGCCAATCAGAATGGGCTTTGCTTTGTCATAGGGCTGTTCAGAGACAATATCTGCTGAAGGTACACAGTGGCACTCATTTGTTTGTGGCTGGTCTGAGATAACATCTAGGACAAATTGCAGAACAAAGAAAAACAAAATATAGGTCAAAGTCCTCATGGAGCATTATGCTAGCATAATAGTTCATTGCCCTTTCATAGAGTACTTTTTGTAGGGTTGCACAGCAGCACAGAACTTGTCCCATGGTGATTTTCCAGACCAGCTTCCCCAGAACAATCTGGCTTCAAGAACTCACCCAGAAACCAGAGATTGTACAAACAGGTTGCTTGACAGGTTCCCAACAGAAGCAGCAACAATCTTCCCTGTCTTCCCTCATTGCTGCTATGCTCACAGTCTTTTTGTTCCTCCTGCCATTGTACCCTCTACCAGCATACTTACGCCAGTGTAGTACAGTATCAGAATTCTGGCCACAATATTGTAAGTATCAATTTGCACAGTGAAGGATCATATTCAGTATGAACAGCACATGCTCTGCACGTAGAAAATCTCCGGTTCAACCCCAGAATCTCCAGTTAAGCAACAAGTGATGCTCAAGATCATGAAGAATCACTAATAGGCAAAGGAGACAACACATAGCCAGAGAGACAAAGCCATATAGCACAAGGCAGCTTCACATCATCTTACATGTAGATGTAAGTACACAAATAGTTGCATCAAGAATCCCAGTATATAATCTTGCCACAGCTGGATTGGTGCATATGGGCAAATATCTATGATAACGATTCTTTCAATGAATAAGAGTACCCACAATTATATAAGTTTGTTTAGGCAAAAACAGACTGTGGCTAGTGCTGCCTGCAGTTGTGGCACCATACATTATGTGGGCTGCAAAAGCAACCACAAAATGAGCTAAGCTAGAATTAAAATTCTGGCTCTGAATATTTTAAACTTTGCTTAGCCTTTTTGTGGGCTCTTAATGCACTTCATTTGCCCCCAACCCAACACACAACAATATAGTCTTTTGGAAGATTTGTTTATCACAGTGAAAAATTCTAATGATTTTTTCTACTTTTCTTAAAGACAGCTTGCACAAACATCTGGCAAAGGTGGGTTCAGTTTAGTGAGTCCTATCATGAAGTGTAAAGAGAATTTGTTCTTTAAGCTTTGAGATATACCTTGTTTGTTGTTGTATGTCTTCAACTCATTTCTGACTTATGACAACCCTAAAGCCAATCTATCATGGGGTGTTCTTGGCAAGATTTGTTCAGTGGGGATTTGCCTTTGCCTGCCCCCAAGTTACCCAGCAGGTTTCCATGACTGAGCATATATTCAAACCCTGGTCTCCAGAGTCAAAGGACCTTTCTGCACTACACTGTTATAGTGCTATTATTCTACTGTAAACATCTTATGGAAACCTGGGGTTTGTTGTTCTCAGCCAGAGAGCTCTTTGGCCTCTGCTAGTCCATGCTGGCTCCTTCTGGAAATCTTACTCATTGCTGTAACTCTGTGATTATCTATTCACACTAAATATTTATATTCTGGAAGACTGAAAGTTAAATATAAACTTTTTTTTTTACAAGATGTGCTTTTAAAATACCCCTCCACATAAAGATATCAGGATACAGCTATCTGAAATTCTTTCACTAAAAATTAGCATAAGATTCCCCATGACCAGTACACTGCAGTGACTTTTTGAGACAACAGTAAAGCTACCAGTATGATGAGATGATCACAATGTCAAAGACTGACCAGATCAAGATTCAAATCCCTACTTAGCCATAAAGTTCACTAGAAAACCTTGGGCAAATCATTATACATCTCAGACTTTAGTACTACACAAAGATTGCTGTTATGAAAACAATGGCCATTTCCACACTAGACTGTTACAGCACTATTATTTCACTTTCAACATCCTATGGAATCCTGGGGTTTGCAGTTTCAGGAGGGGCCCACATCCCATCCATAGGATGTTGAAAGTGGAATAATAGTGCCGTAACAGTCTAGTGCGGAAATGGCCAAAGTAGGGCGAAAATTATACTTTCTCGAGCTTCTTGGACAAATGGAAAAATATAAAATTGAAAAACAAAAAACTCTTTACAGTACCATTTAACTATAAAAACTGATTATAATGACCCTCACATGCTGGAATTCGCTTAATCTGAAATAACAAAGTATGTCTTTCTTCTTAATATATTAATACTATTGGTAACTGTTAGCTTAAGGTAATTAAAACATAACTGCTTCAATATATATAAGCCCCCGTGTTCATTTGTGCAGAAGCAAAGCTTTAAATATCAGAATTATACAAATGTGGACTTGGAAACCACCTACACATTTCAAGTGTATTAACATATATTTCAAAGTAGTACAAGAAATATATACTAACTCCCTGAGTAAGAGCTCACAAAACAGAAGCAGAGTTGCTTCAAAAAAAAAAAAAGTATTCACAAAGAATAAGGACTTGAGTTCCCAAAAACAAGTTTGTCTCAACACAACAAAATCAACCTTAGGGAAAGGGCTTGTAGCTCAGTAGAACACGCACGTTTTGCATGCCAAATTCATCCAAAGGTGCCAAATTCAATCCCTGGTATCTGGAGGTGGAGATAAGAAAGAATCTTGCCTGAAACCCCGCAAGGCTGTTGCTCATCAGTGTTCACCATATTAGCCTAACTGGACAAACTCTGATTCAATGTAAGACAGCCTCCTGTGTCCCTACATCATCATTACCCATTTACCCAAGTTACTCCCATTAATGAAGTGGTTATACATAATATAATCACAGTATGAATCCTCACACTACAGCTATGCAAGATAGCTATAAAAGTTCATTAGACGAACAGGGTAAAATGCAGACAACTAGAGATCTGGAAATGGATGACAGATGCAATGTAATTGTGTTTTTTTCTATAGATTCTTTCAATATTTATAAATAAAGAAATATTTGGAAAAACATAATTGTGAACTATGAACTATCCCTAGACAAACACACTAGCCCCTGACTTCTCTGATCAACCCAGTACGTTTTTGGACATGCCAAACTGGTATCACAGAATCTCAGCAAAGTGTTCCTATATACAGGAAGCTTTCTCCAAATTAAGCTGCTTAACAAAACATCCTAGATTTAGCCTATGAGGTCTACTGAGCCACTGAGCACTTGGCAGAACTACCACCTCTCCACTCTACAGATCCAGCTACCACACTATGCAAATTATGCATGGTCAATTATATTGTGAATATGAAAAGAAGCATGTTAAATTAACATCTACCCATATATTTTTAATAGTAAGAAGCACAGGAGTTTTGTACCAGTATTTAACCTCAAGTAGAGTTTACTCCATTCAGGATAAACACACACAAGCACAAACATGTATGCACACACACACAAATGCCATCAAGTGCTTTTGCTATCTCCCGTTATCTTTCAAAGATTCTAACAAAAAATAAAAATAGCTGCAAAACTTGACAATATTTAACATCAGTTATAGAACCATAGAGTTGGAAAGGGCCTTCTGGGCCATCAAGTTCAACCCCTGCTCAGTGCAGGATCTCTAGTAAAAGCATTTCCAGCAAATAGCTGTCCAGCCTCTTTCTGAAGATGTCCAGGAGAGATCCCACCACCTCTCTAGGGAATTGGTTCCACTGCTGAATTATTATTATTCTCAAGGCATTCCTTCTAACGTTTAATTGAAATGAAATTTAAAATCAGCAGATAACAACCCTGCTCCCTTCTCTCTGTGGCAGCCTTGAGGTATTTAAAGACTGCGATCACGACACCCCTTAGCCTTGAACACGCCTAGGTTCCTCATGTATTTTTTTCTCCACATCTCTTATCATCCTTGTTTGCCCTTCTGTAAAACCATTCCAACTTGTCTATATCCTTCATAAAATGAGGCACTCAGAACTGAACACAGTACTCCAGATCACTGCAGAATATAGCAGCACTCTAGCATTTGCCTTTTTTGCTGCAGCATTACACTGCTGTTTCATATTCAATTTATGATCAACAATAATCTCAATAATCTCAAGATCCTTTTCACAAGTAGTATTACTGAGCCATATATCCCTCATGCTACACCTGGGCTTTTCTTTTCTGTCGGCTAAATGTAGAATTTCTATTTAATTTCATTTTAGCAATTTCTGCCTGATTTTCTAGTTTATCAAGGTCTTTTTCAATTCTGTTGTTATCTTCCAATATGTCAGCCACTCCTCCTAGTTTTATATCACCTGCAAACTTGATGACCTTGTCATCTAAGTCATTGATAAAAACAGTGAAGAGTAACGGCCCCTAGGAGAGAATCCTGAGGCATTCCACTCAAGACCTTTCAGTCTGAAGTGCAGCCACTGATGACAACTCATTGAGCATGGTTTTCCAACAAATTATGGATCCATCTGAGTATATTTCTGTCCATTCCTTATTCAACCAGTTTGCTAATCAAAATGTTAAAGGGAACCTTATCAAATGCTTTGCTGGATTCCAGATAAATGACATCCACAGCATTCCCACCACCTACTAAACTGGTGACTGATTTTTTTTAAATACACAATTACTTTGGCAGGATTTGTTCCTGACAAACTCATATTGGCTCCTACTGATCACAGCATTGTTATAAATATACTTGAAGACAAGACTCCTGTATAATCCATTCTAGTATTTTTCCTGATACTGAGGTCAGGCTGACTGGCCTGCAGCTTCCTGGATCTTCCTTTTTTGCCCCTCCTCCCTTTTTTTTTGAACAGAGGGACAATATTTTCTTATCTTCCTTCCTCCACCTTACCCGTTTTCCATGGCAAGTGGTTCTGTAAGTACGTAAGCAAGCTCCTTCAATACTATGGCCCTGCAGATTTGAAACCATTTAGGTTAATAACGTTATTCACGACAAACCGCTTATCAATCTTGACTTGCAATCCAGATTCTTGCCAAGGTTTCTGCTGATGCATGAAACTACAATGTTTTCTTTTTGGTTAAAAAACCAAAGCAAAATAGATGTTGAGCAGTTCTACCTTTTTGTTGTGACCTGTTAGCATTTTACCATCATTGTTGAGCAGCTGTACTACCATTTCCTTGGTCATTCTTTTACTTTGAGCGTATTTGAAAAATCCGTTCTTGTTGCTTCCTGCTTCTTTAGCCAGTGATTCAGTGATTTCCACATACACTGTTATAACGCTATTATTCCACTTTCAACATCTTATGGAATCCTGGAGTTTGTAGTTTAGGGAGGGGTATTTAGAATTCTCAGCCGGAGAGCTCTCTGGCCTCAGTGAACTACATACCCTAGAATTCCATAGGATGTTGAAAGTGGAATAATAGCACTATAACAGTGCAGTATGGAACTTTTGAGCTTTACCTTTCCTTATGCTATTCCCGCAAGCTTGGGTGACAAATCTGTATTCTTCCTTGGTAATTCATCCTTCCTGCCATTTTTTATACATGCTCTTTTTTCCTTTTCACTTCCTCCTCAAGTTTACTACGCAGCCACCCTTTTTTTCCCAGATGTTTCCAATTTTTCTTTTTCTGTGGAATTATATGTGATTGTGATTTTTAGTCCTTCCTCTTCATCTCTTATTTGGACCCAAAGGGGACAGAAGGTGTGTGGACAATGATACATAACTTAATCAATAGGTGGCACTGAACTTTGTTGTGTCTGGATCAGGTCCAGAGTTCCCTGTTGCTGTTCTTGCTCAAGAGACACAATTAAGTTTCTCTCTAATTACTTGATTTGTGTATTTTCTGGGCCAGAGATGGGGAATCTTTGGCCCCCTGTTTCTAGCTAAAACTATGGTTTTCAAACTTTGGTTCTCCAGATGTTTTGGACTTCAACTCCCATAAGCCTCAGCCAGCATGTCTAATGGGAGCTGAAGTTTAAAACACCTGGAAGCCCACACTTTGAGAACCACTGAGCTAAAACCTCCAGAATTACTTGCCACTGGTCACTGCGGCCTCTGGGACATGAAGTCCAAACCATCTGGAGGACCAAACAGGTTTCACCCCTGCTTTGAACTTTCAGTGACAGTAGTATCAGATGTCATATTTTAAACCCACAGATTCATAACATGACAAACATAACAGCACAGATCTCTGCATCAGAGGCCTTTAATCATGTTGCAGAAAGACCTGAATGGAGAGAAAGATTTGCTTCCTTTAGCCTCGCCACAAAGCTTCACAAGGATGTAGGCATAGTGCAAGTAAGTTCCCTCCTTTATGCTACAGGGAAAGATGCCAACAATTTTCATAAATCCTTTGCCTTTGGTGCAGAGGGCCTTCAGCACAACTATGAGATTGTTCTAGCCAAGTTAGCTGCCATTTCATCCCCAAGAGGAATGTGGTTTATGAGAGGGCCAGCTCCTACCAAAGAGCTCAGAAGCCTGGAGAAACTGTTGAGTCATTTCATTAGGGCCTTATATGAACAGACTGAACACTGTAACTTTGCTTGTTTTAAAAAAGAAAGAAAGAGCAGCACTTTAGAGAGGCTAATTGCTGCTTGGATTTCTAGACAAAAGGGTTTCTTTATGGAAAAAAAATACAGATAATACAAGACCTACTCTTTCACAGATCCACTCAAATATCCAGTCTGGTAAGACAAAAAATCTCAGGAATAATTTTGAGGAGGTAACCTGCAGCTTACAAGACACTAGAAGCAGAAGTCATTTTGAAAAAGAAAACTCAATTCTCCCAGCTTCTGCAAAAGCTGCACAAATGAAAGTAAAGGGGAGAAAAACCATCTAGCCCAATAAAGCACTCTGCAGATAGGCTCACCCTATCTGACTGCATGCATAATATGTGGAAAGGTTCAGAATATCAAAAGGGTTAACCCTCCTAGAGGAGAAGCACAGTGCAGGAAGTCTTCAAATATAGAGAATTTTGATAGAGTACGTCATACTTTGATTGTGTAAGGTTTATTTTTAGAAAGTTTTTAATTCCAAGTCCTAAAAAAGAAGACGGTGAAACAAAAAAGGGGGGGGGAAGTAATCAAGGGTTAAGCATAGACCTACAGCGTCAGAGTGGTGTAGCAGTTTGAGAGCTGGACTACAACCCCGGAGATTAGGGTTTGATTCTCTGTTCAGCCACGAAAACCTTGTGATATGTTCACCTTAGAGTTGCTGTAAGTCAGAAATGACTTGAAGGCACACAACAACAACAACAACAACAACAACGAGTGTAGACTTTGTATAGGTTGATCATATATCCCCCTCAGTAAAAAAAAAGAAAATCTAATCAAAGTTGGCACTTGAGGATACACATTCAAATGTGCATAAGGCACCAAGATCTTCAGATCACTGAAAGACAGTATTCTGCCCCAATACGACATTTCATCATGATCTATTCTATATGGATCTGCTATAACCTGATTGGGCCTGAGTCATCATGGGTCTCATTGGTTGTTCCTTACAGATCCCTTCACTTTTGTTTTCTTCTCTTCAATGTAGTCCTTCTGCTGCTTGAAGTGTCTTGTCCACTCATCTCTTTTTTTATTTCATTCAGCCACTCATCCTTCCATTCTTAATTTCCTTTTTCGGTTACCCTTATTTTTTCCACAATAAAGTTCACTTTTCCTTTACCTCAGTAATTGAGTAAATTGACTGTCTCTACATACAGCTATAGAGATGCTAGCATAGTATATGTTCTATCCAAAGAGCCAGGCACTGTTCACAGTCCTCCAACGGAGTCCATAGTAGCAACCACAGACAAGGTTTGGAAAAGCTTATCTGTTATTTACTGTTTTTGTTTCAGCAGTCCAAGTTAGCAATAAATTCAGAGGGTCAGTTCAAGGGAGTCTCTTGCAGCACAGTCAGCACACAAAGCAATGGTCAAGGTTTTCCAGGAATACGAGCCAAGGTTCAAAGAAGAACATATTGCTTCCATCGGAAATACCAGTTGTCTGCCAAAGACTCCTCCCCATCCCATCTGTAGTATTTATTAGCCAGCAGCCACCTTGAGCTGTTTGCCTAATCAATGCATCTTGTCTATATAAATGCTCTGAGCTCGTGGGCTGTCCCTTCCTCATCTACACTAATATTGCAGTAAGTATTGTCCTGTTCGTGTCTGTGTGTTGTGGCTATTGGGGAGGATCCTGTCTGTGTTTGCACCTGAGTCCTGGGACTGGAGCATGACACCATAATGGTTTTGGTGCTGGTTTCTGGAGACCAGGTCCCTTTTTGTACACCATCCACAACCTGAAATGGCCACAGGATAACCACAGGATTGCAATGACGGTTCTGCATGACGGTTCTGCATTGTTGCGATCCCATGGCAATCCCATGGCAACCCATCGTAATCATGGATTAAATCATTGTCAGATTTCTTCTGACAACGACACGCAATTGTGCAGTCCTGTCACCTCCCTCCCGCACTTACCTGTCATATGGAACATCTGGAAGCGCAATGTCTGTGCTTCGTCCCCCAGCGCAGCCTGGAAAACTGTCAGGCTGCACTGTGGAAGGGAGGGTGGAGCCATTGCGCTTCCTCCCACCCAGCAGGCAGCCAGTGTGGAGGGGAATGCAGCAGAAGCTATGCCCTCCCGGGAGAGGTTTTCTCTGGATCTCCACGTGATGGCTTCGGAAAAAGGTAAGGTGCAAAAAGGTATCCAGGGTTCAAATCCCCACTTGGTCACAGAAACCCAGTGGATGACCTCAGGCAAATCACCTTGAGCCACAGAGGACAGCAATGGTGAACTCCATCTGAACAAATCTTGCCATGAAAACTCTGTGATAGTTTCACTTCAAGGTCACCATAAGTCAGAAATGACTTGAGAGACACATCAACAAACACAACTGTATATTGAGACCAGAACAGATGGATGGGGAAGGTTTGCTACAAGTACACATGGAATCAGGTCATGCTGACCACCAGGTAAACAGACTGTACAAGAAGTTACATCATCAGTGGATGGTCAATTCTGCTTAAGCTCCATATCATGTAAAGTCAAAGAGCCTTACAAGAGGAATAAATGTATTATATGTTAATTTTAAAATACGTTCAGGATCTGACATCACTGCTATTTCAGAGAAAACCTACAAAGATTCTATAGCACTGCATACCTGGATTTGGAAAAGACTACGTTAAATAGCCCAAAGTTACCTCCACACAGCATTAGATGTTTCACCATGCCAACAAGCTACAAAGAGATGTCTGTGTTCAATGGGTATGTGATATGAGGCCATGAAATAAACAGTTTCTTCAAACACAATGCAGCTGCCAAAACAGAACTACTGAAAACCATGGGAGAAAAAGAGGAGGTATTTAAAGCCACTGAACTATTAAAAGGTAATCTCAGTGTACTTGCAAATGAAGAAATGATATCAAACCACATAGTGTACAAACTCCTTAAAGAGTCCCACTTCTTTACTCCACTCTGCAAAATGGAACTGGAAAGCATGAGGGAACATAGCATATTGAAGGAAATCACAAAGCTGACGTCACTGCATGCCCCATTAGTCCAAGATGTGAAGAACAATGGGGAAATAGGCATTTGTGTGGATTTTTAAAATATGTCATTCAAACACTATAAGAACTCCTCTAAAAATGATATGTGCCAAAGTATTTTTCAAATTGGCTACTCAAACAGCTTCTGACAAATAGTTCTGACAATTCACGCCTCTGGGTTAAAATTCTGTTCTCAATATCTGGAATCACAAATGCTGCTGGGATCACAGAATTTCTGTATTAGAATGAAGGTGATCTAGTTAGAATGAAGATGATCCTAGTGTATGAAACTCTTGATAGTGGTCATCATTTTGGACTGGATCCAGGTATCTGAACTAAAGTTGAACCACGAAAATGCATTTTTCACCATAGTAGAAACAATTTTTGCAAGAAATAGTCAGACAACCTGGGACAATCCAGAGACAACCTCTCAGAGAAAATGCTGTTAGAGAGTTGAGAATGCTAATTAATTTTTTACAGAGCTGGGAGAGTTGTAAGGACTGGAAAACTATTTACACTGGGAAGCTAACTCAACAAAGGTCTGGCTACCAAGTTTATTAATGCAATTACAAGAACAGAAAGGAATGGTGTGGGGCCACTGGCAGATCAGAAAGGTGCTTTTATAAACATAAATATCGAATCCCCAATAGCTCAGTCTTATGCTTTTAATGATGCAAACAAACCCACAATTGTCATTGCCAATGCAAGCAACTACAGACTAGGTAGAGTATAACTAAACCTAAACATATGGTTCAGAATGGTTGCCAGTTTCATTTTGCACCAAAACTCTTACTGAAATGGAAAATGTCACGCAAAAAACACAAAAGAGTTCCATCGTTGTGCCTGTTGTTGTTGTTGTGTTCCTTCAAATCACTTCTGATGTATGGTGACCATAAGGTGAACTCATCATGGGGTTTTCTGAGAGTGTGTGATACACCCAAGGTCACCCAGTGGGTTTTCCATGTTTGACTAGGGAATTGAACCCTGGTCTCTAAAGTCGTAGTCCAATGTTCAAGTCATTACATCATGGTTAGTCTCCCAACCTAGCATTTAGCCATACTTTTTTTTTAAGAATACTGTGTATCTTTTTAGTCTACCATCTCTTGACTCCTCACAGATCATAACTCAAGGGGTCAACTGTGCTGGAGCCAATTTCTGCATTTCTATACAATTTTGTAATTTTGGCAGAAATGTAAGGTCCTGCACTTAGGCAGAAAAAATGGAATGCACAAATATAGGATGGGGGACACGTGGCTGGATAGCAGTACATGTGAAAGGGATCTAGGAGTCTTGGTAGATCACAAGCTGAACATGAGTCAGCAGTGTGATCCAGCAGCCAAGAAAGCCAACAGGATTCTTGTTTGCATCAATAGGAGTACAGTGTCTAGATCAAGGCAGGTAATGGTACCACTCTATTCTGCTTTGGTTAGACCTCATTTCGAACACTGTGTCCAGTTCTGGGCACCTCAGTTCAAGAAGGATATTGACAAGCTGGAATGTGTCCAGAGGAGGATGACCAAAATGGTGAAGGATCTGGAAGCCATGCCCTATGAGAAGTGGCTTAGGGAGCTGGGTATGTTTAGTCTGCAGAAGAGAAGGTTAAGAGGGGACATGATAGCCATGTTTAAATATTTGAAGGGATGTCACGTTGAAGAGGGAGCGGGTTTGTTTTCTGCCGCTCCAGAGACTAGGACAGGGACCAGTGGATTCAAGCTGCAGGGAAGGAGATTCCACTTGAACCTCAAGAAGAACTTCGTGATGGTCAGAGCTGTCCAGCAGTGGAATATGCTGTCTCAGAGTGTGGTGGAGTTTGGAGGTTTTTAAACAGAGTCTGGATGGCCATCTGTTGGGAGTGCTTTGATGTGTGTTCCTGCATAGCAGAGAGTTGGACTGGATGGCCCCTGGTGTCTCTTCCAACTCTATGATTCTATGTGACCTGGATGAGACCAGAAATCATCTCAGTTTGCATTTGGGCTTGGGGAAGAGGTCATTTTGGGGCACTCTGCTGAACTGCAAATAAGCTGGCAGGTCAGGAGGCGCTGGGAATTATTTTTTGTTCATAGCACTGTGCCAAGTAGTATTTGGGGGCATTTTATGTGTAATCTTTCACCTAGCAAAGAAAATTAAAAATTATGAGTAGTTTAGGATGCCCAGGCACTTGAGGTGACAAGAATGTACTTGGGGCCTCATGCAGTCCACACCTCCTCCAACCCTACCATAAATCCCTGGTGACCTTGATAAATCAAAAAGATCTGGAGCATGATTGAGCACAGCTGAAGTCACTGAAAGTCCTAAATAGAAAAAGAAACCCTATTATTGTTCCACCACCTACAGTGAAAGAAATCCTAGATCTCACTTGCTAAGATCATCTAAGTCTAAACAAATGCTGCAAGCAAAGCATATGGAATGCTGGAACAATACTGGAATTGACTCAAAGAGCAAAATCTTCTCCTTAGAGTACTACAAGCAAAACAAATTAGTAAAATGGAAATAATTTTCAGTCACTACACCTTTATTTGATATAGCTTGGAAAAACTCAGTTGTGTGAATTGAGAGGTTAACACCATTTGACTCTCATGGGCTACACTATTTGACACTCATGGACCACCACTGAAGGGATACAAATATTTCCCTTCCCTAATGTCACCTGTTCTGCTGCTGCTGAACAGCTGAAGCATAACTTTGCTCTGAATGAATTTGTGACTGTCAATACAACCCAATTTACAGTAGTACAATTCTAGTTGTTTCATATATCTTACACATTTTGCCATATTACTACTAGCTTTCCAGTACCCTCAATAGAACAATAAGCCAGAAAGAGCACGACAGATTAGAAAGTAAATCCTTTAGACAGAATAGTCTACATATTGCTCTTTTAAGCTACAGGTCAACACCACTGATAATTAATGCATATAGACAAGCAGAATTCATAACAGGAAGACAAATGGGACATTTCTATGGTTGGCATAATCAGTGTGAGCCATCCATTTAGAACAAAGACAATTTATACCAAAGATTAATGGAGAAACAACAATGTAGCCTTCAGCTACTGTAAAAAGGAAAAGTGCAAGACCCAAATTATATATTCTATGGAGATCAAATGTAGGCTACTTAACAGAAATCAATGATACTTTCCAAGCCTTCAGAGTGTACTATCACCAGAGACACACACAGAGAACCTGACAACACAAGTCTATCCATTGAGACTCTGCCCTTGCCATCTTGTGAGACTTGAGAGATCACCAGTTGCTCTATTCAAGTTGCACAGAGGCCTTCAAGATCTAGAGATGAGTGGCTAATTACATGAACTAGCAAACCAAAAGTTTGTCACTATATAATTTAGTTGCTGGGCGGCACTGCACATGGTTGTGGCCGGGTGAATTTGGGAATTTGTTGTTATTCAGTTGAAGAGAGATATGTCAGAGGTCTGGCTTTCAGTCTTCTGTGTCAAAATGATCCATACTTTCTGGATATGTTCTACAGTGATGAAATTTTTCAAGAAATTAAAAAACAGATTTTGAACAAGGCCACGCATACCAGTAACAAGTACAAAATTTGGAATCTGAATAATTCCTGCTATTTAATAGCTAACAGGTTGTCTCATTAGACACAGAAACTAACAAGGAATATACCTAAAATGAACTGTTAAGCAATATATGAAGATGTGAATTAGTCCAAATATACCTTTGATATGTTTGCCTGAGGACTGCAGTAAGTCAGAAATAACTTGAAGGCACACAACAACAACCTCTTATTAATGCTCTGGCCTTATTTATTTGTGATTTAATCACTTGAAATTCAGTGGCCAAGGCTCCACACCTTATGAACACGGGCGCCATTTCCGCACGACAGTGTTAAAGTGCTGCTATTCCACTATCAACCTCCTATGGAATTCTAGAGTTTGTAGTTTAGGGTCTTCCCTAAACTACACTTCCCTAAACTACACTTCAAATTCTCAGCCAAAGAGCTCTTTGGTCTCAGTAAACTACAAACCCCAGAATTCCACAGGGCGTTGAAAGTGGAATAGCAGCACTTTAACACTGTTGTGCGGAAATGGCCGGGTCTTTTCCTCCCTCAAGCACCAAACACCTTTACACACACACAAACACACACAGAGAGAGAGAGAGAGAGAGAGAGAGCATACAATGGAATACCCTATTTTTATTTTCAGACAGAGCAGCTCTCTGATCCAACTCTTTTAATATCCAAATTCAAAAGAGGTTTTCCATGAATGCATCATTGCTTTTGTCTGGGAGGTCATTCATGGAAATGTGGAAGAACATTCCACTGTAAAGCTTGCCGCACATCAGACACGGAATTATAACAGCAAGAGTTAAATGAGGCAAATAATAGGAATGGTACAAATTGCTGGTAGAGAAGTAATATGACACATATAGAGGTGCACTATTGTTACAAAAATTGGAACAGTAACTGCAATAACTCGGGTGTAATAGCAAACAGATTTCAATTCTCCATTGGTAACCAGTGGACCGCTTTGTCTTGAGGCATTAGCTCAGTATGTGGCCCTACAGATGTTGCTTGGAGTGTAACTCCCATCAGTATGGTAATAGATGATGGAATCACTGTCCAGTGATCTCTGCAGAGCCACTAGATCCTAATCTCTGGCTTAGCTGGAGCCAGTATTTGGTTTCCAGGAGGTGGTTAGTTTCAGCTTTTGTAAGAGGGCCAGAGTCACTGGCTGGAATCTTACTATTACTTCTAACTAGAGTAAACACACTGAATCAGCTGCCATACAACAATGACTTTTTATTAATGTTTTGGCCCTGTTATTCATAATGGTCTGGGTTCCACCACTTGAAATTCAGTGGACAAGATCTCAATGAGATCTACATTGTGATTCACAATTCAATAACTTATCCAGTGGGTCTACCCTAATCAGGACAAACCAACAGGCTCCCAGATAATGGCAGATTTTTATGTTGGCCAATTTTTATTTGGACTAAGAACATGTTAAACCCTTCCACCTGTGTGCCAGCATCCTGATCCTAATGACTCTTTCACTGCTATTTAACCAGCAAAAATCAGAGCTATTCAATGCCTGTATGTATTTAACATACTGATCCTATCCTTTCTGGGAAAGATGAGTATCTTCTGTGCAGTGGGCCATGGACCATCCAGTTTTCATAGAAAGAGACCAACCACTGCTCTCCTACTCACAAACTAAAAGCAGAACCTTCCCATAAAAGCTAATGTAGCATTACTGGAACGGACTGATAATAGTGGGGTCTCTAATTCAGCTCTCCTCTTAGCCATGATAAATTTGCTATATGGCTGTGGCAAAGGTGGGCAAGGTGCAGGCCTGAAGATGTTCATCATTCCTTTGCTTTGGCTAAGTTTGCTTGGGCTGATGGAAGCTGTAGGGCTGCATATCATCTACTGGACTGTACCAATCCTTGATTCAGGGCAGGATTTTACCAACCAGGGTTCTGTGAGACGTCACTAGGGATTCCACAAGAGCTTGTGATTCGGGGGATTTTTTTTTTTTTGAGCTGTAAATATAATAATTTTTATGCAAGGGGTTCCCTAAGATCTGAAAATTATTTCATGGGGTCCTCCAGGGTAAAAAGACTAAGAAAGGCAGATCTAGGGGAATCTATTAATTTTCAGCCTAAGGCCATTTCCGCACTAGACTGTTATAGTGCTATTATTCCACTTCAACATCCTATGGAATCTGGGGTTTGCAGTTTAGGGAGGGGCCTTTGAGCCCCTCCCCAAACTGTAAACCACTAGATTACATAGGAAGTTGAAAGCGGAATAACAGCACTATAACAGTCTAGTGCGGAAATGGCCGGAGACTCTGAAATGCAAGGAGAATAGAAAGTATATGAAAGTTATTTTTTTGGACTACAGTTCCCAGAATGCCCCATCCAGCATAACCTGTCTAGAACTATACTGGGAGTTCTAGTCTAAAACACTAAGTTTTTTTTCAAATTCTGCAAGGATTGGGATCTAAAATCGTGTGTATGTGAGAGAAAACTAGAAAAAAAGAAAAAAAGGGTAGAGTGGGAAGTGGGTGTATCTGCCACTTTTTCTTTACAACTGCAGCCCGCCAAACAACATTGAATCCCACTGTAAAGAGCTTCTTGCCTTTAAGAATTGCTAGGGACAAGCAAAAAATTAAAGTGCTAGAGGACATTCCAAAAGCCTCATTGTGCTGGCATATTTCTACATGCAATTCAACAGATTCAACAACACTGACTTGTCTGCTACTATAAAATATGAGACACAGGGAAGACAAGACCAGTTTGCTTTAGAAGAGTGCTCTAAGAACCATTGAAATAATGTGTTGCACTTCTTAGACCTTTTTAGTGCAAAGCATCACTCCAGAACAAATTGCAACATATACGTACATACAAAGTCAAGCAGAAACAAGTTCATCATTTAAAAGCAAGCATTCAAAGAAGCTGTGAATGTCTGAGCAGCATTTAATGAGTCTACTCAATATTAACAAATATAATAAAAACCTTTTTTTTACAATTACAACTACAGTATGAGAACCCAGAACACACTACCAAATCTATTATGACAATTAAGCCCTTCAATAAAACAAAGACTCAAAACTCTTGGATGCACAACAGGCATTTCTCAAACTACAAGGCAAGATTAATACCCAAGAACCATTTTACTACAAGACTGACCAAAAATACAAAATGACAGAACACCTCTAGTGGTCACCAACAGTCCACAGCTGACACCACTCAAACTCATCATCAACAAACTACAACAAATTCTGGAGAATAACAACCCTTGCACAAGCTCTGAGAGACAGGTCTCTATTGGTCTACAGACAGCCGTCTAATTTAAACAACTATTCACTTACCACAGGATAGTAAAACAGGGATAAGAATCTGCTATAAACCCAGATGCTAAATTTCTCCCCACATCTACCCTTGGAGAAATACTACAAGGGTCAATGACATCATCAGACATACATTTACTCACTTTCCTCCAATGAGATATATGTCATCCTATGCAAGCAATGCCTTTCTACACTCTACATTGGACAAACAGGACAGTCTCTACACAAGATGATTAATGGACACAAATCTGACATTAGAAATGGCAATACCCAAAAACCAGTTGCAGAACTTTTCAATCTTCCTGGACGTACAGAAAGCAATTTACAGGTTGCAATCTTTGAACAAGGAAATTGCAAAGGAAGATTAGAAATAGAAATTTCTCAATTGAATTACATTCACATATTCCAATCCATTAGCAGAGACATGAACAAAGTTAATGAATACTCACTACTGTGCATATAACAAAAAGAATCTTCTCAGAGAGTTTTGAACCCTGGGAAATTGACTTTTGGTAAGCAGATTTACTGCTTTGACACAACACTAACCGAACACTGTAAAGCTCAGAAAGACCAGAATCAGCTTACAGTAGCCCTTTGAAAATGTAAGGCAAAAGTCATTCTTTGCATCTTCTTAGATCCTATTACATTCCATCCCTCTCCCACAACTGTGGCCCTTTCCACAGCACCCTCCCATCTTGTCATGGGGATGGGACTGCAATGATGCTTCTGAATGACATCATTGCGGTCCCATCCTTCTCCTGCCCCCAGGCAGCATAATCACAGGTTAAATCATTGACAGATTGGATTTATTGCTGCAAGATTTTGCTTGGGAATTTCATTCTTGGTACAGTAGCTGAGAGTAAGTGGGATGGATTAATGTCCAATTTTGTGTAATTTACAAATGGCCAGGAAAACCCCTCAATGACATGTGAGAATGCCACCATGCTGCACTTACCTGTCCTAAGGAAGGGCAAGAAGTCTAATGGTGGTGCATCCTGCCCCAAAGCAGCCTGGGAAAGTACTTGGCTGCACTGCAGAAAGAAGTGGCATATCCATCACACTCTCTTCTGCAGGGAGCTGGTCCTGTGTAGAGGGGAGTGCTGCTGTCATGCTCCCTTCCCAGCAAAGCTGCTGCTGTGTTTGCCACCGGAGGTCACCACAAGAAGGTAAACTGCGAAAAGGGTCTGTGTAAATACGTTTAACACCTGAGCATTTACTATTACTTCATACTGCATCTGAAGAAGTGGTTCATATCCATGAAAGTTCATGCAAAAATAAAAACCAGTTAGTCTTAAAGATTCTGCCTCATTTCTCCCTTTTCCCTGTTCCCCTTCCCTCCTGCCTTTTATGCTACAAGAGACTAATATGGTTACTTCTTTGAAAGCTCATATGAGATAACTGAGAAAATATTTCCTTAATTCTGGATTTTTAACCAAACATGTTGACATTGTCAGTAGAGTTTTCTAATAAAACTGCATTTGTTTGGGACATATATACAGTTTACAAAATACCAAATGTCAAGTGACCCAGTATTTCAGTTTCATGAAAAGCTAATCTCATGCCTTGTTAAAACAAGCAGAGGTTCTTGCCAACCATACACATGGAGAATTAGTGATGCTATAGCTCCATCATTCATTACCACAACAAACTGAAAGCAATAGTCTAAAGAGAAATCCATATGGCATGCACAGAGAAGTTTTATGAAGATCAAGAGATTCCTGGAAGCCATCAAAGCACAGCTAATCAATGCATGGTTTTGAAATAAACTGTACCTTTTAGGACTCTCAGCTAAAATAGACAGAATTGTTCTCCAAAACAAAGAGCAAAATGGAGTATCTAATTCCCAAAAGTCTTAAGTTCAGTATAGCAGCTGTTACATCATGTATAAAGCCTTGATTTCCTTACTGCACCCTTCCCCAAACTAATAAACCTAAAATGTATAAGGCTACAAACTGCATAAATGAATTGTCCAATATATTTGGAAATCACCAGGTTGGGCAGGGCTGCCTTTCCGCATGCCTTTAATACTCCATGAAGATTTACACGGAAAGAGGTCCCAGCAAGTTTGGTGGGATGTGTTTCTTTTGTAACTGTGCCTGAGTGTGGTCATTAAAATGATTTTAATGTTTTGTTAGACATCTCAGTTTTAACCTGAAGAAGAGACAAACCACAGCCCACTGATGTTAACTGTACTTCAAAGGAAACATTTTTTCTGGAATTTGGTATGCAACAGCTGGGTTCAAAGAGTTATATACAATCCAATTTAAGTCTGTTAAGTGTGTTTTTAAATCCATTATCTATAAAGACTGATAATGAATAAAAAACAAGATTTTCATCTTAGAACCTGCTTTTGCCTCTGCGTTATCTCTAGGATCACATAACATTATTGTTACAGACGATACACAATACATAAAAACCATAACAATAGACAAAAATAAATTAATCAATAAATAAATTTGCCATATGTAAACTACATAAAATTGGACATTAATCCATCCCAGTTACTCTCAAGTATTGTACTAAGAATGAAATTCCCAAGTAAAATCTTGCACCAGTAATTAACCTAACTGCATACTTGGCATCCTAACAAGCTCATTCTCAACACAATTGCTCCAGCCCTGGAAAAAGTGAAGCCAAAGGAGGTACTAAAAGGTTTACACTCTCAATGTTCTGTCCAGAAACCCCTGTGAAACACAGGAGGTTGTCCCAAATTTCAGAACTTTCAAACTTTTCTACAAAAATGAAAGGGAGCTGTTTCTATCAAGCTACTCATTAGCTTACTGCCTGCTTCCCACTGCAACTGAACCAGAAAGGAAACACTGCCTTTTGTGTTAAAAGAAGAGCATGTGCGTGGTGAGGGATACTTTAATTTTGGTGAAGAAGTCCGCCAATGAAATTGCAGAGTTAGTTCCCATCAGTCCCGCTGGCATAGCCAATGACAAAAGATGACAGAAGTTGCAGTCCAAGGATAGCAGGAGGACCACAAGCACGGAGAGGTTAAATCGTCAGAATGTTCCCACTTCAGTCATAACTAATTACTGGCCTTGTCCAACAGGTCAGCTTCACTGAATTTGACGGACCACGGAAAGGAACACATCTGGTATGACCACTAAGAAAACAGCTGAAGGTGAAACTAAATTTCAGGATGCGCGCAAGCTAGTGTTGCCACTCCACAAGTCACCCTATCCAAACCTCTCATTCTTCATACTTATTTCAGACCCTTCCTCATACCTGCTTTGCCAGGGCCACCCCCCGTCCACTGTAGATGTCCCCTTCTCAGTGCAAACCAGAAACGATCTTGCAACCCTGTCTACCATCTCCCTCTCTCCCTGGGTCCCACCTGCCGCTGCCTCCCCCCCCCCAATTCAAAAGCGCCCTTCCCTCCACCGCCATCCGGCTTCAGCTGCCATTCACTGCCCAGCTCCCTTTCATCACTTTTACTGCAGGCACACGTACAAGCGCACCCTTCTCCCCGTTTTCAGGACGTCCCCCCTTTTCCAGCTTCGCTATTCCTTAAGCAGGCGGCAGGGAAGGAAGGAGGGCGAGGGAGCACCCAACCCGCCGCCCGCCTTTGACGCCAGCAAACCCAGTCTCAGGACGCGAACCCCCAGCGGCCGCGGCTCGCCCATTAAGACAGCCCCCGTGGCGACCCGGAGGCATCCTGAACGAGGAGGAGCGCAGCGGGCTGTCGGGAGGGGAGACCCTCCAACCCAGAGGGCGGGCGCGTGTGAACGTGCGAGCGCGCAAACACGAGGGGGTGCCGGCGCCCCCGACTCACCCGAGGGGGGCATGGTGATGGTCTCGTTGGCGTTGCCGGCGCCCACGTTGTAGACGACCACGGCCGACGCGTTCTGGGAGGCGGCGTGCCGGATCTTATCCTTGTACGTGCAGTTCCCCCGGGGGACGAGCGCGATCCAGATCTTGCCGGGCCCCGGCGCGGCGAAGCGGGCGTTGGGGTCGCAGGCTTGCCGGTCGGCCGCCGCCGAGGTCACCGCCACCTGCCCCCAGACGTCGTGCTTGGGCGAATGGTCGCCGTAGCGGCCGCACTCGGTCTTCTCGCTGCGCAGCTCGCCGCCGCCGCCCCCGCCGCCCCCGCCGCCGCCGCCGGGATCCGGGTAGGTGATGTTCACGAAGGCCGTGTACCACTCCTCTTTCTCGGCCACCGTGAAATCCAGGCACAGGAGATGCACGAAACAAAAGGAAAGCAGCCATGTTGAGAGAGCCAGACTGCGGCACGCTTGGATCACAGACATTGCCATCTTCGCCTTCGCCTCCTCCTGCTGCTGCTCCCGCCGCCGCTCGCCCCCCGCGCGCGTGTCTGCATGTGGGGGGGAGAGCGCGCGCCCGGGGCCCCCGCCCGCGTGTGTGTGCGCGCGCGCGCGTGTGTCCAAGCGCGTGGAGGGACGGGATGCGCGTGGGAACACACCGAGCCTCTGAAAGGCGGCAGCCTCCTCCGGCGACCGGGAGCGCCTCTCTCACCTTTGCAACCCGGCCGGCATTTCCCTTCCTTCTTTGTGCGCCCCGGCTTCTCCCGCTGTGGTCTTAAATAGGAAGCTCTCCCCTGGGCGCCCCTCGGCCCTTCTGGCTCCGCTTCTGCTCTCCCCGCTCTCCCCCGCCGCCTCCGGGAGCGCCGCCGCCGCCGCCGTGTGAAGAGCTGGCGCGCGCGGGCGAACGGGTGCCTCTCACTCCCGGCAGGACTCCTGGAAGGCGGCCTGCGCGCCGCTGAGGGAAGCGCCCCCGCGAGAGAGCCCGCCGCCGCCGCCGCCGCCGCCGCTGCCGGGGCCGCGCTGGCCTCGGGGCCTCCGGCGCTTGACCTCGCCTCCCATTCTGGCCGCGCGGCCCCCGTCCCCGCCCCGCCCGGCCCGGCCCGGCTCCGTCTGCAGCCCGACTCTCTCGCCAGGAGCGGAAATGTTTGGTTTACGGGGGAGGGAAGGCGGGGGTCTCGTGCGCGGGAGGAGCTTGGAAGTGATGTCAAGAGCTCCCGCTGCCCCGGCTTATTTGTTTTATTTTTAGACGCGGCTCCCGGCGCCTCGGAAGGGCAGGGACGACCTCTGGCGGCAGGCGGCGGAGGGGCCGAGTGGGTCCGCGTGCGTGGCGGCTGGCCGGGGAGGGAGGGAGCGAGCGAGGGGAGGGAGGTCGGATTCCCGAAGGTACACCCGGGAGCGGCCCGGCTTTGGTTGGCCCTTTCCGCACTAGCCTGTTGTAGCGCGATGATTCCACTTTCAACCTCCTCTGGAATCCTGGGGTTTGCAGTTTCGGGAGGGGCCGGCCGGCCCCTCCCGAAACTGCAAACCCCAGGATTCCAGAGGAGGTTGAAAGTGGAATCATCGCGCTACAACAGGCTAGTGCGGAAAGGGCCATAAGTGAAAGACTTCTGTAAGAAGACACCTCCTTGTAAAGAAAGAGACTTTCCTAACCATTTTGAATCCGGTTATTCTAGCTCAGATTTGTTCTTGTTTTGTATGTAGAAGCATTTTTAATGGGGGGGGGAAGTAACAGCCCCTCATTTGAAGTGGTGTGGTCCACGTTAATCCCCTCATGGTGTTTCTGCCTCATTTTGCTGCCAGTTCTAAGATCAGACCATTATACTGTAAGCATCAAAGATATGTACTAGCCTGTCGAGAATGGCATTTGTTTCTCTGGGGTCTCTTCATTCGGCTTTAGTCGCTACTCATACCAGTTTTGATTAGGTACAAACCAATCTTGCTGCACAGGAAAGACTAAGGCACGAAGGATGGCATCAGCTTTCATGGGCATTGCCTGCTTCCTCTGAAGTTATTGCTTCAGTTTGGCACATTGATATACACATGCTGGGCGTGTGTTTGGTTTAAATAGTAAGATCAAAGAGAACTGGGATGCAGAAATTATAAAGACAATCTCCTTTAGTGTGACAGGGACAAATATCAGAGTTTTTATTGGCCAAGCAAGGTGGGGGATTCTGGGAGTTGTAGTCCAAAGGGTAACATTTCAAGGTCTTTTCATCATATCCCATGTACTAAATTATCCAACCACTTTTTTAATTAATTAAGGTGTTCATCAGCTATCTGTATGTTCTGCAAATCACTTCTCTCTGACCCTGCTAGAATCCCCACAAACGTAAGCATGTAAATCTGCCAACTTCAGATAACATTCTGTGAATCTGATGAATGTCCCTGAAAGTTTATGCCATAATAAATGTGTTGGTCTTGCAGTGCCATGTTTTTGCTGATAATAACCTCTTCACTCAAATATTTGCAAGTGGTGTAGTGCTGCTTTTGCATTAAAATACTCTTTAAAAAAAAAAAAGATGGGGATGGGTAAGAATAAGCCAGAGCAGTATAGTGGTTTCTGGGTTGGACTGGGACTCTAAGAGAACAGGATTTGAATCTGATGAGCTATGGAAACTCACTGGCATGTCACATTCTCTCAGCCTAAGAGGAAGGCAATGGCAGACCTCCTCTGAACAAATCTTGCCAAGAAAATCAGTGCAGGGTCCATGTAAGTCGGACTTGACTCATATAACAATAACAAAGTATATAAAAGGGAACTGTCATGAAACATGAGTGGATTCCCTCCCTCATTTACAAGAAAGTTAGTACATACTGATTTGACACAAGAAGGTGGATGAACAGAAGCTTCATAAAGTCTAGTTCAACATAGATTTACACCCCCTGCACTTGTTTGAAAAAAATGAGAAGAATATAATTCAAAACAACTTATGTGAATACACCTCAGGTAAAGAGTTGCAGGTCTGGAACAGCCGTTCTACCTCAGATATTACCAAGCAATAGAGCTTTCTTGTTACCTGCCTTCACCTTCAGTGCAGTCATCTTCAATGGAGACATTTCACACATTCAGGTGTGAATCATGAAATGGTGAGTCATCCAGTGATGTGTGTGTGAATCAGCCCTTTGGGAGCAGCATGGATGGTTCCAATCTGTCAAATGTACAGCATGTCATTTCTGCAGTTAGTCAAGGAATGGAGGCAGCTAAATAATTTTGACATAATAGGGCTTTCTCACACAAGGCAGGTAAATCACACCTAAAGCAGGATAACAGCATCTTTGGCTGGAACTTATCACATTACCTCATTGAAAAGTGTTTCTTTTACAAAGGAGGTCATTAATGAATGACAGAAAAGGAACCCTGTCATGCTAGGAGTCCCAGCCAAAGATGCTGCTTCCCTGCTGTAAGGGAGATCTACCTGCAAAGCCCAAGAAAACTAACAATTGCATTATTTTCCCTTGTCCTACCCAATACAATAAGGCTGAACAAATAACATGAATCTTTTTGAATTATAAAGTTCTTACAATAATGTGTTAGATATAGGACTAGTTTACATCATTGTGGAAAATGGGAGAGGATTTTTAAAAAATATTGTTAAGGCAATGAGACCCTGTACCCAACTGCTTGAAACCTTTCATAGGCTGATGCAGTCTCAGAATTCCTTCTCACAATCATGGATATGTACACTCAGGTGGATGTAAGTGAATGAAACTAACTTTTGAATAGATATATACAGGCATACCTCATTTAACAAAGTTTCTGACAAAGGACCTCATTTTTTACACAGTATTTACATGTCTGCCCAGTCCCCTTTTTCTGCCTTATCTTTGTCTAATTGGAAGGTTTTTTAGGAGCATCTGCACTGGGAGGAGCGCTGGAGAAACACAGATTTTGGTGTCAAATTGGAGCAGTGTCTCTGCAATAAACAATGCAATAAAGCTTGAGCTAGGAGACAATTAGATTCCATTCCAGCATGTCCTACTATAGCTGTGTGTGTCTGCTTTCCTCCACCAGGCGAGATAAACAGCAGCTGATTACTGAAATTACAAATTACTGAACGTGTGCGAATAGCAAACCAGAGGCAAAAAGAAAAAAGCAGATAAGCTTACCTCAACGGTACTGCTGGCACACTAAAAACGTATAGAACTATACATTTGGCCACCAAAATTAAAACATAGGAAAAGTGGATGCTGATGACATTAAAAATTATCCCTGGATGCATTTTGGAAGAAGTTTTCAAGTGATCTCTAGAAAGTTCAATACGTTACTGTTTAGTTTAAGGCTTGTCTGACTTGGTTGATTCATCTAACATGTGTATATTGTCAGTTTTGAATAAAATATTTGCTTCAACATGCTGAACTGCTCTTCTTTTTTTACTTCTACCCCGGTACAAAATTTTATGTTAAAGGAGTAGTGCTCAGGAACACATCTACTAAGTATACCTGTGTAAGAACACACTGCGAGTGAAATATTTGATTTACTTTTTTCATTTCTGAATGCTTGGAAGGCTTCTTTTGTCAGCCTTGCCAGGAGGGAATGTATTCCAAACCAGCACCCCATTTCAGCAGGCACGGCAAATTTAATTGCTGCCTGGGTATACTGTGAATAGAATTAATATTGTAGGGACCCAATTCTACAATTGGATATGGGGAGAGGCTGTACCCCATCAGCAAAAAGGCTCGAATGCTTCTTTGCTGTGTACCATCTGAGGCATCATTTGCCACCAGTAAAGGTAACTTACAGCAGTAACGTGTGTCAGGGCTTGACACTGAATGAAGTCTTGGGAAGACCTGGAACTATGTCCAGTTCCAGAACAGAACAGTAAGCTCAATAAAAGGTACTCCAGTTTATTAATTTAAAGTATCTTATTTGATTGATGAATGTTCACAACCATACCTTCTTTAAACCTTCTTTTTAAGGGTATATTGCATACCTATCTTGCAAGAAAAAAATGGTCACATTTCTTAGTACTTGAATGGTCTGCAGCATCTTGTAATCATTAGGACCTATGCTGCTGTCTTCATTCAACTTTCTCTTTCCCTTTGTTCCAGTAACAGTAGGGTTCCTGCACTGTGTCATTGCAGGCCTTAGATTTGCTTCTAATGCTGTCATTTAAAGAAATGATACAGACAGTAAGTCTGAGCATATGCTAAATAGTACCCCGTACTAACAAGTAAAATCACAGTGAGTCCTGGACTGGCTGTGAGGAACCCGATCAGCTGCCAAATTCTGATTATAAGCAGCTGCAGAGAAACCCCAAAGGAATCTTTGGCCTGATTCCAAAACTCTTGCTCCCTTTCCAGTCCTAGTGATGACCTCACTATTGACAGCAATAACTCAGAGTTTTAAATTGTTGTTGGCTGTCAAGTCTATTTCTTTTGTCTTGGGATTCAGATTCAGCCACATTTGATCTGAATATATGCAGCTGCAGACATAAAACATTGTGATTTAATTGCACATTTAATGCTCTTCAGACAATGTATGCAGAAGAAAGAAGGAGGGAGACCCCTTGATCCCAAATGTTTACTTAGATGTCCACCAAAACTTATTGTCTAGTAAATATAACTAGGTTTGAAGCCTTAATTTCTGGGAAACCTTTATCTTGCAAAGGTGCTGTTTAGGTGTTTTTTGCTACATTTGAGAGGCTGCCGAGACTTTAAAATGAAAAGGAAGACATTTTATACTGAGATTGGTAAAGAAGTGTGCAACTGCAGTGGGGCAAAGGTTTGGTCTCCAGGTTGGCTGCACTTCTGCATTTGTTTGGCTAGAGATGTGACCCAGAAGTGACTGCAAGTCAATCTAATTTTTAACTTCCTGGATTTATAGCTGCTTTATTTAAAATGTGGGGAAATAGCAATAGATCATGGAGTGCTGAAAAATGTTAAACTGTCTTGTTTGCATTTAGGGTAATATTCAGGAAATTTTTCATTTCATTTTATATTTGATTTGATTTGATTGTAATTGAGGGCCTGGGCACAACAAAGAGGTTGGAGTGCTGCACTTTTCCCACTCTGTCTTATAAGAGTAGCCCAGAGGGTAAATAAATTCTCTTTCACTATAGGGACAGTCCAGCTACAGTTCTGTTGAGTTCAATAGAAGACTTAAGCATATGCCCTAACCATTCAAAGTGACCTCAGTGACAGGATCATGTTTCGTGTGATTAATTATAGAAAGATCTTTGTAGTAAATCATGTAAGACACAGTCCACATAAAGCAGTGCGCACTGGTCAGTTATTTTTTCCACAAAACCTTGTCTCAGTTTAGACATAATGTTAAATCACAGCTTAACACTAGATGAAAAAGCTTATTCCCACCTGCCTTGTTCATTGGCATGGTTGTAAGGAAAAGATTTGAAGCATATTCTTTTTTTGTTATGAACTAATCACTGTCACTATTTTGTCTGAAGCAGCAACCGTGCTTAGATCAAACTATGGTTTATTAAAGCAAGCCACCTCAGAAACTACAGTGTGATCCTATCTTGTTTGGCCCAAGATTACTTTTTCTGGACTACATTTCCTAGAATTTCATGCTTCGGTACAACTTCTCTGGGAATTGTTGTCCAAAAATGTACAACAACATTTCCAGGTTGTGATGTGGGCAAACCCAATTTTAAACTACGGATGGGGAACCTGTAGGTGAAGGAATATATATAACCCTATAGAAATGGGGGGGGGGATAGAACATAGGAATATAAAGAGAAACAGAGTTATTGAATTCTGTAGTACTTCTAATCCTCTCATTCCCACCACCTTTTTACTCTGGTGCTGCCCATTTCCAGATCTGAGCCATCCCACCCACCACTGATATGTGTCCCTTGACAGGTTGCTTCCAAGGGTATATGGACCTCAATAAGTAAAAGTACTCTACCCCTGGTTTAAATTAATTGGAATCTCTGCTACTGAGTTCAGCTGGATTTATCAGTAGATTTACCTAGGATCTGGTTGTTTTTCTTTGCCTCAGTGTTTTCGTATTCTCCTCCAAAACTGGTTTCACTACTTGTTTATAAAAGAGATTGATAGTGACCTTTGTGTTTAGTGTGCCTGATATTTTCATTTGTGGAAGTCTTACAACAGTATTGAAAACATACCCTTTGCACCTGTGGCAAAGACTTTTTAAAATTTGAAGCATGAGAAAAGCTTCACCTGGTCTTTCCTTGCCCTGGTAAACAATTCCCCATGACATCCTATACAGCTCTTAGCGGTTTACAGATGGTCAGGAATGGAACAAAAAATTAGCAATGGGGAATGCTGACCATTTGAAATTTTGTAAAGGGAGAATGCACAGACAAAATGTCCAGGTGTGCTTTCGGCCTTGGAAACAAAGAGCTCTGCTGCTCATCTTAATGCAGTTACCAGTGAACGGTTGGTTGGGAAATTCTGCATGTTCTGATCTAAAAAAGTGATTTCCCCAGATTCTACTCTCTTTCTATGTAAATTATCCATTTTGTGTTCCCACAGAAGGCACAGAGCTGATGTAGTTCTCATGACTAAGGGAATTTCTCTCCTTCCAGATAGGAGATCCAGGTGTCCCATTTTGTACAGGTTGTCCCTTATTTAGGGCTGAAAATCCTGTAAGCTGATCAGTGTGACTGGTAAGAGAGGGCACCAGCTGAGGACAAAAGACATAGACCCCTCCCAGCATTTGGTATGTACCAAAAATGGCCTCACATTACACACTAAGTGTTGGGGGAGGTGTCCATCTGTTATGAGCCTAACTGATGACCCACTTCTCCTCTTTACATTGAGTCTGAGCAATGTGCTCACAGCATGTTCAGCACAATAAATTTTTAATGTCACATGGCTGCTGTGCTCCCATCACAATACTTTCTTGCATTTGGAGTTTCTCACAAGATATGAGATCATGCAGGAGTCCAGCGATCTCATGGGACCATGCCTCAGGGTATCTCCCAGCCACAGTCTATCTGGCACTTGAATTGGGAGCATGACCTTCTTACTCCTCTCCCCATCTTTGCATTGCTTGATGAATTTTGACTGTCCCATATTTTAAAAACCCGACAACTTTGCCTCTAGCTGCATTTGGACCTACCATCATACCATGCTACAAGCTAAATTGACTAGAGTTGATGGGAGATGCAGTAGAACCACATCATGGCTGCACTGTTAGCATAACCATGAACCCGAATTCATCTTTCAGTGCTGATTTTGGATGTCTTTCTACTAAAATCAAAGTATAAAGGCGACTGAAAGAACACTTCTGAAGCAATGGCCAACAAAGAGAAAGTTGGGGCAGCTCAGGGTGGTGGAGGAGGAAAGTGGGTGGAAAGAAATAGGTTTTCTTTTCATATGATGCTTCTGAAGAGTGGGTGGGGTGAAGGAGTACCAACAGTAGAAGGAAGCTGAGTCATTGTCCTCTAACTTCTTGGGGAAGCTGAGGCATGCATGTGAGAGGAATGGCAGAAAGCAAAACTCCTGGTTATTTTCAGTACTTCAATCCCTACTGGTAATTATTTGATTCTGTAAAGACTTTATTCTTATTAGAGTTTTGTTTTTTAATGTCTTCATTTAATGAATATCCTTCCTTTCTGAGAGAACCTTTAGAAAGTGATTGATAACACAGGATAAACAAACAATGAATATTGCAGAACACAAAGAAAAATACACTGACAATTCTGCATTGGCAGTTAATTCCTATATGTATGCGCTCAGAAGAATGTCCCATTGAATTCAGTGGGGTTAACTCCCTGATAAATGTGTGAGGAACCTCTAGCCCATCAACGATATGGCCTGTGGCTTCCCCATCCAGCTGCATTTCTGCCTTTTAAAAACAACCCCACTGATGCCAATGAAAGCTTTAAAAAGACAATAGAATAGCTGCTTGTAGCAATTTTGGGGACAAATAACTGGACAGGGAGGGGCTAGACCTCCTTGAAAACTGTGACAATCCTCTCCCAAAAATGGCCTCCCCTGCTCTAATGCTCTATTTGGGCATTTCAGATCCAATACATATTTTCTCATGTGTTTGGATGTAAAAGTTGAAAGTGATCAGAAATAATAACAGCAAATTCTCTCCCACACTTGCCACAGCCTACAGTGGTCCTATTTTAGGCTGTCACACTCTGTCATTTTACTGAAACCAGAGGTGATCTTGTCACCTACAGTTTTCAAATGTTGCCGTTTCTGTGTTTTGTTTTGTTTTCCAGATTTTGGTAGGCTGGAGGGACAAACATTCTTCAGACAGAGAATCAAACCTCTTGGAGGCCTCTAGAGGCACAACTTTACTACTAAATGTTTTTGCAATGGGGGGGGTTGGGAGGGGACAAAAAAGCCCCCAGACTACATATGGTCAATGAGATGTAGAGTTCCCACATTGGCTCACAAACTGTATGAGAGATGAAACTTACCACTCTCAAAACTGTGTGCAGAGAAGCCCTTGTCAACTTGTGGTCCATTGACACTAAACAACTATAATATTATATTCCACTTTAATTGTTATGACAATACTCCATGGAATCCAGGGGCTTGTAGTTTGGGGAAGCACTTAAGCTTCCTGGCTGAGAATTCTAAGTACTCCTCCCTCAGCGCCAAATCCTAAGATTCCATAGTACAGAACCATAAAAGTTAAAGTGGAATCATAGTGTTATAAATGCACAGTGTCAATAGAACAGGCAAGGCAAGCTGATCAGTTTCAGCTTTTGTAAACCAGATTCCATTGTTAGAGTGCAACATAGGTCATGGCACAGACACTACCTAAAAAGATACTTTTGCTTGCCCAGCAGTCACACCAGTGGCAGTTGGTAAATTCCAATTGTTCAGTGGATCTGCTCTAGATTTTAGCCTGAACTTAAAAGGCACTATCCATGGTGCTGAAAAATACCTTCAAAGTGGGTTGAATACCTTGTATAGCTACATTAATACTGAATACTTGAAATTCAGACTAACATTTCACTGTGCCATTCACATGGAAGCTTCCTATTTACATGGAAGCCACCAGCTACCACTAGACAGCACTCTAAATCAGTACCAAAAATGGAGATCCCTGGACTGGTGCTGATCCTTGAGCCATTGTCTGCCAGTCCCTGGTGAGTTTCCAGGAAAGAAAGAAATTGTGGAAAGCAATGTGCATATAAATAGTCCTGATACTTTGCACACTGGGGGAAAAAATGGCTGGTTCCCTCACAGTGCTTGAGAAGCACTGCTCTAAATCCTAAGAGCCCTGTCTAGGCAGGGAGAGAATTGAATCTTCTCCAGTGTAGTGTAAGTGTGGCAATATTGTGACATTCCCAGATGAGAAGTACATTTTTCATATTATAAACTAATCACCTGGAAAGGCCCCAAATATTATTTAAAAAGCACTCATTCTCTACTCACAGGAGAAGCAAGCTAACCATAACTGATCAATCTCTCTGGAACACAACAGAGTATTAGCAAAGGTAATTTCCTGCTGTTCCAGGTGACTGGCCTTAAATTATGTTATGCCCATTTTTATTTCAAAATTTTGAATATGAAAGTCAAATTGTTCCATGGTCTGCAGAATACTCCATTATGGAATAAAGCAACTGTGAAAATGCCCCTTGAGAAAGGAACCTTGTTAAGAAATAAGATTGTTATCCACCACAATGCAAACATCAAAACGGTGACAGCTTTACAATCAGTTGTACCCATCGGGCTATGCAAGAAATGGAAGTTGCAATTTGAGGTTTCCAACAGTCTAGACTGAGCAGGGTGGGGGAGGGATGTCACAGAAACAGGAATGATGAAAGAATTGGAAAATGAAAGCCCTAAGTTCTGTAATGCTTTATAGTGAGCAAGGAAGGAAGACCTTGCACAGTTTATGCTGTCGATACTGAGAAATGAAAACGAACCATGCACCCATCAATTTCATGAAATGATCTGTAGTTTTTTCCAGATGAAGGGTTCGGATCACTAGCAATCACTGGCACTGTGCAGCAATTCCATTTTTTCCTTTTCAACGGATTTCTTTTGTGGGGGGGAAAAAAAGATGAAAGAAGCCTGTGGGCTACCCTTTTGCCAGCTATGATCACTAAAATTCCATGATTGAAGCTAAACGACTGAAAAAAATAGTCCTTATTTCAGAACATGCTATATTATTAAAACACTTGGCATATTCCTAGATATAGCAGTGCTGTGTGCTACCTTTCCTAGATGTGTATGTTGTATTAGATTATGACTTATACACAAGAAATCATATTGCACATGTGCAACATACCAAAGAATTTCCAAAGGCAATCAGCCTATACTTATATGTTACAGCAAAGTCTTAGACTGTGTAGATTGTGAAAAACTATAGATTGCTCTAAAAGAAAATGGTATGCTGCAACATTTGATTGTCCTGATGCATAACCTATACTCAGAACAGGTGGTCACTATCAGGACAGAATATGTGGAAATAAAATGGTTTCCAATTGGAAAAATAGTCAGACATCAATGCATTTTATCATTATTAACTGTTTCATTTATATGCAGACCATATCATACGTAAAACAGAAGGAAAGAGATGTGAAAACTGGAGGAAGATCAATAATTTAAGATATGCAGATGATACCATACTTCTAGCAGAAAACATGAAAGACTTGGAATGGCTACTGATTAAAGTGGAGGAAGAAAGTGCAAACACATGGTTACGGCTGAATATTAAAAAGATAAAAATAATGACCACAGAATATTTACATAGCTTTAAAGTTGGCGATGAATGCATTAGAATTGTCAAAGATTTTTACATCTTTGGTTCAGTCATGAATCAAAATGAAGACTGTAACCTAGAAATCAGAAGAAGACTGAACTTGCAAGCACAGCTAGGAAGGGACTAGAAAAGATAATCAAGTGTAAAGACATATAATTGAAAACCAAAGTCAGAATTATCTATGCCCCAGTATTTTGAATTCCTATATGGAGATATGAAAACTGGACATTGAGAAGTCTAATAGGAAAAAAAAAATCAACTCACATAAAAAGTGGTGCTAGAGGAGAGTTCTATGGATACCACAGACTGTGAGAAAGACAAATAAATGGGTCCAAGAGTAGATCAAGCATAAACTCTCTTACTAGAAGCCAAAATGACTTTGGAGATATCATTGCACATGAGTCACTGGAAAAGATGATAAAACTCGGTAAAGTTGAGGGCAGTAGGAAAAGAGGAAGACCACATTACAGATAGGAATTGACTAAAATATGGCAGCTGTAGCTCTGAATTTGCAAGACTTGAGCAGCACTGTTAGTGACTGGTGCTCTTGGAGTCTCATTTATAGGGTCACTATAAGCAGAACATGACTTGATGGCAAATAATGACATCAGCTGAAATATACTTAGTTGTTGTTGTTGTTTTTTAGGTTGGCTATGTGAAATAATGCACATCGAATATCCAGGTTAGCAGCAATGAATTGGTTTCAAACTTAAGCCATTTCCGCACAAGACTGTGTGTCAAGGGTGGTGTTTTTATACTTTGATTCAGAAACCGAATTCAGAAATTCAGAAACTGTGGCGTCTGCATCCCCCCCCCCATTTACATCATACTACTGTGGAGAACAGCGGTTGCTGCATCCACAACAGCAAGTCTCTGGCCACTCCCATTCCCCTCCCTCACCCTACCCCACCATTGCTGATTGGTTTGTTTTTTAAAACACACACACACACTTTTAACACATTTCTGTGTTGCTGCATTTGTGCATAGGAATGTATGTTCGTTGATACATGGAAAAACACACTTTAACAGTCCATTACCAGATCCACTCTCTTCCTGCTGTCCATTTAACACAGCAAGACAATAATGATGGCAGCCTGTTCTTTGATGGGCAAAGAGAGATAGGGACAGAAATGATGGAAGGGACAGCCTGGGAATGCCCATAGCTGGCCACTTCTGCAATGTGAATTGATGCTACGCTTCTGCATGTAGGCGAAAACCGAAGCAGAACCAGTTTGAGAGATTTACATTGGAGTTTTTCTGGTTTTCACATACAGCGGTTTCATATCACAGTGAACCATTCCAGGAACTGAAAACATGCAGAACCATGAGGAAAACTACGATGCTAAAAATGATACAACATGCAAACCAGAGGGTAAGAATTCGATACTGCTATGACATCAATCTCATATCAATCTCATGCAGAAATGGCCTTAGTGATACTTAAAATAGTTTGTTGTTGTTTTTTGTGTGCCTTCAAGTTGTTTTCGACTTATGGACACCCTAGGTGAACCTATCATGGGGTTTTCTGGGGCTCAGAGTATATGATGCACCTATGGTCACCTAATGGGTTTCCATGGCCAGCAGGGAAGTGAACCCTAGTCTCTGGAGTTGTAATCCAATGTTCAAACCAATAAACCATGCTGGTTCTCACTTAGACCATTCCCACACTGCACTGTTATAGTGCTATTGTTCCACGTTCAAAATCCTGTGGAATTCTGGGGTTCGTAGTTTACTGAAGCCAAAGAGCTCTCTGGCTGAGAATTCTAAATGTCTCTCTGTAAACTGCAAACCCCAGGATTCCATAGGATGTTGAAAATGGAATAATAGCACTATAATAGTGTTGTGTAGAAATGGCCTTAGAATAGATGAAGCCAATTACTAATTCCTGCTAGAGCAGACCCATTGAAACAAAGGGGTTTACGTAAATGTTGCTTTACTGTTCAAAAGTTCATTTGGACGGCCTATTCTATTTGAGACTAGTAGTTTGACTTTAGAATACTTTAGTGAGTCTACTCTAAGTAAAACTAAGTCCAAATCCAACCTACTATTTTCAAAACACATTTCCCCCCCTTTCAGGCAGGGAACATTCACTTTCCTAGCAGAAGATCATTATCTCTTACTCATACTTGACCCTCTCACTTAAGCAAAGTTTAGTCTAAAACTTTACTGAGACTATGAGACATGACTTCCTTTACTCAGTTTCACAATTCTGTTGACTAGTAAGGGACAAAAGGAAATGTTATAGTTATGAAAATAGAGTACATGGACATCCTCTTTATGTTGCAACAGAGTTATTTTTAAAAAGCCGTGGAAAACTTCTTTTTACCAATTAGCACACAATCAATTTGTTTCAGTATTAAAAAGCTTCAGTTGATTTTTTCCGAATTTCTCCAGTTATTATTAATATTATCTTAATCTGGTTATTGTTTTAAAAATAAAGACACATACACTGGAAACTCTACAACATTGTTACCAGATGGAAATAGAGCATGGGAAAAACCCCTGCTACAGTTCAAAGAACAGCACAGGCTGTGTGACTATGCAGGAGGAGGAACCCACAGAAACATCCATCCATAGACAAAAAGAAAATTGTTTTAAAACCTGCATTATTCAATCGTTTGTGCCTCGTCCCCCTTCTGAATAAAACCAATTGGAAAGATTAACTTCTCATCAGTGATATGATCATTCCACCAAATCTAATTGGCTATATTCCACTGGGGTGTTATCATGTGCGTTGTATGATCCCTAATTGGCTGGCATCACAGACAGAACAAGCTCTTTCAGAATTTTTATTTTATCAGTACCGAAGCAACCTGAGATTGGTTAACAAAATCTGTGAGTTAGTGGAAATAAAATCAAGATAACCGAGTGTTGTTTTATTATTGCTGAAGCAGATGATATTTCTGAGCACCAATGGAGCTTCCTTCCCTTTCCATGTGAAAAAAATAGGCAAAAGGATTGGATATAGTGTTTATTTCCATTTACCCTCCCTATCCCTGGCAGCCTTTCAGTGAAATATGGAATCACATGAGAATTAGGTGCAGTACTGTAAGGTTCACAATTCAGTGGTTTCCTTTGAGGGTGAAAGGGAACAGGGCCAAAAGTGTCACTTTCAGAAGAAAATTGGTGGTGTGAACCTTCCCCCTCATTATCCTCTAAAACAGTGGCTCTTGACCTTTTCTTTACCAGGACACCGTTTAAATATTTTTTTTTGTTGCAGCAGACCACCAAGACTTAACTCAAGGTGGCTTCTGGCTGTATATGTGGTAGCAAGAAATGTCACATGCTTTCTCTTAGCCACTCAGTGTCATTCACTTGCATGTTCACAATGCGTGCAGAAGGAGTTAAGTGCTGAGTATTTTTTTTTTTTTTGCTATCAGTTTCATAACTTTGGGATATTTGAGATATTCTAATAAAATTTTGTTTAAATGTCTATCACTGGCAAAAGATTTGTGCTCTTTGAGATCAATGTATGACCATACGTCTGTCCATCTGCCTGCCTGTCTACATTCCTTCCATTTTCTTTCTTTCTATTTTAACTTTAAAAACTCATAAATTTTTCTTTAGTCCTTTGCAGACCCCCTGAGAAGACATTGTGGCCCTCTGGGGATCCGCAGACCCCAAGTTAAGAACCACTGCTCTAAAACATTTGCAGAGATCATTTTAATAGTTTTCTGGGCAATAAAACTCTGAAACTAAGACTGATGGAGGTAGAAATGTTGATGCTGATGGACTGTTGCAGGAAAAATCACCATGGGTGGAAAGGTTCCAACCTTTCTCTGATCCTTCACTTGCCTTTTCCACATGTTATCCCAACAAATGTCCATTTGGAATATGCATTTCCCAATACATAGCTCCATATGTATGATTTCAGCTTCCTGAAACATTAATTAAATATACATCAGCTATTTTTCTACTCCAGGAACAGTCTAAAGTTTTATATTTATTAAAGTAGCATTCAGTTAATTTTAGGAGCTCTCTCTCTCTCTCTCTCTCACACACACACACACATGTATTCATACACATAGCCCATTTCTGCACTAGACTGTTATAGCATTATTATTCCACTTTCAACATCTAATGGAATCTTGGGGTTTCCAGTTTAGGGAGGGGCCTTTGAGGCCCCTCCCTAACCTGCCAATCTGAGATGTCATAAAAGTAGAAAAATATGTTATTTGATTTATTGCTTTTGGTTTTTAGCTGCTACGGAGAGGTACTTGTGGAATTTTCTGCCACTTCTGAGAAATCAGCTTAGCTGGTTTTGAGTACTTTGTATCTTGGTTAGGTAGGTGAGTGAGGTGCCATTTTCTATCCTGTCTCAGGGGGAGAAAGGTCTTGGACTGGCCCTGGCTACCTACTGTGTGCATTAAGAATTTTTCAAAAGGCAAAGCTCATATCAGCAACATGTAGTGAGTTTTTGCTTCAGTGCAAAATTCATACAGAAATCAGATGGCTCTTCACATGTGTTACTTGTGTTATTGTATATAGATCGCAGTGCCATCTCATCAGTTAGCCCAAGTGAAGCAACTGTTTCATGCAGCAGATCCTAATTGACATGAAAGATTGTCATATTTAGTTACAACATATTATTGTTGTATTTCTACTGCCAAGAGGAAAAACAATTCTGGGATTTATTTTCTTTTTTATTTTATTGCCTTGGGTAATAAAATAAATTTGACCACCTTGGCTACTCTGCACTTTGCAAAGTGGTGGAGATGTATGGGTGGCATTAACTTCCTCTGTTTCAGGTAGTCAAAAATGTCTTAAGTCTGTCAGCCATTGGAGAAGCCAGTGAGGCTGCGAAAACTTACATGATGTATTTTGTGCATTTTAATTGGACCAATAAAGGTATCAGTATTTTGTGTATTTTGTATTTTGTTGTATTTTGCTTCATGGCTAACACAACTACCCCAGAAAGTGTGTGTTTGTGTGTTTTTTAAATACTGTTTGTTGTTGGTTTATGCCTTCAAGTTGTTTCCAATTTATGGAAACGCTAAGGCAAATCTATCATGGGGTTTTCTGGCACTGAGTGTTTGACATACCCAAGGTCACCCAGTAGGCTTCCATGGCCTAGCAGGAAATCGAACTCTGGTCACAGGCCAACGTTCAAACCACTACAGCACGCTGATTCTCTGTACCTGAAAGATCAATGATGCTAACTAAAGTCAGACAGTAGATGGCAGTGTTGCTCCATGACAAAAGCATCATAATTCACTTCCTCCTCTCTTCTTAAAAATACATTGAATTTGCTGGACACTCAGAGGCCACTTGCCTGCCTTCTGTTGGTTCTAATTGATTCCCACTAAATCTTGTTCATCTGAAGCACATTTGTTTTAGAAAGGTATCTGTTAACTAGAGGTCTGCAGTTAGATCACTTTATTGTAAAAAAGATGTATCTTTGTCTCTTGTGCTTCCCTCTGAGGTCCACATATACCACAAATCACTTTTGCAGTTCACAAGAAGATCTTGTATTTCCAGAGGGCCTTGGATGGATGCAGTGATCTGGGCGACAGACATCTGCTGATGAATTATGGTTTAGGGGAAACATTTGGCTATTCACTTCAGTCTGCTGCAGTGGTTAGCCTGGGACTTCTTTGGGTCAGATTCCAGTTCTCACTGAGCCGTGAGTCTTTCTCAGTGTGACCTCCATTCTTATTCAGGATCAAATAGGGAAGGCTTTTTATTAAAGTCTTTGGGCTTTAATTGACTTTATACAATTTGCACAAGAGCAGTGGTGGGCATTTTATTTTAAATGGTTTAACTAGATTGTCATGTTTTAAGCAATATATGGTTTAATGTATGTGTAGTCTTTTGAAATTATTGTTATTTATTATCCTAAATAGATTTTATTGTACACTGTCCTGAGATCCTGGGTGATAGGACAGGATATAAATATTTTAATAGATTTTAATAAATATTTTAATAGATTTTAATAAATATTAAATATTTATATTTGTATTTAAACATTTATATATTTATTTAATACTTATGAAAAACATTTATTAAAACATATCAAAATATTTACATCCCATCCTATAACCTAGGATCTCAGGGCAGTGTATTTTTAATAAATATTTCAATAGTAAATATAGACTAGAAAAGCAGGATATAAATGTAACTAATAAAATAAATCAAGGTAGCAGTTTGCTTTTCCACAGAGTAATGGATGGCACCTGTTCTCATATATGGAAGAAGGTAATTTACAAGCGGCATGATGGTACAGTGCCTAGTTCAAAGAGAAAAGCTACACAGGTGATGCTGCTGCACGGGCCTCTTTTTACACACATGCACGCACACGCACACACACACAATTGTAGGACGGAGGATTTCTGGCTGCAAGTATTAATAACAATAATGAACAGGATGATTAGGACAGTAACTGCCCTTCTCTCCACTGGGCCAGGAGGGGAAGAAAAGCCAGAACTTGGAATCCCACAATTCCACAGCCATTGACCCTACTGGCTAGGGGATTCTGGAGGGTGAGACCCCCTCAAAGGTAACTTTTTCAAACTCTGAAAAAGAGTATAACGTAGTACTAAATCCAAGGAGGAGCCATTTAAATATGTGATAGGATTTGCTGGAGAAGCATGGAATCCGTTAATATGATCAGGGTATAGGGAGGGAAGACATGCTCTTGAATCTGTAAGGCCTGAACAGGGCAGCTGATAATAGAGTGACTTGAAAGTGTCTCATTCATTGGGTTGCCATAAGTCAAAGTGAATTTGATGGCAGGTAACAACTATAAAGGGAGACGATATTTATAGCAAATATGCATGGGAGCCAAGACTGAAATTTTCCACTGGGAGACTAGATCAAGACATTTTGCTGCCTGGGGCAAGGACAAAACATGCTGTTGTCCCATCTCAATCACAGAAGTTTCCTTGATGAGTAGACAAAACTTACTTCAAGGTTTGTGATGGGAGAATGTCCTCCACCACACCTAAAGCAGCAGGCTCATTCAGGAGAGCCGAGACAGGTTGTGTGGCATGTACAGCTCTCCAACAGAAACAGCTTAGCAGTTCAAGGAAAACAGTACTCACCAGCATCTCCTACCTGAGGTGACTGTTTCACTCTGCCTAATGATAGGGCCAGCCCTGGCTGAACAATAGTTAAGTACAAAGGTATTACAAAAATATGTAGCTACAATACTATTCAAGAAACATAAGAAATAAAGAATTGGACTCAGATTATGATAGAGATTAAGTTAATTTTTACTTAAGTCATGAAATCAGTGAGATGAGTTTGCTGTAAATCCGCTGATTTTAATATACAGTCAGCCCTCCATACTTGCAGGTTTCACCTTTGCAGATTTGATTATTCATGGATCGTTTGCTGTCACTTCTGCTGCCTCCCTATGCCATTTTTAATAGGGACTTCAAGCCTCCTCAACCTGAGAAACTGCAAACAAGACTTGTAAGCCCCATTAAAAATGATGTGGGGTAGCAGTGGAGGTGGCAGTAAGGCCCACCAGCCACCCACTTCTGCCTTGTAAATGAACCCTGATGCCTCAAAAGAATCCATGGTGGGTTGAATACTTGTGTGTGTTTGTGTTAAAAATGGTTTGAGAGGGCCTAGAGTTATTCATGTTTTTTTCACTTTCATGGGGGTCCTGTGCCCTAACCCTAGCAAATGTGAAGGGATGACTGTACTCTTAAACATGCTTTGTCATTGTTGTCATGTGTCCATGATAGGTTCACCTTAGGATTACTATCAGTTGGTAATGACTTCAAGGCGCACAACAAGAACAAGCCGTCAAGTCAATTTAGGCTGATCTTGTGAATGAGCTTCAACCCCAGCAAATGGTAGTGTGTTGGACATAGTGCTGAGAGTGTTGTTCTTCTGTGCCAGCCTCAGACGTTGTCTGAGCTGCTCTGCTTCAACCTTCTTGTTCAGAATTGGAAACTATCATCTCTTCACCCCAGTCTCTCTATCCATCTTTTCCCGCTTAATCTGCTGATAGCCTTGTATGGATCTCGGGAATGTTTGATTTCTTGCATGTTAGTCAATCCAAATAAAATACTCTGTTTAACTTTTAACTAGAGTCCTCTCTACAGTTAGTACTGATATACATGGGTGAAAAGATCCTGCTGTTACTGACCTCTCACAGGCCTCCTTTGAGCTATAATTCCCCCAAATTCTAAGGAAACACTGGCATTATGGGTGGACCCCAATGTCCCACACCTCTTAGTGTAACAGACTGTTATTAACAGTCCCACTCAAATCTTACAAATTTGGAGCTATGGTTTACTTGATTGAATCTATACACCTATCGTCTTCCTCTTTTCCTACTCTCTCCAACTTTACAGAACATTATCATCTTTTCTAGTGAGTCTGTGTCATATCATGAGATGTTCAAAGTCATTCTGGACTCTAGTGAGAGAATTGATTTCGTCTCAGACTCATTTGTCTTTTGGACAGTCCATGGCATCTGTAAAACTCTTCTATTGTCCAGCATCACATTTCATATGTTTGTTTGTTGTTGTTGTCGTTTGGCTTGTTACTGCTCAGTCCAGTTTTCACTGACCAGTTTTCACAATGATACATAGAAACTGGAACCACTAAGGCATGGATGATTCTGACTTTGGCATTCAATGATACATCTTTACACCTGAGGATCTTAATTAGTTCCTTCATAGCTGCCCTTCCAAATCTTCCAACTCTTCTTCAATTGATTTCTTGACTATAGTCTCCACTTTTGAATAACATATAGAAAATCTTTAACGGTTTTGATGTCAGTTTAAAGTTATGTAAATATTTTTAAATTATCATTTTGCTTTCTTAATATTTAGCTGTTATTTTTTTTCATTTTACTTCTTAACTTTCATCCATTGTTCCAAGTCTTTGTGCTAGTAATTTTATGCTAGTAATTTTTTTAATGTAATTTTTTATGCTAGTTATTTTATGCTAGTAATATGATATCATCTGCATATCTGGCATTGTTGATCTTTCTTTCTCCAGTTTTTGAACCTCCTTTATCTGTATCTGATCCTGCTTCCAGATGAAATATTCTGCATATACTAAACAGAGAGAGTGATAGGACACAGCTTGTATGACTCCCTCACTTACTGGAACGCATTGACTATATCCTTTCTTGAGAATGGCCTCTTATCCGCAGTATACAATGTGCATTAGGACAGTCAAATGTCATGGTTCTTCTGCTTCTTTTAGAGCAAATTACAGTTTTTCATGATTGATAGCAGTGGTTCTTAACCTGAGGTCCAGGGACACCTGGGGGTCTGAGGAGCCCTCACAAGGGGTTTGCAAAGCCCAGCTGCTGGACACCACCAGCAGCAACAGGGATGTGGCAGCAATGGAGGAGGGTGTGGGTGCTGAAACTGTTCCCTTGTTTGCAAACTATGATTCTGGAGAGCAGGATTTGAATCCTTACTTGGTCAGGGAAGCCCACTGGGTTACCTCAGGCAAGTCACATTCTCTCAGCTTCAGAGAAAGGCAAAGGCAACAAATCTGCACAATAAGGTTGCCTTAGGGTCACTATACGTCAGTTTTCACAGAGGAGAGATGACCAGAAATAATTTCCCCCAATAATGGCATGTTGTTATGTGCCTTTTCATCCTAAAGAGGTTTTTTTGAGTGGGGGGAGATTTGTTCAGAGGGGATTTACCTTTGCCCTCTGCTGAGGCTGAGAGCATGCGACTTGCCCAAGGTCACCCAGTGTCTGAGCTAGAGTTTGAATCCTAGTCTTCAGAAGCCTTTAATAAATTAATAAATACTTGGAAATTTAAGTAAATATTTGAATATTTAAATCTTGAGTTAAGTTTCAGGGCTCTCTGGAAAAAAGTTATATTTGCAGGGAGGGCAGTAAAGAAAAGGTTAAGAACCACTGATCAATACAACGGTTTTTCATTCATTTATAAAACACAGGCTGATTTCCTTCTTAAATTCTTTGGTGTACTCCATTAGCCAACATATGTTTACAACATAGTCCTTTAGTGCCTCTTCCTTTTCTGAATACTAATTCCTTGGATCTTCAGGAAGAGGTCTCTTTTTCTACTTTTTTTGTTGTCCTTTTCTATTTCTTTGCACAAATTATTATGACAATCCTCTTTGTCTCTGCGTACAAGTTGCTGAACTGATGCATTCAGTGTTCTGACGTTCTTTCTGTCACCTTTTGCTTCTTGTTCTTAACCATTTGAAGAGTTTTGTCATTCATCCAATGAAACTTTGTTTTTTCTGGCTCTAGATAGTGTCATTTTGCATTCTTCCCTGAAAATGTCCCTGTTTTCAGTCCACAGTTCTGATTCATAGTAGATTAGCCTTTCTTTATATTGTTGTTGTTGCTACTCATTCATATTTCACCTTTTGTCCAATAATGGAATTCAAGGCACTTAGAAATTATAAAAACCAAAACAGATTTAAAGCCATATAAACGTACACAGACAACATTTAAAAACAATTAAACAAGTCACAGAATTAAAGTCATTCAAATTAATGAAAGGACAATTTTTAAAAAATCAATGAAGCAGCCTATCACAGTCAATTCATAAAAGCCAGATAAATAGGAAAGTTTTTATTTGCTGGCAGAAGAAGAGGGAGGAAGGAAGGAGCCAGCTAGTCTTGCCATGTTTTCAAAATAGCAGTAAGGACTGTCAGTGTTCTTGACACGTAGAGCTGACAAATGGGAAGCAGCTATTAACAGGTTTGTGTTCCCCCTAAATACCAAATGGAAGTATTGACTTCACTTAACTTAGCCATTTGTTTTTCTGTAAAATTAACATGTTGTCCACATTCATATATTATATGTTGTACCACTTCAACCTTTAGGCAGGGTTTGCTTTCCAAAACATGGGATTTGGGGGCATCTCATTCAGCAGGGGTGCATGGATGGAGGGGCAATGAGGGCGGTCCACCCTGGGCAGCAATTTTTGGGAAGCGCCTTGTGCGACGTGACCACATCCCTTTGCAACGTGGCCACACCCCTTTGCAACGTGGTCATGCCCCCCGCACGACATGGCCACACACATCCTTGCCCCAACCCCCATCCACACTCCAAGCTATGCAGCTGTCATTCAGTCTACATAAAAGAGAAAAGCTTTCCAACCCTCAAATAGGGGACATCATTCATAATAAGGTCCTTTAAGAAACAAGATTTCTGGCCTTTAAATATAGGGCATCTCTTATCATAAGGGATATCTTGGCAACCCTAGAGCCATCCTAGCCTCCCTAAGGAGGGAGTTCCAAAGTCTTGGAATAGCCATAGAGCGGGTCTCTCCTTTATTCCCACTAAACCAGCCTGAGATGGTAATGGGACACAGAGAAGGGCTTCTCTAATAGATTCTAGAGTTCTAAAAGGCTAATGTATGAAGACATGGTATTTCAAATTCTTTAGATTAAATTCCTCTGAGATGTTAGATTATATCATTGCTGCTTCCCAGCAGCTTCACTTTTGGAACTTGATCACCATTGGAACGATCAGTTCTCTTCTGTTGACATAGCCATTACCCCCTGTAGAGAATGGATGCATCTTAGTCTGGTGTCTCATCTTTGAGCTTTCCATCTTGGATGACCTTTCTGGGGATTCATGATAGAGCTCAGTTTTAAATGAAATGGACTACCTGGCTTCATTTCAGTCAGTGTTCAGACCTGGTTATGGGGCAGAAACCAGCTTGGTGGATGACTTATGATATGGAACTCCTTCCTGGTGGTGGGGGTGGGGAGTTTGGCTGTCTCTATGCCTTCCAAGTTTCTGCCAAGCAGTGAAGACAGTGCTATTTTGCCAGACTTTTGGTTCTTAAAATTAGGAGGTGGCTACTCTGGCTATTTTAAACTCTTTTTAATTCTTTGAGGTTCCAAAACTATTGTTAATAAGGAGTTTCAGTTTGTCTTTAATGTTTTACATGTTTTTATTCATTCATAATCTCAGGAGCTCTAATAGGTTGAAAGATGGTAAAATAAATGATATAGATTACATAAAATAAATAAATAAAATAATAAATATTTTATTTGTTTATGAAATAAATAAGATCTCCTGATGGTATCACCCAAAGCCCTTCACCACATTAAGGGTTGCATCTGAGAGAGGGTGAATATTCTAGCTAGGGAGAGTAAGCTCTAGAGAAGACTGAGGCCTTACTTCTAAGTAAGTACACTTAGGATTCCACTATAAGTGCAGCAAGCTCTGTCTGGATTCAACCCCAAATCACAGTGGAAATGCCCTAAGCCTAAATGGCATTCAAGTACAAGAAAACAGATTCTGAAAAAGAACTGGAAGAGAACAGAAATTAATGATTAATAATTGTGGGTATCCTTCAAAAATTGTTCCAGGATTTATCATTCCTTTTAAGTGTTTAACTGCATACTCCTGTGCCCACTTTCAGATGTGTTATTTGTCAAGCAGATTGTATTTGTCATCAAACAGATATTGTACCGAACTCTTAAGTGATGGATTGCTGTGTCATTTCATCAGCCGCTGGAAGCAATAACATTCCTTAGATTAAGTCAACTGTTTTTGAGTTCTACAACAATTGTCTCTTCTCCCTGCAGCTCAGTGAGAATGTGGTAATGTTTCTACATGGTTGTCAGTTCAAGCCCATGTGCAAAAAGAAGTCCAACTGTATTCCAGCAATCCATCTTTGTCCAAATGACTGAAATATGACCATATCACAAAAGCTGACAAAGATTCTAAAGTGGGTGTTTTCTGATCTTTTGAATACCATACTTGCTGGTGCATAAGACACACTCCCGCCCCCCGCAAAATAGCCTTTTAAAATGGGGTGCATCTTCCAACAACTTGAAAGGTAATTCAATTCAACAATTCGAAAAACAGTGGGAAGACATAATTAGATGGGTGAAGAAGAGATGAACAGACAAAGAACAGAAGAAAGAAATATTAAGGGTAACATCTACACTAAGTAGGGAACGGAATACAATGGGAAGAAGGAGAAAAATAGATAAATAAATAAATAAATAAATAATAATTATAACAACAACAATTGTTAAGTAGGTAGAATACAACAATAAAAAGAGATTTCGTATGAAGGAGGTTTAGTAGTAGAAAGGAAATAAAAAGTTTGGAGTGGAGAAAACGCGGAATAAGGATAGGAAAAAGGGGGAGGGAGGGAAGGGGAAGGATTGCGAGGGAGGGGAACAGTTTTAATAAAGAGAAGGGGAGGGGGTGGGAAGGGGGAGGGAAGGTGAGGGAAGGGAAGGGGAGTCAGGGAGGGAGAGAAAAAGAAGGATGGAATATATGAAATAAGAAATGTTGGATATGTATGGAAAGAACAAATAGAAGACGCTATGTATAAATGATGCGCAATTTGTAATAAGTTATATTATAATATGTGTTTAACTCCCTTGGCTTGAATAAAAATTAAATTAAAAAAAAAGAAAATGAGGTGCATCTTATACACTGGATGCATCGTTGTGAGCTCTCCTTCCCACTTCCATGCCAAGGCAAAATGCATAGGAAAGGGAGGAGGTGAACAGAGGGTTCCTATGAGGCATCCCCCACCCCTGTCCTCCCTTCCACTTTGCCTCAGTGGGGAGAATTCCCTATCAAGGCAAAATGCATAGGAAAGGGAGGGGTGAAAGGAACACCCACGCAAAGCTTCCTCCACCCCCTCCCTTCTGTTTTGCCTCAGTTGGGAGACTCCCCACTGAGGCAAAATGCATAGGAAAGGGAGGGAAGGGTCTAGGGAAGCCCTGTGCTAGCACTGATTCTGTCCCCTAGACCCTCTCCTTTTGAATCTGGGGCAAAAGCAGTGCTCACAGGAGGCTTCCTCCACTCCTCCATTCCCTTCTGTTTTGCCTCAGCAGGAGTTGTCCGCGCTGAGACAAAATGCATAGGAAAGGGAGTAGAGGGTCTAGGAGGCAAAAGGAATGGTCACTCAAGGCTTCCCAAATACATAATATATAATCATAGCAACACATATGCTGGTTGGAACATGGCTTGCCACCAGCAAACTACATGCATATGTGATGCACATGCATGGCAAGGGTGGGCTGGGTGGCCCTTGAGGTCTCTTCCATCTCTATTCAAATATTTTGGAAACAAATGAACAGAGATATAAAGACAATTAACTATACATGTTTTAATACATGATGCAAAAAACAATGTCAATGGAATTATTTCATTCAAATGTATTCAAAATGTTTCACCCAGTGATTTCTTAATTGTTAAAGTAATAAAAATAAATGGTTACTTAAAATGGAAGAAGTACTATGATTACTGCATGGTAAGAGTGGATCAATGAATTACAGCAGTAGCTTTGTTATTAAAAATAACCAAGTAGGAAAAATTAAGAGAGAGAACACAACTAAATCCAACATTTGTGGCAGAGTGGTTTCCCTTGACTGAGTTTTAAACCATGGAACAGAAATTAACATTTATACATGTGTTATTACTTCATAAACTGTGTTCTTATGTGTTATATAGTAAACTATATATAAAAATTGCATGTGACAAATGATAGATAGATGTAGGTAGTCAGGTGGGCATGCAGGCAGATAAACACACACCTTGCCTATATTCATACTGTCAACAGAAGAATATTTATCAAACCCATATATTTTACATTGTGTACAGAAATTCTCTCCAGATTTATAAATTCAATCTGAATTATATGTTTTTGTATCACAATTGAGAGCATTGAGGTAGAACATTAAAGTTAATCCAAAGTATTTCACAAAGTATTGTGTTGCATCAAAGCTAAAGAGAAATGTTATGGATTTTGGAATTTCAGGTAACTGTGGGATTGCAGCTGAAGTACTTCCCATCAAACACTATGGACCTTTCTGCACCACACTGTTATAGTGCTATTATTCCACTTTCAACATCCTGTGCAATTCTGAGGTTTGTATTTTACTAAAGCCCAAGAGCTCTCTGGATGAGAATTCTAAATGCCCCTTTCTAAATTGCAAACTCCAGTATTCCATAGGATGTTGAAAGTGGAATAACAGCACTATAACAGCATAGTGCAGAAAGGCCCTATGATGTGGCTGAATGTCTGCCAACAATCACAATATCCAAGTAGACATATACAGAGTTACATTATAAAATTATGATGTATCGTGACCTTAGTTTTTAAACAAATGCCTTTTCACACTACACAGTTACTGTACTATGACTCTACTCTAACTGCTGTGGATACATCCCACGGAATTCCAGAATTTGTAGTTTGGCAAGGCACTAAAGCTCTCTGGCTGAGAATTCTAAATATTCCCTAAATTGCAAAGCCCAGGATTCCATAGGATGATACCATGGTAGTTACAGTGGAATCACACTGCTCTAACTGTGTAGTGTGAAAGGGCCCTAAATGTTTGTGAATGTAATATTGGGGGGTGGGATAGCAACATGTGCTTTGGACACATGAAGATCTTGAGTTACACATGGGCTCCTGACATGATCTCCTCTAACTAATAGTGTCAGGAACAATTTCAGCTCTGCAGTGTGAGAAACGCAGAAGATTGCATGTAGGACTTCTTGTATATACAGCAGGAATGGGGAACCTCTAGCTCTCAGGCTTAATGTGGCCCACAGGGATTCCTCAATTAGCCTACAAGCTTCTTCTATTGTTATCTCCTATCAGTGATTAGAGATAAGAAGGTATTTAAAGGTAACGAAGCTATTTCATGAAACTGAGCTCTGGTTTGCAGCCTGGGAAGTTATTCCAGTGGACTGAGTTGTACATTGGACCCCAGGGAAGCTGTTTCATGCAACACTTAAAGATGCTCTCCAATTGAATTATGGCTTGTCCTGCATTGTTTCCTAAAATGACTGAAGCTCTTAAAATTGAGACCTGGATTCCTGACATTACTCCACAGAGCACTATAATACATGTCCTAATTTCAGGGCCTAATCCTTAAACAATTCGTGACTTGGTGAAGTCCAATTCCTTATTGCTGCCTCCAGTTATTGATGCATGTTGCTGGACAACAGAACATGTTATGAGCGTGTTGCCCTTATCAGTTGTTTGGAAATTTGTAGCCTAAGCCTCTCTACACAATTTACTTTTGTATGGCAGTAGCCAGACCTGGGGAGATAAACATCTTGGCCAAAGAACATTTTTCATCAAATAAATACTGGCAAAGCTTTTAAGGTCACTTGCTGAAAAGCAAATTACATTTGATGGATGCTGTCTTAAAGGTCAGTTAGCAAGGTACACTCAGCACCTATTCTATAGTATAGTTCCCTTGATTCAGGCTTACCAAATGCTGAAAGAAGCTCTGCCATAATGATGTTAATTACGGCTTTCATTTAGATGGGGAACATGCCTTGTTCTGGGGGGGGAAAGGTTAATTATAACAAAGTAAGTAACAATAGAATTCAACAATTTTTGTTGACTTTTTTTTAAAATTGTAGTTTACCACAGTTTACAGCTTTTAATGTTTGAGAGAATTTATGTGAGAAGCGTTAATGTTGTCTCATTATCATCCAATTATGATAAGGTCAATCTGTCCAAACGTGGATTTATTTGCATATAGAGGAGGTTTGATTTGCTGGCAAGAAAATGAGAAATCGAAGAGGAAAAAATATTTTGGATTGCACTGACATAAGAGCAAAGTAACCTGTTTTTAAACTGCATGTAAAAGGCATTTAACAGTGATGTAAAAGTGAAGTAACCTGTCACCCTGACTGTGTCCATATTGTGTGCCCACCACATCTCGTTCAGGTTTATCTAAAGAGTCTCAGCTTTTGTTTGACAAGCATGTTGTTATTTGCCATCAAATTGACTTGGACTTATGGTGACCCTTTGAGAGACCTCCAAGAACCCAATTCTGCTCAGGTCTTGCAGATTCAGGGATACAACTTCTTTGATTAAATTAGCCCATCTGTGGTTTCTTCTTTTCCTATTGTCTTCCACTTTACCAAACATTATCATTTTCTCCAATGAGTCATTCATTTTATAATATGCCCAAAGTATGACAGACTCAGCCTAGTCACTTTGTCTCCCTGTGAACATCTGTGCTTGATTTGCTCTGAGACCCACTGATTTATCTTTTTTGGCAGTTTTCTGGAATTCACAGAATTGTCCTTGAGCAGCACATTTCAAATTAATTTTTTTCCCAGTCAACTTTCTTTGGTGTCCAACTTTGGTAACCATAATTAATTCTGGTTTTGGTATTAAATGGTATCATGTTTTCATATCCTGTGTTATATGTCCTATGTCAATAACGTATAGGTGACAGTTGGAGCCAGGACAGGGGAAGTATAGTGCTCCAAATGCCACTGGAGTTCAACTCCCACTATCCTTCATCAATGACCTCTAAAGTGACACAATTTGATGATCCACAAGCAAGAGAAATCTCAAAGTAGAGGGAACAGAAGCAGACACTGAATGTATCTTCAATTGGACATATCCATGAGAATCCTTTTCTTGTGTTTACCAATATTGTAGTAGAGGAAGGACACAGTGGCAGAAATGAGGATACAGCATCGTGACACTTTTCCCAACAAGGATTATGAATCCTCCTGGAATGCTATGTGCCAATTTCCTGCATGCCAAATAAACAACCTTATATTCTAGGCCAGTGGTTCTCAACCTGGGGGTCAGGACCCCTTTGGGGGTCGAACGACCATTTCACAGGGGTCGCCGCTCCTCAATCCTGCCCCCCCTTTTAAAAGAAGGTGGCCTCACAGCCAATGGGAGCAGTGCTTCTGAGACCCCTGCGCTGGGGTTCAAACTGCAAACCCCAGGATTCCATAGGATGGTGAAAGTGGAATAATAGTGCTATAACAGTCTAGTGCAGAAATAGCCAGGATGACTTTCTCCTCTCGCTGCTGTTGTGCGTGGACCCTTGGCGCTTGCCACATGCACGTGTTGTGTTCTTCACCCTGACTGTCTTACATTCCTTGCTTTTTGTATGTTCAGCGTCCGCACTCCCTTTAAGGGAGGGAGGAAGGGAGGGAGTGAAACAAAACGCGTCTGCTTATGCCGCCGCCATCTTTCCTCTCTCCCTGTCCTTTCCTCCCTGCGCCTCGTGTAAAATGTGGGCTGTTTCGGCATTGCCTTTGGGAGTGACTGGCTTTTTGAACTGTGGAAACCCAACATTCAGAACTAGAACTACTGCCTTAATTCTGGCATTGATGGACGCTTTCTGTGCTTAAAAAAGGGGGGAGGGTTACCAGTTTTTAGGCATTAGAAGTCTATCCAGAGCAGTGATTTAGGGCAGTGTTTCCAATCTATTTGATGTTGGAAATAACTAACTAACTAACTAACTAACAAATAAATAAATAAATAAATAAATAAATAAATAAATAAAATAACGAAAATGATTTTATGGTTGGGGGTCACCACAACATGAGAACTGTATTAAGGGCCGCGGCATTAGGAAGGTTGAGAACCACTGTTCTAGGCAGATAGCCATGTGACATTAGAGAAAAATTCCACCAAATAAACAGAATAGAAAACAGAGAGTTAGCATTCCTCTTGGAAGAACAATGCAGGCTATCAACAACCACGCTTTTCATTGGTCAAGGCTGCAGCTCTAGCAAGTCACACTCAGCCTCAGAGGAAGGCAAAGGCAAACCCCCTCTGAATAAATCTTGCCAAGAAAACCTTGTGATAGGTTCATCTTAGTGTTGTCCTAAGCTGGAAAATAGACTTGAAGAAAAACACCAACTTTAAAAAGTTGCTGAGGGGAATAGGGGTGGTGGTAAAAAAGATGATCTCTGTGAAGCCTTCATTTCATTGGTTCATGGGGATGATTTTTGAAGCCACACTAGTCTGATAACAGGAAATCAGTAAATATTTCCTGAGTCTTCCTAGGCATTTCTGACTTTATTCTACAGACTATCTGAAAGCTTATATCTCCCCATCTGAGCCTGCCTGAGTCTTACAGTCTTCAGGGGAGCACTTTCACTCCATCCCACCACCCTCCCAGGCTTGGCTGGTAAGGATAGTGGAGAGAGACATCTTGGTGGCTGCTCCAACAGTCAAGAAACACCCCCCCCCCACAGAGCTATGTTTGCCTTCTCTCTATTGTCTTTTCACCAGCAGACGGACTTTCCTGTTAAGAGAACTTCAGCCTTAACTGACCAAGGTATAGGGACAAGCAGTTGGTGTGCTGTCCTTAATATGTATTTCTCTGTTTAACAGTTAAGTTAATGTCTTAAAAGTAGTGGAATGATGGTCTAATTGTTTTCAAATGTTTTTACTCCATATTTTTTTTATTCTGCTTTTTGAACTTGCATCATGAACCCTTTTGAGTCCCATTTGGGGAAAGTGTGGGATATAAATAATAAATAAATGAATTGCCCTGGGTCCTAACTACAGTCCCACACCTGCATCCCTGTTCACCCCATTTTTGTTGCTCTTCTTTAATTTTTCTGCTCATGGAGTGAAAATGTCCTTCAAAACATCTCAGTCCCCAGCTTGTTTAGATAGGTTGTATTAGCACCCATTAGCTAAAGAGCTTATCCTAGGAAAGGCAGCTGCTCAACAGCTGCTGTATTGGCAAGAAGAGGCAAGTGAAAAATAAATAGTCAATCACAGGCTTTCCTCCCTTCCCCAGCCCTGCATTAGAAGCTGGGGAAAAAAGAGGTGAGAACCTGGACAGACACTTTATTAGACCAACCCAAAATACCCCAAAAATATCTGCACAGCTTTCAAAACCAAGCTTCTTTATCAGGCATATATAAAATTACGGTGTTAAGAGTCAGGCAAATTGCACCTTGCTTTCCAGTGGTTTAAAAGGAAGAATCCATACAGTAATAAATCAGGCTAGGTCGGGCTACACTCCCAATATGGTTTTGAAGTAAAATACCGCACTGTGCACAACACATAACACAATAAAAAGACTGTGAAGACTTTGTGGACAAAAGACTGTTGCCAGAAACTCTTCTTGCATACTTCCCTGGAAGTAAGCCCCACTGAATATGTCTGGACTTACTTTTGAGTAAACATGCATAGTAGCAGACTGTGGCCATTTCCGCACTATGCTGTCATAGCGCTGTTATTCCATTTTCAACATCCCATGGAATCCTGAGATTTCCTGGGCCATTTCCGCACTAGCCTGTTCTAGCGCGATGATTCCACTTTCAGCCTCCTCTGGAATCCTGGGGTTTGCAGGATCCGGCCCCTCCCGAAACTGCAAACCCCAGGATTCCAGAGGAGGTTGAAAGTGGAATCATCGCGCTAGAACAGGCTAGTGCGGAAACGGCCCTGGAATCCTGGGCCCCTCCCTAAACTGCAGAGCCCAGGATTCCACAGGATGTTGAAAAATGGAATAATCGCGCTATAACAGTGTAGTGCGGACGGAGAGTACTTCTCCTTTCTGAAATCCGGCCTAAGAGGACGTCCTCGTCGGTTTCCCTTTCTTCCAGGCAGAACGACCAATCCTATTACTATTTCCCGACTCGTTGCTCGGAGCTCTCGGGTTAAGCCACCTAATTTCATTTGGAAGGAACTAACAAACGCATCGGACGTGCTTAATACTTTCAAACCCCATCGTTCTTACTGCTCGGTTTTGATTTTTTCCCCCACCAACAAACCCTTTGGTCAAGCCTGATTAAGGAATACTATTTAAACAGGAATCCTGCCTAACAGCACCAAAAACCACCCCGTTTGGAAAGACCCCGGAGGCACAACCTTTCCCTCAGCGAAGGCAAAACGAAGGCAGGAAGCTTCGCCGGCCGCCCTTACTGAGCCTGCGCAGCTCCGCTGAGCATGCGCACTCGGCGCGAGTCGTGGCGAGGGTGTTCCTGGAAGAGCGAGGGGTAGGAGGCGCCACGCCGGCTTTGGTGTCCCTTCGTGGTGTGGGGCCGGCAGTGGCGGTCGGTGAGGCGACTCTAGGTGAGCGAGAGGCGGAGAGCGCCGTCTCCCGAGGCAGGGACCAGGACGCCCCCCTTGTCACTTTCTCATCCAGTGGATGCTGGGGGACCCCCGGGGGGAGCCTCAGGGAGTCGGGGGACAGAGGAAGGGATCTCCCCAATTTTGCCTCCTGGGAGTGCCGGAGAGCAATGCTTCATGTTGCTGGAAGCTGCCTCGCAGCTATCCCTGCCTTGGGGGTTGGTTGTTGCTTCTGCGAACGGGCAGGATAGGAGGCTCTCCAACACACTTGTTTTTAGCTTTGCCCATTTCTTTTCTCTCTCCTTCCCCCCCAAGAGTTCCAAAGCTTGGATGAGGATCATCTTTCTGGCCATTTCCGCACTAGAGTGTTATAGCGCTATTATTCCACTTTCAACATCCTACTGAATCCTGGGGCCTCGAGGCCCCTCCCTCAACTGCAGACCCCAGGATTCCATAGGATGTTGAAAGTGGAATCAGAGCGCTATAACACTCTAGTGCGGAAATGGCCTCTGTCTGTGCACGGTGGGGACCCGTTGTGTCAGTCAGCCAGGCCTTAAAAGAAAGGGACCTGACTCTTTGGCTTGGGGTGTTGGGGGTAGAGCAGTCCTGGAAGTTCTTTGCGGGTTTGCAGTTAGCTGCACACCTGTCCATGTTTGTTCATTCTGTGACATTCGCAGAACTAAAAGCATGTGTCTCTTCCTGCATTTATGAAGGGCAACAAGGTACGGGGGGGGCACATGATTGAACAGAGCATAGAAAAGTTCCTTAATTAGACTACCAGTGGGCACTGTGTTAGCTAGGAGATTCTTGGATTAGTAGTCCAAAAAGTGGATTTTTTTCGGGCTTTAATCCAAGCAGATCTGAGGTTCACAACCTAAATAGTAGGGATCTCTATTTACTGTTCTAATTTGTCTCTGTCGCTGAAAACAGCCTGGAATTCAGGATTAGAGAGGTAAGAAACTGTTTTACTAGGAGCCACTGACAGACTATTGGCCCATGTGTCCCAGTATCCGCACACAATATCTGTACACAGTGGTTCTTCAGGGATTTCTGCCCTACTTGGAAAAGGGAGGGTTTACTTCTGGGACTTTGGTGTACGCACATCATATGTGTTAACAGTCAACTATGTTCTTTACAGTGTATTTGTGGTTGGATTGGCCCTATTGCAATACACACTCTCGTTCTGGTATATGCCACTTATTGTAAAACACACTCTGATTAATCGCTGAAAATTCCCTCTCCACTAATCCAGAAAATATGAAGTTTAGCTGTGGTTTGTTAGAAGTTAAAATCACTTTCATCTATGTGCTCTTGTTTGTAATTTTATAACTAATTATAAGTACTGTAAAGTAATAGGTCTCAGAAATGTGATTTGGCACCATATGCTCGAGGACGGTGCTACTCAAAGTGGTAGTCCATGGATCAGTGGTGGTCCATGGATCAGTCCATGAGCTACTGGCTGCTGCTCTGCAACAAATTCTCAGGAAAGAAAGAAGGAATTATAATTAATGAGCACAAGTATGTAACAAGGTGGGCAGGACCCGGTTGGTCCCCAGCATCAGAAAGCTTAAGAAGCAGTCTAGAATGCAGTGTTTGTAGGTGTTTTAGAGGCTTGCTAGGGTATCAAATACAAGTATACTGTGGGGCTACCAATTGGAATACATTGCTATTGATAAATAATTCTAATTTCTTAATACATAGTCAAGATTACAATGTATTAGTGTAAATGAATGAAATCATCATCAGTTTGGGCAAAGACTGCAAGTTAAAGATCAACTGTTGCAGAAATACAGTTGTTATGAATGGAAGCAAACAAGCCAAAAATATATGGTTTTATTTCTTGCATTAATGCAGAAAAAGAAAAACTGTCTGAAACTGAAAGGAATGTTAACTGTCCACTCCCTACCCCTGAGATGTTGATTTTGCTCCACAGATTTCGTCGTATTTGTTTGTTCTAGCCAAAGGCCTCTGCAAAATGCACAATGCAAGCAGTGAGTGATGTCCTGTAGCATTTCTGTAAAAATATCCAGATTTGAAGAACATGCGTGGAAGTCAGCTTCTCTTTTGGTGAATGGGGCCATTTGTTTGTTTCAGTAAACGTAATGCAAAACTTAATGGTACCTTTTCCCCAGCCATTGAAGATTTTCATGCATGTCCTCCATAATCCTTTTGAATGTCTTGTGAGGAAAACCAGCAGCTTCATATTACAGATGTAGGGATTATCATGCAGTCTGCTCTGTTCTCAGCTGAAGTTATAGTTTAGATTTGCTTTACTGCTTATAGTGTAAAGCACTAGCTCAAAAAACAACAACCCTGAAACAAATCCCAGATGAAACCGAAAAGAAGCTTCATCCAGCAATGGTTTGCAAATAAGATACGGTAATATTCTTGGTAGTTCTTTCCAGGTACTTGGAATGCTACACTTAGGGAATAACATGACTTAACAGGTGTATGATTCACGTGGTTGTTAGTTTTGTTCCTGTTCTTGAGGGTAACTTTTCAAACACTTTTTCTTAGTGGTCAAAATCTAGCATCACACCGCACCTGAGTGATAATGCACTCTAACACCCATCCATCCCACAATTTAATCATTATATTCAATCTAGTCAATTTAGTCATTATATTTAAGCATTATATTTAATCTGGGCAGCAACATAAGTACTTAAATACCTTACAAAACAATTATAATACATTCATATAAGTGGTATAATTTCAATATTTCTATATGAAAAATAAGATCTGTTAGCTTCAGAGTTAATGTAATATTCTGATTAATCATTTTTTTCTTTACAAAAATAAAGAAGAACCTCCAGTCACAACAGAGTTGTGGCGTAGGATATACAGCATCAGTTGTACAAAAACTGGGCAAATGGTGCCCAATTAATAGTACAGTTCTTATATTTTTGTCTTCCTTCTGTACTCTTACATACTGTTCCATCCCATTGCAATCCATTCTCCTATACTGGTTATGTCTATTGTTTTTTATATAAAAGACTCTAGCAGTCATCATCAAATAATTAATAACTTGATAACATTTGTACAGTCCCCTAAGCGTGATGGAAGAAAGAATTTTAGATGATAGTGTTGCTTACTGTCTATATCCTCCTGACATTTTTGAAGTGTCCAATTTTTTCACAAATTGCCATGACATTGCCTCAAGGTATGTAATAAATGCCTAGAATTATATGTATAAATACTAAAGATTGAAGTTCTTATTGCCAAATTGACATTAAACAGGAAGAAAATCTGGTTTATAATGTGATAGTGGGCATGCAGTATCATAAATGTCATTCAACAGAATAATGATTGTTGCCAGCAGGCGTCTCAGTTTGCAACTTTGAATCTAAAATATGACTTTTTAATGCAATTTAAATACAATGAGGAAAGCTAGGCAGTAAGCCAACCAGTTTATTTGGGTTATCCAAAAAAAGAAAAAGAAAAAAAGCTATATTAGTAATAAGTAAAATGTATGGCATTCTTCAGAAGACTATACATGATTTTTTCTGTGGAAGTTTTTTTTAAAAAAAAACCTCTAAAATTCTTTCCTTATAATTAAAGATGTATTAATATTGTCTCCTCTGCTTCTCTTTTTCCTTGTGTATGAAGACAAAATTAAACTCGGTTGGTCTTTTCTGACTAATTCAGTTTGTCTCCTCTTACTTGGAAAAGACAGAAGACATAAATTGTAATCTTGTTTGCACATTAATTTTGTCCTCTGATGGCAACTCTTCAATTCAGCATTGGACAATATGAGGCCAGCAGGATGTAGCCAGTCCACTCCATCCTAGTTTGTACAAAGTACAATATCATTATAGCACGGAGTGGACAACTGTTGTTGCCTGAGGCTTTTCCAGTTGGGGAGAAACAACCCTGAATATGTGGGAAGTTTGGAGGCCATAGGCATCCTCTGAACAGTGTGCACACTGAAAGGTGAGGAGCTAGTTCCAGTTGTATTCCCCTGGCACAATAGTTCCTTTATATAAAGTATGATCATTTCCAAATCTTAAGACTTTATAGTTGGTTTGGATCTTTCTGGTCTTCCAAGTATCATTTATTAGAGCACAGTCCTTCTCAGTAATGAATGCTTAAGTGTTGTCATTTGTGCTTTTTAAGATTTCTACCATTATTGTTTTGAGCAAGCAGGTTCAGTGCTTGATTAAACCAGTTTCTTCGGGAGAAGGGCACAGGGTGGCTCATGAAAAGCAGCAGCTATAATGTAACTATAAAGTTTAGTTAAGACTGTCAAATAAGCTTTGTGAGAAGTATTTCCACCTTTTAAAATAGGGAGGTGGAAACAGTGCAAAAGGAGAACCACTCACCAGTGGTGTTTGAGGAAAGGAGTGTGACTATCTAAAGAACTTCAGAGGCATAGACTAGAACCCTATAACTTCAATATATGTTGTCTTTAAAAAGGAGCACATTTAGTGTTGTAGCACTTACCTCTACAGTCTTGACTTTAGATGTTTCCTTGAGTCTTGTCTATTTACGCAGAGTTTGTATAATGTGTGACCCAGATCAGAAAAAAACCACACTTATTTTTGATTAGAAGGTATTATCATTTTATCATTGTTTTATATCTGTTAGTACTGGAACTGTTACTATATTCACTGCTTCGATAATTTTGCGGGGAGGGAATATTTCAGTTTGAGCAACAAATTATCAATAAGTCTGGTGAAGAAGAGCTGTTGCTTTAATCTTCAGTTTCTGTATGTCTGGTAGGAGAGACCCAGTTCTTCTAATGCCAAGTTTAGATTAGAATCTTAGTCTGAAGATCTTTGCATGCTACAACAAACATGTAGATCTCTGCAACTTGCTGAATCTTGGATAATTAGAAAGCAAATCAAGTACAAAAAAATTTAGAAATACTGTTGTAAATATGACTTGATGATCTGTGTGTGTGTGTGTGTGTGTGTGTATGCATTTCATATCTTCTACATGTCTGCCTCTTGGAACTTGCTTTTCAGTCTTTAACTCTTGTATATGCTGATCGTTCACTCCTTTTTCAGTTTGACCGTGTGAATCTGGTGATATTTATATACTATGCAAATATCCTCATTAAATTATCTTCATATTAATTTGCTGAACAGCTTCCTTTCATGCATTCCATTTCATTAGTTTCCATTTTATACTTTCACTTTTTTCTGTATTGAATTCACTTTGGCAGGAATTGCAACTGTGGTCTTTGGATATTAATAATAATAATATTTATTTCTATCTCGCCTCTCCCCATGGATCGAGGCAGCGAACAACAATAATATATTAATTACATTAAAAAACATACCCAATCCTCCCCACCCACCAACCCACCTAAAACCAACCCCCTAAAACACACAACACATTAACAATTAACAACAATCAACTGACTATTAAAAGAACAGCAAGACAGTTGGTAGGAGCTGTTGGAAGTACTAGTCTGGGAAGGCCTGTTGGAAGAGAACAGTCTTGACTGCTTTTTTAAAGCAGTCAAGACTGGTAATATGCCGGGTCTCCTCCGGCAGGCCATTCCATAACTTGGGAACGATAGAAGAGAAGGTTCTCTGGGTAACTGCAGCCAACCTAGTTCTGACTGGCTGCAGTAAATTCCTCCCAGAGGACCTTAGTGTGCGGAGCAGATTATATGGGAGAAGGCGATCCTGCAGGTAGGCTGCCCCCAAGCCATAAAGGGCTTTAAAGGTAATAACCAATATTGTTTCAGTACAAACTCCTTCATCCCTAAGCATTGTCATTAATAGTTGAGGATGGCGGGAATTGCAGTCCAACAGTCCCTGAAGATCCAGAGTTTCCTTTCAGAGCCCATTTATGCTCTCATTAATAAAATTTCAGAAAGGCATAGGTTGTGATTTTCAAAATGAGGCCAGATACTTTTAGTGGCCATTAATCCTATATTTATCATAAATTATTCTGTCTTCTAGAAACTGAAGGATGCCTAAAAAGAAGACCGGTGCTCGCAAGAAGGCTGAGAATCGTAAAGAACGTGAGAAACAGATCAGAGCTTCTAGGGGCAATATTGATCTGGCTAAACATCCCTGCAATGCTTCAATGGTAAACTAGAAAGCATTTCTTACCTTTCCATGATAATGTCTGATACAATTGAAACAAGTATTAGTTGAAAAATTCTTCCTTTTCTCTTCCAGTGCCAAGGATAGGAGGGAGATGGTACTTCTTCCATTCTAATACTTTTTTTCTAAAAGACTACCATAAAAAAGCTAGCTCCTAAGTCTGAAGCTGAGAGATCTTCCAAAGCATACATGTTGTTACAAAACCTTCTATATATAAATATAGACATTACAAAACAACAACAATTTTAATTTATTTGTTACAATATTTATATACTGCCCTGTATCTGAAGATCTCAGGGTAGCTTGCAATCAATTTAAGACCATAAACAGTAATAATTTTAAGGGATTAAAATGTATTAAATAGTTTATCAATACAAATCAGACAATTTAAAACCTGTTAAAATAGGTTAAGATAGTACAACCATAGCATATGAGCAACCTGGATAAAATTGATCAGACCCAAAAGCTTTAATAAAAAAACATGTTTTAACGGTGGTGAACTGATATCAATGTTAGCACCAATCAGGCCTCCGAGGGGAAGGCATTCTACAGCTGAGATTCCACTACGGGGAAGGATCTAGCCCATGTTTTCCCACAATATATTTCCTTTACTGATGGGACATAAAGGAGGCCCCTCCAAGAGATTTCATGTGTTGGGCCGACGTATATGTAAAGAAGTGTTCCTTCAGTTATTGAGATCCCATGATATCTAGGGGATACAACAATATTAGAGTCCCTGCTACTAATTTAACTAACATCTGAAGTGAAGCTGGGGGTCTTAGTACAGAAAAATGTTTTACTTTCCTTCTTTCGTGCACCTTCATGATATGTTTGAGTTGCATGGGGTACTGAAGAAAGAGAAAAGGGCATTGAATTGTGCTAAGATGGGTAGGAATTGTAAACTCTGTAGGTACTTTCCAGTTGTTGTTGAATCTCAGCAGCCACAGCCAACATAGGCAGTAGTGAGGAATGTTGGGAGTTGTAGTCCAATAGCATCTGGAAGGCTTCATGATTCTCATCTCAGTATTAATGGAAATGAAATACCAGCATGTGAAATGCATAATCCACACAGACTGCAGAAAAAGTAGCCCCAATCCTATCACAATTCTGAATTGTATAAAAGGATTTCAGACAGTGGTTAATCTGGCTTTGTTTTATTGTTAGAAAGAAAATATAATTTTATTTTGGATTACATAGTGCTGTGAAATGCTATTTTAATTCACAGATTTGTTAACTCTAAATGAACATTCTAAAAAAATTAATTACTCTGTCTCTTACAGGAATGTGACAAATGCCAAAGGTAGATACACATTTTCAGTTTTTTCCTTAAGCTTTTTTTGGCATTGTTCAAAAGATGCATTGTTCAATTATTTGTTTCACTACTTTTTTATTCATACAGACGACAGAAGAATCGAGCCTTTTGCTACTTTTGTAGTTCTGTTCAAAAGTTGCCTCTCTGTGCACAGTGTGGTAAGTGCGCCCAGCTTAAGATGTATTTCTGTTAATTTTTCTATGCTTGTTTCTACTGTAGTACTATGCCTAGAATTAACATCATATTTTCATTCTGGGGACTCCTTAGACATTGTGAGGTGATTTGCTTGGGGTGGGACAGGACAAGGGAACTTGTGGCCCTCCAGATGATGGTGAACTCCAGTTCTTTTCAGCCCTAGCAGTCTTGGCAAGTGGTGAGAGATGATGGATTTATTGTTCAAAATGACTTGGAGAGCCAGAGATTCTGTGCCTCTAAATTAAGACATACATCTCACAAAAGGTACTGCAGCAGTGTCCAGGTGATTTGAAGGACTATATCTCCCTGTATGAATCCGTTTGAGTTTCAAGATCTTCAGGAAGGGTTCTTCTCTCTGTCCCACTATCTTCTCAGGCCTGTTTGATGGGAACAAGGGCTGCTTCATAGTGGCTGCTCCCAGAATCTTGACCTCTGTCCCTAGGGAAGCTAGAATGGGTCATTCCTTGCCCTTGTTGGCTAGTAAAGACATTCCATCTCCCTTGTAGAGACTGACTGTGATGGGCTTTTAAGGATGTGAAGTGCTGTTTTGTTGGGTTTTATACATTTTTGGATGAGTTTTAATGGTTTTAACAGGTTGCTTTAAAAAAATTATATTAATACTTTTAAATGAATGTTTTTGAATATTTGTTAATCAGTACTTTTATGAACAGTTTGTAAACCCTTTCAGTCCCATTGTTGGGAAAAGGCTGGAAAATAAATGAATAAATAGAATAATACTGCAACATTATTTTTTAAAAAAGCAAAATTACTGTAGCTGAAAATTTAGAATGGCAGAGTGGTATGGAAGTGTTCACATTTACTTCCCCAAGCAGGGATATTTGGAATGAGAAGAAAAGGGGGGAGTGTCACATTTTTGCCAAGTCCCTTCCTTCTCAGTTCCAAAAATCTTCCTTATTTTGAAACTAGTTGTTTCTCTATAAAAATAAATAATAAAGATACTGGCTGGGACATTGTGTAGTTTCTGCTGTCTAACTAAGGTCTCATTTAAGTGGAAAGTGATCACTCACCCTTTAGCATATATCTATAAACCACACTCCAATATGCATGCATATTTGCTTCCCAGCAGTAGTCTCCATTCTTTTCCTTAGCAGTCATATCTTTATTTCTTTGTGGAAAAAGCAGCCCTTTTGTAGAAAGAACTGGTTCTATTATAACCTGATTCTTGCTCTCGGTCACAGTGAGTGGGATTGTGGAACAGCACAAGGACAAGGATTTAGGACAGGTAGTCAGCTATGAAAGAGAACTGAAAGCTATTTTCTTCTAGCTAAGAGCATAGTGAAAGCAAAGAAGGAAATGCTCTAGCTGAAACAGTAAAATGGAAGATTGGGAAGAAATTCTCTAGCCCTTAGACTGGCCACTGCTAACTCAAGGAGGCTTCTTTCCCTCTACATCTTCATTAAGAATATATAATGTATGACCTTACAGTTAGTATGGAGCTGTCAGCAGCCAAATCCCAGTTCTGCCTCTGAAATCTCCCTTATTTGCCAGTGTGGTAGTACTCTTACCTTGTTTTTATTCTTGTGAGGGCTGCAGCTGTTAGTTGCTTTAATTGATTCAATTAAATATTAGTATTCCTAACTAATCATGCAATGTATTAATATGCTTTTTAATATAAGCACTTTTTTTTAAAAAAAAGGTAGGTAGCAGGCATTATCTTAGAAGAAGCATTTTCTCTAGTACAAGGTGGAAGAATATTTTTGAGATTATGCCTTCTGCAACAAATATGTATGCCACCTAAAATGGAGTCATTTTTTTCTTCAAAATTGCTATGATCAGATATAAGTAGATTTAATCAATTAAAAATTCATACTGTTTACAGAAACTTCTTATTGAGGTGAGATTACAGTTCTTATACTTTAAATTAATTTTTCCTCTGTATTAGGGAAGACAAAGTGTATGATGAAGTCTTCAGACTGTGTCATTAAACATGCTGGAGTATACAGCACTGGACTTGCAATGGTGGTATGTATCTAAAAACAAAAAACTTCTAGAACAGGAAATCTTTGGAAAATTTTGGTATCACAACTGTCTTGGCTACAATTCCCCTCAGCCTCAGCCAGGATGGTTGTTGGCAAGGCATTATGGGAGTGTTAGTTGAAAACATCTGGACTTTTGTTCTCCGATACAAGACAGATTAATTGTTACAGGATGACTTACTTGATTGCTTCCATGGTTCTTGTCTTGTTATCTGTCTGTACTATAGATATTTCTCCCATAGCAAAATGGAGAAACCACAGTGTTTGCACAGATTTAGCAGTCTTGCAAAAATAAACATTGAGAACCTGGAATATATTGCCAGGCATTTGAAATTTAGCAATAAACAATTTCACTGCCCCTGGATGATTGCTACTTTGAATGTGCTTAGTACCTTCTTGGAATATGTGACTGCCAAGGCTTGGAAAAGTGACTTCTTTGGACTGTAGTTTCCAGAAATGTGGAAACTGCAATGCAAAAAATCACTTTTCCAAGCTGTCTTTGGCCCCTTACCAAATGTAGTGTTTATTTAGTAGAAGACAGCTAAGATTCACAGTAATATGCCCATTCTTTTTTTTTTCCTCCAGGGGGCAATATGTGATTTCTGTGAAGCTTGGGTTTGCCATGGCAGAAAATGTCTCAGTACTCATGCTTGTACCTGTCCTCTTGCTGATGCAGAATGCATTGAGTGTGAGAGAGGGGTCTGGGACCATGGTGAGTTGTTCTATGGCTAGAAGAATTTTCTTCCCTGTTTTTTGTATTTGTGTCAATTGACAGTTGTATTAATTGCAGTATCTAGTTATCTTTGTTATACATTTTTCCAGCTGCTCTTCTTTTTATAAGTAGAGAATTCTAGCCACAGTAGAGAAAGTTGTTTAATTCCCAGCTATAAAGTAGGCACATTTTTTCCACAGGTGAATTTGGAATGAAATTGAGGTTTGATAATTTGTGTTGTGGCTACCTATATGTTATTGAATCGTATGGCCCAAAATCCCATATCATTGGCTGTGCTAACTGGCGTTGATGTGAGTTGGAAGTTGGATTTTGCTAACTTCCTAACCTGCATGTTTCAAGCCACAGAGTTGTGCTGCATAATAGGTGTGCAAGAGCACATAGCTTCCCACGCAAGGGAATTGTGCCCTACACTGAATGTAGCAATCATTGATAGAGTATTTGTGCAAGCAGCTTTGAATGGATTAGCACATGAAGCAGTTTATCACATGAACTTCTCTCTCATTGATTGTCCTATTGTCCAGTTTTCTATATCTAACAATAGGGGTCTGTTCTTCAGTAGATTATGCAGAATGCAGCAGGATTCAAGCAGCAAAGCTATTGCATGGTATTTGAATATGTTCTTTCATTATGCAGAAGCTGTAGTTTCATAGTTTATTCTAATGTTCAGGTCAAAATAACAGTATTCTTTTACGAAATGGAAGTACTGCTTATCTCTTGTGGTTTATTCTCTGTTTCCTGTGTCTCAGAAAATGATCTTTTATTGGCTTTGTTATCTATCCTAGCTCCTATCCCTGTACTCACTTGTTTAGAAATAAGCACCATTAATGAACTATTTAGTTTGTATAGGGAGAATATTGGGCTGAAATATTTGGTCTGATGCCCATGTATCAGAAAACTTCTACTGTGTATAACTGCCTGGTTGATAGAAGGATTACTATATAATATTTTAATTCCACAACTACTTGCAGCCAAACTGTCCTGAGTTAACTGAGAATTCACTTAAGAAAGCCACAACAATCTAATGAATGCTATGAGTATTATAAAAATATACTTTCACCTGTATCATTGGAAAAATATTCTGGCCTACAGATGATGCAGGAGGAGTGCTCTGGTTAAAAACTTTTGCCATTACTGACTAGAGAGACGAAATATCTTTTTTGAAAAGCTGAGTACATTCTTAATTATCTTAGCAGTACATTTCTGAACCTGATTCAAAGCCCTACATTGCTTAGGACCAGGATCCCTGATGGCATGCCAAAATGCTCATTTTCTGAGGTCATTATTTGAGGCTCCTGCCATTAGAAATGAGCCACATGGCAACTAGGAAGAGGGCTGTCTCAGTGGTGACACCCAGTTTCTGGAACTTTCTCCCCAAGAAGACTCACTTTATATCTACTTTGACAAGCAAAGAACTTTTTTTTTAATGTCCCAGGCTTTGGGTTGTTAAACTGTTGGTTCTAAAAAAATTACCCGTTAATGTGTTTCTCTGTCAATATCTTGTTGTATAAGGTACACTGACTATATTGAAAGACAGCATTTTTTTTTAAAAAAAAGGAAAGTTGCAATCTCATATATTTAAATAAACTCAATTTAAGGCACTGAACATTAATTATATGCGTTTTATGAGCAAGATCTGAGTTTCCTCCTTTCTCAAGTTTTCAGGAAATTATAACTTGCTGGTGGTAGGTGGAGTGCTGATTGGTTTTGACGTTTTTCCCTACTTCTCAATTTTCCAGGAGGGAGAATATTCAGCTGCTCTTTTTGCCATAATTTCCTCTGTGAAGACGATCAGTTTGAACATCAGGCCAGCTGCCAGGTTCTGGAAGCCGAGACCTTTAAATGTGAGCTATTTCCCTAAAGCCTCTCTAATGAAAGGTTACCCTACTTTAACTGTTGCTGAATATAGCTCAAATCTAGTGTGTGCTTCAGTGATGAATTTCAAACAAGTGATTCAAGAGGATGACTATTGAAATTAGTAGTTTAAGGAGTATAACTAGACTTCAGAGATTGGGACTGGCCATCTTCTGCTTCTGGACAGTTTGAAGCACTGTTTGAAAAAGTGATCTTTTTTTAGACTCAGCTCTCAGATTGCTCTATCTGGCATGACTAGTGCAAGCTTCTGGGAGATGGAGTCAATGAAAATAACTTGTCCTTGGTCTGGCCTGGATGTAACAATTGCTTATCAAGAGCAAGCAGTCAGAAATTTTGGAATATCATAAACAAGAAGGAACAGCTAAACAAACCAGGAAACCTCCATCTGTCATTTTAGCATGGCATCCAAACTGGGATCCTTGACAAAAAGTTTGAATCGAAAGCTAGAGTTTGTTTATGTTTGCATTGGCTTGTTAGCCAGGAGTCCTGTTTCTGACATGCTAGAGAACCAAGGATATAGCTGTCCAGATGTTGTTGGACTGGAACACCCACCAGCTCTACCCAGCATAGCCAATGGTGAAGAATGTGGATGGCTGCAGTCCAGCAATGTTAAGAGGGCTGGGCTTTGCTTTGCTTTGCTTTGCTTATCCTTGGAATGAATAGGCCATGGATATCGGATACCTGGTTTCTTAAGCCCAGGACTGAGAAGGCTTTGGCTCTTCAGTCTGCTATTGCACTCAGTTCTGAAAGGTGATGATAAGGAATGATGAGAGCAGTAGTTCATCACCATCCAGAGGGCCCTAGGTGCACCACCTCAGATTAAGCCTTGACGGGAACAAACAAGCAAGGGCAATGAGAAATTCTAGTTTAGTGTGACATGTGAACTGGACCAGACTTTTGCCAAATGAAATGGAAAATCAAAGGCTCTCTCTTTTTCTTGGGAGAAGGTGCAGTTTTCTCTTCCTTACTGTGAGAAGGGTCAGAATACAAATAAAATAAAACAACTTTTTCAGTGTGTCATCTATTAGTAAAATAGGTTTATTTAATATCTGTTTTGTGAGGGGGATACAATACAAAGCAGGTGATCATTTGCAGAAATACTAAGAGTTCTGAGGAGGCCAGAAATAGATCGGGAGTTCAGGTGGGCAGACTGAACTTGGAGATTTTAATTTGTATTGAGGTAATGGTAGATTTTTTTTCCCCTCAGGAGAGAGCTATCTGTATTTTTACAACTGTTGAGCTGACATCTGTGGCCATCATCTTTCTTTGAATTATTTATTCTAAAGCATGTTACTTGTAGGAAGGAGGAAAAACCAATTAGTCAACAGCATTTATTAGAATCCAGACCTCCTGTTCAATAGAGCAACCTCACAGTGACTAGACTACACTGTCTCCACATATGAACCAACCTGTTTATTGGCATCTTCTTGGAAGCCTGTCTCTCTGCCCTACCCCTTACAGGCATATCTGGTGGGAAGATGGGAGAATGCCATCTTGATGGCTGCCCCCAAGGTTCTGGATCATTCTTCCTAGACAAGCTAGGGTGGTATCCTCCTTGCTACCTTTCCATAGGAGGTGTGAAGGCTTTTTTGTTTTGAGGACTGATTGCTCATGGGGAAATCACCTTTCATAATATGCTGTATTGTCTACGTTTGTTGTTTTTATGCTTTTTGATGGGCATGGTTCTAATTACTTTTAATTCTATTGACTCTAGTTATATTTTCATTTTTGCATGGCGTATAGCTTTAGCTGTATCTATCTTTAAATTTTATAAATGCCTTGAGTTCCAGCCTGGGGAAAAGGTTGGAATATAAATACTGAATGTAAATAAAAATAGTAATACACTGACCCATACAGAAAGATCACTCACTGTTGTTTGCCAAATATATGCCACCTGCTGTGGCCTCAGTCTCTGTGGGACGGTGCATAGCTCCTGGCAGTGTTGCTCAGCATGGAAAGGTAGAGTATATGCTTTATGTTCTTCCATTTCCAAACAGAACTAAACAGTGACCATATTGTCTGAGGGATTATGGGAGTTATCAAAAATATTACTCTTCTTAGCTCTGCTTGTGATGCCTTGGGTGCTGAAGAATGTCTGTGAAGGTATAGCTAGTGTATATCCCTGAAGCTTTACAGATTTGGTTTTTTAGTCCATGCAGCTACTAGTTCAGGGGTAAGAAACATGTTGTTGGGCAGCAGCTACCATTTGCCTTAGCCTACATAGCCAAGGGTTGAAAGATGCTGGGAGTTGCAGTATAAGAATAACAATTGGAAAACCACACGTTGCTCACTTCTGAACCATTAGGGTTGCAATCAGCAGCATGTGCGGGTTCACCTTGCTCTAGTACAAGGCTTTTGATCAGCATACCTTCGGTCGGTCTTCTCTGTACTCCTCTTTCCACCTATTTAATCTAGTACGGATGTATTGTTTGTGCTTACTGTATAAATAAATGGTTACAATCATGATAACTTCTCCTGCTTCCCAGGAGTGGAAGGAGAGTGTTGTGATGGGCCCCACCTTCTGTAGGGACATCATTAAAAATGTCTGCTGTCTCTTGCAGGCTGAGACTAAGCATTCATTTTCCTTGCACTCAAAAGATGCCCAAGCACTGAGAGCCTCAGGCTATCCATTGAACTGATTAGCTGTCCTTGGTTAGAAGGCAGAAGAGTAAAGCCGCAAAATCTCGTTATTCAACCATGCTTTTTATTTTGCCTAATAGGTGTTTCCTGTAATCGACTTGGGCAGCATTCATGCCTCCGCTGCAAGGTAAAACCAAAAACATTTGAAAGGAGATGTTTCAAATGCATTATTCTTGTACTTTAAAGTTGCAGACAGTTCTTGTCATGCCCTTTTCCACAATACATCAAAATTGTATTTCCTGATTCTTTCCAAAAAAGCCATCTGCGCCCTCTCCCTATCATGCTTTGATTAACATAACCTCCATGCTGTGTTCCTAGACATTTACATTCTTTCACTCTGGTCTTTCTAAGCTGTTAACTGCTAAAATTACATACCTTGTTCATTGTTCTGGTCACAGTCCTGTTGCTACTTTTTCCCTTTGCTCTTTTCCTTTTATTCAAAATGCTAAATCATATCATCTTATCAATGATACCAATTTGTTTCTGTCTGTATTGCTGAGATAACTGTTCATTGCACTATTGCTGCTCACCCAGAGCTTACAAAATTATTTTCAAGAACTGCACCTTCCAGAATCCCCCAGGCTGCTCTGAGATTTTGGAATGTGTAGTCCAAAAACGTAATATTTCAGGCTTGAATCACTTGGATTTTTATAAGTGGGTTGATCATATACCTATTTTGGAAGTCAATATATTCTTCCAGATAGTCTTGACCAACTAAGGACTCAGAAAGTGGTTTGCTGTCCCATGGACTCTTTGTCATGTCTGTGTTGGTGTCGTGCAGCTCATTATATGGCACGTTACATTATTGTAATAGCTTTGAAAGTTGCAGGGGTTGTTTTAACATGGGAGGACTTTCTCATCTTTCATCAACAAAGAAGGACCTAGTGGGGTATCTGGATTCTCTCCCCCTTTTTTTATACCATTGTTTAAACTCTTCCTTGTCTCCTAAACTGGGCACCTTCAGTTGACATCATATGTCGGCAACTTGCAGGAAAGCTGATTGCCCAGGAAAGCCTGGGGTCAGGGATGAGTAGGAACCTTGAAGAGGCCTTGGAAGCAACCAGGCAGGGAGGACAGCCAGAGAAAACCTGGTAGGAAGCAGTGTGAGACATGCTTCTAGAGGTGGAGCAAAGCCACAGCAGAAAGGTAGAGATCCTCTTGACAGATCTGTTAGACCTCTCCTGCAGAGAAAGGAATCTACTGGTGAGGCAATGTTTTTTCTTGGATGTGACAATGCTGGCATCTAGTATCTGTGGGAAGAGCCAAGTGCTATACCACTTCTGCCAGATGCAGCTGGTGGCTGATTTGATCCAGAAACTCTATAAACAGTCATATCAAGACTCCTCTGCAGCCAGAGATGAGAAGGAGTATGTGAACAGATAAGGTCTAGTCCTGGAAGGGAGCCAAGAAACTTGGAGGCAGCTCAGATCACCTGATCAGGATCTCAGGCAGTTCCAGATGGAGATGAGAACTGAAGCAGGCAGCTGACTGATACAGACTGAGAGCATTTATTTGCGTGACAGCACTAGTATCCCAGAGCTCCAATCTCATATATACTTCCTGCAGCTACAGTCTTATGTAAGTTTGCCATTCTGGTAGCCCTGATCCTAGTCCTGCTTAGCATTTTGGTGGCCCTAATCCCGTGGGTACTTGCTGTCTTGGCAGTGCCAGCCCTCACTTAGCACTCAGGAAACTCTAGCTCTGTCCATTCTTACTGACCTGGAGGGTCCTTAGGTGATCAGTAAGTGCCTGTGTAAAGTGCAAGTAGTGTCTTTGTGTGCTTGAAGCAAGCACACAAGCAGCAAGAATATTGAAGTACACATAGACCATTGTAATGTTCTGTGTATTTAACATGCTTTCCTGGCATGGTATAGTGGTTTGAGTGTTGGACTATGACTCTGGAGGCCAGGGTTTAAATCCCCGCTTGGTGATAGAAACTGAGTGAACTTGGACAAGTCATACTCTCTCAGCCTCAGGAAGGCAAAGGCAAATCTTTTCTGAACAAATCTTGCCAAGAAGACTTCAGGATTGCCATAAGTCAGAGATAACTTGAAGGCCCACAACAATAAACCCTATGGGGGGGACAGAATCTGCCATACATTTGCACAGAGCAGATATGTGTATGCCAGCCATGGCAAGCATCGCCATGAAATCCTATCTTTGTGAACACATTTGTGTGCAACAAAGATGGAGAACATGTGGCCCTCCCCACGTTAGACTGAGCCTCCCATCAATCCCAGCTGGTGTAAAGCAGCAGTAATGATGGATGAGAGTAGCAATCCAATGATATGTGGAGGGCAGCACTTTCCTGATTCTTGATGTAAAAGAACAAGGCCACTTTAGGTAAGATTAAGGTCATCACACCTCTTTGTTGTCTGTATTTTCCAGTCTCCTTCAGTTCTGTTACACTTCTGTCACTGAACTGAAACATACTTGAACGTAGTTAAGCTTACTTCTCAGGTTTGTACAGTACTGTGAGAAGGGATGATGGTTGCATTGATCCTCTCTGTGTTTCCATATCCACATACTGCATATGAAGAAAGTATCAAGGACTCCTGCTTCTCCTAGTTCAGGGGTGGAAGAAGTGCAGTCCACATGCCAGGTGTCCTGCACCTAGGAATCCTGCCCCAAGCCCTGTAGCCCCATTGTTAACACACACCCATCTTAAAACCCTGAAAATTAGCCTGGAATCCAGATGTAAAAGCTGGATATAGATCTGTCAGTATCTTCCTGGACTGATGTTTGCCAATGTTCAGGTCAAAATCAGGAAGTGTGGCCCACTATGAGGGCAAAAATTTGGTCCCTACCACAGTTGTTCACACTGTGCTAATGCTTTGTTATGTGCCTTCAAGTCATTTCCAACATGGCAACCCTAAGAACCTATCACAGGGTTTTGTGGGGTTGAGAGAGTATGATGCACTCAAAGTCACCCAGTGGGTTTCCATGGCTAAGCCATGGGGAATCAAATCCTGGGCTGTGGGGTAGTAGTCCAGAGCTCAAGCCCACTACACCTCATTAGCTTTCATCCTAGTGTTTACTCGTATTTAATTATTTATTTCATTTATATCACACTCATCTCCCAGTGCAGGATCCAAAACAGTTTGTAACATAGATCAGGACAGAATACAATTTAAATCAATAATGATATTAAAACAATCTTTTTAAAGGGCTATATATTAAAAACAACACTAAATTTAAAAGTTTTAAAGCAGTTGAAATATATAATATGAAGAAAAGAGTGCAGCACCGTGAATTTAAAATGAAACTTCTACTGTAATCAACCAAGTTCACAACCCATATTTTACACTGGCTGTTCCTCAGCTATAGTTGGACCCATGTGCAAGAGCATCCAGACTGTGTATGTGGACACACACATGTATACCCAGTCCCACTAACAGTTGATAATTAATGTATTGCTGAGACTTTGATGGCCAACTACATTAAATCCAGATCCAGTTGTTAGTCCCAGTTAGAGTAAGACCCATGGAATCAATGATACTTCCATAGATTTAAGAAAGCCTGCTCATTCAGTGACTCTAGTTAGGGCTAATTATTATAATCAGTAAAAAGTTTTGAATAATATAAGGGCTGCTGCTTAAGCAGGTTTAAGAGGTGATTAGACAAATTCCTGGAGGATGAGGCTTCCATTGGGCACTAGTTACCATAGGTATATGTTAACTGGATAGGATGAATTGGTGGGGAATCACAATAAGAGAATGCTGTGGCCCTTGATGCTCTGCTTGTGGGGTTCTCATCAAGTTGGTCTGCTAAATGCTGCCTTAGGTGGGTCTTGGGTCTGATCTTGCACAGCTCCTCTTATGTTTACTACCGTGTTTTCCCGAAAATAAGACATACCCATAAAATAAGCCATAGCAGGATTTCTAAGCATTTGCACAATATAAGCCATACCCCGAAAATAAGACAGGTCCCGGTCAGGTCCCGTTCTGTGTGTGCTGCAAGCTGAGGCATAGGCCCTTTCCGCATGTGGGGGGGGAATGGGCGAAAACACCCACTGGGCTTCTGTAATGGTGCAGAGCGACCTCTCACGGAGGTCTTCTGCACCCTAGAGTGGACTGGCGTGGACTACTTTTTGTAGTTCCACACCAGAATCCACTCAGGAGCGGCCGGAATTAGCCGCTCTGCGTGTTTTTTAAAAACCTCTTTGGCCCTTTCCACATGTGGGGGGGGGAATGGCCTTTTTCGAGGATTTTAAACCTTGTCGCCCAGCTCCGACGCGGATTTGCAGGTGCGCGCAAGTGCGTGCCTGCAGATCTGCTGGGGGCGGGCTTCCGACTGGCGAGCTTCTCTGGTCTAGTGCAGAAATGGCCTGTGTTAAGGAATGGTAAGTTTCTGAAGGGAGAACCCAAAGAGTTCCCACACAGGCTTCATTTTAGAGGGTCTCGAGTGTGCAAGGGGAGGTCCAAAGGGGGGAGGTGGAACAGAATCAGGAGAAGTGGCAAGAGAGGAGCCCCCAAATATTCCCGGGTGTGGGAGACGAGCCCTCTCCTCAGGGCAAAGAGTGGGGAGGGGAAGGCCGAGTTGAGAGCTTTACCTGGCTGTAGCATCTCCCCACGAGGGCCGGAGCCAAGAAGGAGCCCCGCAAGGAGCCGAAGCCAGGCACTGGCCAGGCGGAGCTGGCGAAGCCACGGCTCTGCGTGGCTGCCCTGAGTAAGAGGAGGACGCGGCGGCGGCCGGAGAGGCTGAGGGAGTTGGCGTGCAGTGAGGACGAGGCAGAGGAGATCGCGGGCCACAGAGGGGGCAAGCAGGCTGTGCCGGTCTGGCGGCAACTGTTACAGCTACAGCCGCAGCCCCGGAGCAGCGCACTCAGCACCCAGTGCATCCCGGCCATGGGAGACGGAGGCAGCCCCGTTGACATCGTCACGGTTGTCTTCAACCCCTCAGCTGCTACCAACCTAGCAAGGACTTCGGGCACATGCGCGACTTCAGCAACAGGTAGCCTGCTGCGGAGCCACGGTGGGTGAGGAGGAGGAGCCACGTCAGGAGGAGGTGGTGACATCCCAGGCGGAGGCCCGCTCCGGCCCGCCCCTCTCACGTCAGGCCGAGGCTGAGGCCTAACCTAGCCTGAGGTAATGGAGAACGGGGCGGAACGCCTGGTGCGCACCACGGGAAGCCACGCGAGGAGGCATCGTAATGCTGTGAGGGGAAGGAACGAAAAGTTTTGGTTCTCTTCAGAGGACAAGAATCGCTCCTTTCCCGACTGAGGTGGTCATAATCGGAATCATGGGGGCTGGATAACACTCCCTTCCCACAATTTAGGGGAGGGATTGGCAACTGGAAGCCCTCCGGAGCCCCAAATGGGCCTTCTTGAAGGCTGCTTCAGTGATAGATAACCCGTCCGTCCCTCCCTCCCCAGCCTCCGATAGAGGAAGGAGGCTGTGACCGTGGCAACTGAACTGGGGCCATTTCCGCACTAGCCTTTTCTAGCACTACGGTATTATTTCACTTCCAACATCCTATGGAGTCCTGGAGTTTGCAGTTTGGGGGGGGGGCTGTGGACTGCAAACCCAAGGATTCCATAGGCTGTTGAAAGTGGAATAATAGCACTATAACAGTCTCATGTGGAAATCAGTCTTAACACTCAACCCACTAGAACACACTAGCTCTTAACTATATTTGAATAAATGTAGATTGTTGTACCATACTTAATAAAAATAAGACATCCTCTGAAAATAAGCCATACTGTGTCTTCTTGAGGAAAAATAAATATAAGATGGTGTCTTATTTTCGGGGAAACACAGTAAAAGTATTGCATATGTGTCCTGTTGTCACTCATCTCAGACCATCACTTGTCATTGGGATATTTTCCTGGTGGTGGTGTATTCTCTTCTGGTGAAAATATTTTTCATTTCTATCTCTTTGTATGCACTGAAGGCTTGTTTCTGTGATGAGCACACACGGAGCAAAGTTTTCAAACAAGAAAAGGGAAAGGAGCCTCCTTGCCCAAAGTGTGGACATGAAACACAGCAGACCAAGGACCTGAGCATGTCAAGTAAGTTTGCTATGGGAACACCTGCTGTAACCCCTTAGGAGATTTCTGCTCTTCCTGTGCTAGAGAGCTTGGCATGGGCATTTGTTTAAGAGTAGAGCTTGTGAGAGAGTGCTCAAGTCAGTTGGTAGACTAAAAATGGCCTCATAAGACAGGGTTTTCCCAGCTTCCAGATATTTTTATTAGTTTTAAATGAATTCAGTGAATTATAAATTTATAAATACAATGAATGTGTCCAGTTCTGCTCTTTTCCCTATGTCATAATTCTGTGAAATACTAAAAATGCTTCTTCAAGACTCTCAGACCAGGAAAACTCAACCAGGTATTACCAAAATGACCAGCAGCCTCCCATCACCTGGAAGAGGCATGAAGTTTCCAACATGTATAGAAAGAAAAGTGAGGGGTTGCTCTTGTTGGGACTTGAGAGAGGTGTGGCCGGGGTGGGAGGTGGGGAGAGAAGTTGAATTTTCCTGGTCTGAGAATCTGAGAGATGCTTGAAGTTTCCAAAGTATGCAAGAAGAGAAGTGAAGGTTTGCTGTTGTTGGGACTGGAGAGAGGTGTGGGGTGGGGTGGGAATGAGAGGGGAGGCACTGGAAGATCAGAGGCTGCTGGTGGTATGTCTAAAGCTAGGTGGAGTTTTCCTGGTCTGGGAATCTCAGAGGAGTGCTCGTGCCAGACGAAGGAGGGACAGTGTGGATCTTCAGACTTTTGAATAATCAGATTCACAAAAGTCAAACCAAATTCATGACTGTTCCTTTAAAAAAAGAGAAAGAAAGTGGAAAGAAAGAATCTTCGATATTTTACTGGCATCTCTGGAACAGAGTGGATCTGAGCTAATCCATTACTTTTAATTTACAGTCACAGGAAAGTCAATTCACTACATATAAGGAAATAGTTACATGATAAGCTATCTGTGGATTTACATACGTTGTCCAGCACCTCCCTTCTTCGATGTGTAGTTTTTTTTAAAAGAAACTGTAATAGTGACAACTCTTGCATGTTTCTCTGTGTTTTTCTAGCACGCTCTCTGAGGTTTGGCCGTCAGACAGGAGGTGAAGAGACTGATGGAGCTTCTGGCTATGATGCTTATTGGAAGAACCTTTCAGCTAGCAAAGATATGGGTACAGGTAATCATGATGAATATGACGAATGTGAAGCAGAGGACGACGACGATGAAGATGATAATGAGGAAGGAGGGAAGGATTCTGAAACAGAAGTGGCTGATGTATTCAGTAACTTGAATTTAGGAAGGACCTATGCTAGTGGCTATGCACACTATGAGGAGCCGGATGACTAAGGCCGTAGCTCTAAGTACCCTGAACAAGAAACAAGTCCCTGGAATATAGTGGCACAGCTTCTGTATGAACATGATCAGGGTCTGGCTGCCAGCCCTGCTTATGGTGATGTAACATTTGAGAGGAACTCTGTGTGTGCTTAGTGAATTTTATGTATGGCACTGGAATAACTCCATTAGGCTTTCAAATAGCAAAGCTTATTAGGAATCAAAGGAACTGAAGCAGTTGCAGATCAAGAAAACATTTATATAGCTAATATATTTTAGTATTTACTTTGGAGAGTAAAATGTGTATTAGTACAGTAATCTTAATGTGCTCCCCAGATCTGGGAAAATTTATTTTTTTATACTACAAGTCCCAGAATCCACGAGCCTGCATGGCCAACTGGGCATGCTGTCTGAGAAATTCTGAAAGTTGTGCTCGAAAAATAACTTTTCTAAGCCCTAGTTCTCTCCACAGCATAAGTCATAAGTGTGACGAAGCTAAGGCATTTTTTTTCAATAAATTCATCAAAACCATTTCTCTTCTTGAGTAATTTTATGGGGTGGTCCAATCATTATTATGTTATAAATTTTATGTATTTGTGATGATGAGCAGCCACTGTTCAATTCATATATGTGTGTGTGTACACACACACACATACATATACTTTTATAGCAAGCTGTCTCCTGTTGAAACTGGGTATTTTTTCCCCATAAATATTGATCTTGCTTGAACACTTGGGAAATGCTTGCTACAAGCTATTGTACTCAAAATATAAAGTGAAATTAAAGTTACTTTGACATTTTGTGTAAACAAAGCTGATCAATATTTTCCTCTCGCATTGCTCTTCTGGAGCACTACCAGTTCATTCCTCTTTCAAATCACTGTACATTAATTGCAACTTGCTGTGTGACCTGAATAAACTTTTGATTTCATATTTATTCCCATAAAAATGTCACTGCATCCTCCTTCACTAAATAAAGTCCATCACACTCTTTCATTCTGTATTCTTGGGTTTTCTTTCAATGGAACAGGATGGCATCAGTGAATCTTTGGTCCAAGGAACAAGCTGACAAAATGTCTTCCCAAAAAGCCTTCCTGAAATGAATGAGATTTGAGTGTTGAGAGATCCTTCCAGACAAAGCTTTTACTGTGCAAATGCCCTCTGTGAAACAAGGAGTGCTATGAAGGATTAGGGGTGAAATGTGTGTAGCTGCCTAAAGGCTTTCCATGGATAGCACTAATAGCTGTCCATCTGGAAGCATCTCTAGAGAGCAGAATGGGACATGCACCTGAACAAAGAACAAATTAGGTATTTGTGTCTTCAGCATACCTAATCTTATACTATGTATGAGAAGTGGGCAACTTTACCAGGATTGGGGCCATCCCCCCCAGCACACTTGGAAGACTGCATTGCCATGCAAAACCAACAGTCATATGGTGTTACTACTGCTTTTATTTTGGGTTTGTTTCATCTTCCCATGAATTTATTTAATAATCCCTTTTTTAAGACCACCCAGGTTGACAGATATTACTAAGGCCCTTTTCGCACGCAGTTTTTTTTTGCGCAAGGGCCCCTTGAGCGCCATGTGAATGGGAGTGTCGGTCCGTACGACGCACTCCCACTCACGCGACGCTCACGAACCTAAAGCGGGCTGCGCGTGCATTTTTTTATTTTCGGCTCTAAGCTGAAAATACTGCATGGTCGTGCAATGCTCACGGGTCCCTCGCGCACTTACCTGTGTGCGGTGTGCCGAACAAGCCAGCCCGGTTGTGCTTCCTCCCCCAGCACAGCCTACAGCTCCCTGGCTGCGCTGCGAAAGGAAGGGGCGGGGCACTAGCTTGACGGTCGCGCAACCAGCAAACAGCTGCGGGAGGCAGAACAGCTGCCGTGAGCGCTGCTCCCCACTGCCGCGACGAAGGTAAGGTGCGAAAAGGGCCAAAGTCTTGTGGCATTGAATTGCACAGTTTAGCCATGTGCTGTATGAAGAAGTTTTATGGGATCTTGAACTTCCCAGGGTTTGGCTTCAGTGGATGACTCAGGATTCTAGTAGGATGAGAGAAGGAAAAAAGTTTCTCCTTGCCTATTTTCTCTAAAATATGCATCATTTCATAAACCATCACAGCTCTCTACCAGTCTAAGCAGTCCTGTGAAAAGTCTTTGTAGTAAAACATGTTTTCCTTTTTATTTTAAATGGCCATATAGGTAAGTTGGGACAGTGGTTTGTTTTATTTATTCATTAAGAAAGTGACAAGATGATGCAGGGCCTGCTAAATATTTTAGCTCACAAGTTCAGTGTCTTGTGTTTTGGTCTTTGACACATGTGGCAGGCATTTTTCATATCTGTGCAGTCAGGACTGTGGCAATAAGAGCAGAACGTTCCCTTCTTGAGATGAATACGGCATCATTCGCGTGCATGCCATATTAGAAAGGGTGTCATATAAGCCTGATGAACCAGAAAAAAAGCATGCATGGTCTGACAGGAATACCAGCAATCTGTGTTGCTTTAGTTGACTTTCCCTACTTTATGCTCCTAAGATATCGTATATGGGGAAACTGTAGCCCTCTATGTGTTGATGAGCTATACCCCTATCCATCCCTCAGCATTGGCTAGTTTGGCTGCAGCTGGTGGGGACATTGGAGTTCCACAACTTCAAGTGGAGAACCACAGTTTCTCTAGTCTTGGTATCCAGTACTGCACTGAGGTTAAGCAGTTAGATTTCCTGCATATGTTGGGTTGGCTGTACCTCAAGGATTAGGAAGCTTGTCCTTCAGATATCCTTAGACTGAAGCTCCTATCATTCCTAGCCATCATAGTCAATGGTTAGCAACAATGGGCTGCAGCCATGGGTTATCTACCTGTTGCCTGTATCTCTTGTCTGTCCTTCGGTATGCTTCCTTGATTGTCCTTCTCCATTTGTTCTTGCTTGAGATTAAAACATTTCTTTAGGACACTAGGAAAAACAAACAAAAGGAAGAGCATGCTAAAGATTCTAGAATCGAGGAAATGTCATAGATAAATGAGGCGTCATTGATTTAAAGTACAGATGGGCTTTTGTTTATAGCATGAGGTGACTAATGTATATTTTGCCTATAATTCAGGGAAGCAATTTTATCTAAAAATGTTTTTCTGGTTTACTTGGAAGTTACTGTAATACAAATCGGTTTATCTCAGGTGCATGAACACTGTTGCATTCACACCTATTTATTATTAATCCATCTTTAAAGTGCTAATTAGTTGCTTTGTCTATATTTTTCCTTGTATCAGTGGAATAAAATTCCAACTTAATATCCTGGGCTCAGATTTTTCAGTTATGAAATATGTTTTTGTCATTTGCTGCGTTGAAGTGACTGGTGTAAAAATTAATCATCTTAATCAATGTGAAAGGTTGTTGCATTTTTCCTTCAGATGTTTTTGTATTAACGTCCTAGCAGAACATAAATCTTTCTTTGTTAGTTTTCTCTTGTCTTTGCCATTGCATCACAATGTGTAAATGACATAAGCTGATCACATAGCTCAAAACATCCTATTTATAGGCTGTACCAGGAAGTGGGAATGCAATTTAGAAGGGTTGCAGAAGTCTCTATTCAGAAATAAACAAGAACTTATCTACTCTTTGTCTTTGAGCATGAAATACTGAAGACAGCATCTGTGGAGATGCTGGCATTATTAGACTTGTTAGTAATGGTGGAGGTACTCTTCTAAATGATACCATTGACAGAGTTTGAAATTTCATAAAATTTCAACAATCAAAACAGTAAAGGGTTTGCTGCTGTTGGTCAGACCAATGGTCTATGCAGATGTCTCACTGTTGACTGTGCTAACTAGGATGGCTGGGAATTGTAGTCTAGCCATGTCTGGATGGCCACATGATCTCCATACTGATACAGATCAAGATCCTGATGATAAGGAGTAGTTTCAAAGAACCGAAAGGAGTGGGGAGGGGCACTAATTTTGTTCTGTGCATGTGATGCTGTAATGCAGAGGTTGAGCAACCATTCCCATCCTTCTGCTTGTGCAAGAAGATAGAAAAGGAGAACGTCATCTTTGGATTTCATTTCACTTTTCTAAAGCAATACTCCAGTTCAAAATTCTCCCAACCTGGTGCCTCCAGAAATGTTGAACCAGTGGCAACATAGGCATTCCATCTCTATCCGGGACGGGGAAAATGCAGCCAGCCAAATGTTGTTAAATTGCAGCTCCTATCCTATCCCTAGCCAACAATACTTGTGAAGTCATGTTGCTAAAGAGTTGCATTTGATGGGAACGAGAAATAAGACCTTTTCCATGGCTGGCCAGACACATGCTCACTTCACCTATTCCATGATGGCTTTTTGCCACTGCATGAAACAGTTGGCTTGTCAGACTACTCATCATATCCTTTTACTATTGTTTACGTTGTTAATATTTTAATTGCTCTTTTCTTATGTTTAACTCTGATTTGAGCTGCTTTTAAAAAAAATTGAGTTTTTATAGTTTAGCTATTATGGGTTTTATTTGGCTTTGTATTAGTTTTTACCTGTTGGACATGAAGCATGGGAAGGTAGGATATAACTACTTACAGTGAAGAAATAAATAAAATGATGATGATGATTTTTTTTTATTTCTTACCCATCTCTTCCCAAGGCTTGAGGTGGGGTACAACATAGATTAAAATACAACTAAAAACATACCAGAGATTAAATACACTAAAAACACATAAAACCATTTAAAATAAATCAATTTAAATTTCATAGTTAAAAATTGACTGGGTAGGCCTGCTGGAAGAGATAGGTCTTTATACTATTTAAATTTCAGATAGCCTATTTTGCTGTCAAATCTTTTCTGGCAGGTCATTCCAGGTCTAGGAGCAGCCAACAAAAGATACTCTGGGTGTCCGCTGCCAACCTAGTCCTTGCTGGTTTAAGTTAATGGCTCCCCAGAGGACCTGAGTGTACAGGGCAGATTGTATGGGAGGAGGCAATCCTGCAGGTAACTTGGACTCAAACCAAGTAGGGCTTTAAAGATAATAAACAACACTTTGTACTTTGCTCGGAAATTGATTGGCGGACAGCCAAAGAAACCCATGATACAACATGCATTTATACCTAGAGTACCTTCAGAAGGCATATATATGTTGAAGTCCTTTTCCCCTACCTTGTTCTTGGTAGGACACAGTGAAGGAGCTGATGTCAGTAGGTTTGAAGGAAGAAGTAGTATACATGATGGAATGCATTGCAAAAGCAATGAATAGCAGCCAATGCCTTTCTTGATCATGTTGTTAGATTAGGCTGAGAGAACTAGAGACCAGTAATATTGGCTTTCATTTTAATAAATGGCAGAGCAAGTGCAAAATGTGATTCAGCATTTCTCTTCTCTTTCTTCCCTTCCCCCATTCCAAAATTGTTCAAGCAGGAAAGAAGATAAAAGTGACATCTCATTTAATTTCAATAGCTGGCACTTTATGCTCTGTAGCACAGCAATTGGAAGTAGGGATAGCCCACGGAGCTACAGCATCAATATATCAGTGAGCTAATTAATTCTGACCTGCCATCAATGCCTGAGGAAGTGTCAGAAGTAGAGCAAGATGAGCAACCGGGTGACATTGTTCCCTTTATGACATCCATAAGTAATGCCAATGAATTTGCAAAGCTACTGAAGGCCACAATCCAACACAGTTAAGCACCCTTAAGCCAATTGGTTTTGTTTGGTTTTTTATGGGATGGTAGCCAAAATGTTTTTGGAATAGAAACAAATATTCAGGTAAGTAGAAAATATAGTCCTATAAAATGACCGAGATTGATCTGATTTCCTGCCAAAATGATTGCAAATCTGTTGATATTTAGTTAAATTATACCACTGGAGGCCCCTTTGGCATTGGGCAACCATTTCTCTGTTTCAGTTTTTGTGAAAACGAAGTGTAGTGAGTGGGGTAGGAATGATGTATTGTTGTATTGTTCATTAAGGCCACTGGAACGAAGGTGGGAAGTGATATCACGGATCCTGGAACTGTATTTAATGGTGGGGGGGATCAACATTGGAAGGCTGACCATTATTAATTTTGATTACTTGCAGGTATATCTTTACAAAAATTGAAAGTACGGTATTTTGCATCAAAAGAATCACCATCATAATCACCACTTCCATGGTAGTTAATATAAAATCATAGTGCTATAATTGTCTTATGTGAAAGGACTCTTAGCTTTGGTTCTTCCATTATGTTATCCTGGCTTCCATGGTGATTGCAACTTTGTTATTGCGTGCCTTCAAGTTGTTTCTGACTTGTGGTGACCCTAAGGCAAACCTATCACAGGCTTTTCTTGGCTAGATTTGTTCAAAGAAGGTTTGCCTTTTCTTCCTCTGAGTCTGAGAGAATGTGATTTGCCCCCGGTCCCCAGGCTACAGCCTTTTTTAAATCTTGATGTCACCTGATATGTGCACACTAGTTTTTTTGGGTTGATTAATATTAGAGAATCCACCAGGTAAACATTATTTTAATATTGCCCCCTCAGATCTTCTATGTCCACTTGCAGGCTACCATATATATTTAATGTGGAGTGGGCTGGGTCAAAGGTTGATAATGCTGTCCCGCAAAGGGTGCCAAATTCATTCTCATCAAAATGGAAGCTTGAGAACATTGCTTGGAATCTGAACTAATGTGGGCAGATGTCACACCAGCATTAACAGCAAAACATTGCCAATTCAGCAGGCAGTCCTAAACCTTCAGACTACCTGCCAATCTCGTGCCAGTCTGATCATGCTGAGCAGTAATAAATCCTGCTGCTGTTTTTGGTTGTACACAGACATTTGGAAGCTAGCTACTAAAGTGGTGTTGGTTTAAAATTATTCTAAATTCATCAAATGACTTTTTTAAAAACTTGTTATTACAACAGGAACCTTGTTTTGGCGTTCCTTGAGGAAGAGGATGTGAAGAGTCTGTGAGAGCTGCACCCTGGAGGGTGTAAGATTTGGTGCTGGCTTGGTAAAGCTTGTTGCCAAAGACCATCACAATCCGCATAGTCAGCCTGTCACTATCAGAGGACACTAGATAGATAACATCTGCTTTATTGACTCAGGGTTCTGCTTTGGGTTTCAACATACAGTCTAGACCTCAAAAGCCACGCTTCTGGTTTCCAGAACCAGAAATGACCAGGAGGTCTTTTTTCAGACAGTGATATATGTAAGTCTTTTACTCCAAGTCTCAAGTCACGTCTCAAATTTCTGCCTTCAACCCTCAGATCAAGTCTCAAGTCCTTGCAAGATACTTCCAAGTCACATCTCAAGTCTGGGAGCCAACTTTATTCGACAGAGTTGAATAAACTCAGTTTTAACAGTTTAAATAGTTGGACCTCCACATTTGCAATTTTGCCATCTGCAGCTTTGGAAGTGGGGAATAGGATCATTCTTATTCTCTCTTCCTGAAGCTGGAGACTTTTGTATCAATGGGTATGAAAGAGTCTGCAGCTTTGGAAGTGGGGAATAGGATCCTTCTTACTTTTCATTTCAAAGCTGGAGGCTTTTTTGGAAGTGGGGAATAGGATCCTTCTTATTCCCCATTACGGAAGCTTCAGAAGCTTTAGAAGGAAGGATCTTTCCTCCTCAAGCCTGTTGTCAAACACATTTGCTTTCCCCATCTGAGCGGCATGCCTTGCAAATCTTGCCTTCTGCTCTTAGGAAAACTTTAAGAAGGTTCCCCCAATATGCGGCAGGGACATGCTGCCGAGCAGACCTCAACCTCACCTCAAGCCCATTGCCTAATGCGTTTGCTGTTCACCTCCAAGAAATGCATCATGCTTTGGGCTTGTGACAGATCCTTATGTGACCAGTAGGCAAAAAGAAATGGAAGCATTGTTCAAAGTTGTAAGGTTTCTGGATGAATGTGTTATGTTACTGAACCAAGGGCAGCAAGTCAGTCACTAAAAATATACAAGTTACAAGTCGAGTCAAGTCAGTGTGTCATTTATTGTTGAGTCAAGTCCAAGTTGAGTCATTAAAGCAACTTAAGTCCAACTTGAGTCCAAGTCAATTGACCCAAGTCTACATCACTGCTTCCTGATTCACAATTAGAGGTTTTCAGGGTGAAAAAAGAATAGTGGGCCCTGTGCTTTAGCCAACAATTGTTCCCCCTGGAAGCAAAACTTTATTTTTTTTTTCTAAAATAAAAAAGATCTGTGTGTGATGGGGAGGGCAGGGCCTACCCAAAAGGGCCACTACAGGTTATGTACATTTCATGGGTCACACATGCCACCATCTAGAGAACTAGAGTAAGGCTTGTCTTTTCCACAACAAAATACTTACTGCAGTTGGAATATTACCACATGTTCTGTATATTTCTTGTGCCTTTCATACACAGAATACCTGCTGGCTTATATATTCAGAATTCTGAACCATTAGAATTGTTCTCTTTTGTTAATAAAGTCTCTGTTCCTGTTGCTTGTCCTAGAAAAAGATAATTACCTAGTAAATATATAAATGGGTTCTTAAAAGGAATAGTTTTATATTAGGCAAGTATTTGGAAGGCAGCCAGATGGCTTAATGAGAACTTAGGTATTAAGGTACATTTTCAGACTCAATTTACTAACCTTTTATATGGCTAAAAAGTAACTATAGAATATAAAACTGATAAAGCATATAACAGTGGTGGAACACCAAATGAATTGTTCTAGCTGCCCACACTAATGCATCTTCGAATAATCTCTGAGTCTTGGGCTGTTTTTCTTGTTGTCTGAGTATGATAGGTGCAAAGTCAATAAACGCAAATGGCAATGGACTTTGAAGTATTAAAGGCAAGCATTTGATTGTTTTTATTGGCATGTCAATATTGATTAACCTGAAAAGAAAACATATTAGATAGATCCAAGCTGCAATATGTGATCACCGCATCTGGTTGACAGAATTTTCAGCATATATTGCTTTTGCTATTATTCTTATACTTGATCAAGCAGAAGGTGTTTTCCTTGAGAATGCATTCATGAAATATGTGAACGGGAGACAGTTCGCTCATCTTCACATCCTGTATTGACTGAACGTGTCAATGATGGCTACTCTACAGTTAAAGGACTCACTTTAGTTGCTGGCTCAGCAGAGTTAGAATGTCTTGAGGAATGTCCCTGATATGCTCTAGTAAGGCATTTAGCAGCTATTGTTGTGCTAGTATGGGGGTAATATAGGCAACAATACTCCAATGGGACTTTAACTTTAATTTGGTTTGGTTTTTGATGCTTACTTTGAGCACTGTGTGATAGAAGAGGCTAAACATTAAGATCCACTTAAGAAATATGATTTATGGCCAAATGAACATTCAGTGCAATGGTTTGAGTATTGTTCTATGACTATGAAGACCAGGCTTTGAATGCCTGCTTGGCCATGGATCTCCACCAGATGATCTTGGCAAGTCATGCTCTCTCACCCTGAGAGGAAAGCAAAGACAATTCCACCCCCCTCGAACAAATCATGCCGAGAAAGCCCAATGATAGGGTCATCATAAGTAAAAATGACTTGAAGGCCTTCCACACGGGGAAAATAATTCGTTTCCTGACGGTTTATTTCGGGTCCACCTCACAGCAGACATTTTTAACCACGCTTCACACGCGTGCAGCCTGTACCGTTTTAGTGCGCACCCCATAGTACACATGTTACCCGTCCACTTCCCCCATTCTCATTGCCCCGCCCTCCCATGGCTGTGATCCCCCAAACCCCCCAAACCCTGTTTTTCGGCGCGAAAGCACTTACCTGCAAGCTTTTTCCCCTTTCCTAGCTGCAGGAAAATGCTTTCCGAAAACGCTGTCCGAGACCAAAAAACATGGCGCCTTCCAGCTCTCTGTTGGGGCGGAGCAACTGTTGGTGCCCCGCGTGCCCACGGCCCGCCCACCAATAACGTCACGCACGAATCGGCCCGTATTTTTGCTTCCACACATCCGGGAACGGTCGATATAGAGCGATACGGAAAAAAAGACCACCTTCTCTCCCGGTTTTTAAAAAGACTGCACACTGACCGATGGTGCCGTCTCCGTGCGATTGAACGTGTGGAACCTCAAAATTATGTCCGACCCAGTGCGCTCCAAGGTGTGGACTATGTCCGTCGGAGGTCGCCCCGCTCCGATTTATTTTACCCGTGTGGAAAGGGCCATATATGGTTAGTCATAAAGAAGAAAGAGAAAACTCAGTTATGACTTTTTTCTGAGTATTCGAACAAATCCATTGTATACTGAAACAGTTGCTTGATTTAACAAGGACATTCTTGTTGATGCATTACCTCCTTGGCAATCTTGCTTATTTCTTATGGTTAGACACTTTGAATTATTACTGCTTATATAATAAATATACTGGTTTAAAAGTTAAAGAAAGTGAATGATCATCTGTCCTAAACCAGATCGCCCACAAACAGGTGCATTCTGTAACAGAAGCCTCCCTCTCTCTCAGTCTCTCTCTCTCTCTTTCTCTTCTTCTTTCCTTTCTCTTTCTTTCCTTCTGCTTCTTCCCCACCCAAAAGTTAATGGGAAGAATAGATAGACACAAATCACAAGTGTGTTCATCCCTTGATAGCTGTGATATCAAGTAATAACTTGCGTATAAGTGTTGTCAATCACACCAATGACATAACTCACATGCTATCACTCTATATCTTAGAGACCATGAGCTTATGAAGTGGTGAGCAAGCATCAAAATTGCCTGAAATCTCTAGCTCATGACCTTTCTTCCTGCCCTTTATGTTGGAATTGTGTCCAAGAACCCACATGTAAGACCATCAATCTCCCTTACTTCTCTCAGATCCCTCCTCAATACATATTTTTCCTACAAATCCATTAGATTAGCCTGATAGAGCTAGTAGAACTGGTAGACCTACTATAACTAAGCTTATATAAGTTAAATACTTGTATCTTTAAATATTTGTTAAATACTTGTATTTTTCCCCTATTTTCCCCTGCTTCAGTTTTCTTCCCCCTTCCTTTATTTCCTTGTTTCTACTTTATAGGGGCAAGGAATTCCCCTCCTCTTATAAGCTGTGAAGTGTTATTGATCAAAAATGCTATGATCTATTTATTGTTAACTGCCATCAAATCAAGACCCTATGAATGAGAGACCTAAAATTCACCCTGTTATCAGCAGTCCTTCACAGACCTTGCAGACTCAAGGCCATGGTTTCCTTAACTGACTCTACCCACCCTAGTACAATCTTCCTATTTTCTTACTGCCTTCTACCTAATCAAGCATCATCATCTTTTCTAATGAATCACATCTTTTCATATTGCCAGAGTACAAAGTTTAGTCATCTTGGCTTCCAGAGAGAATTCCAGCTTGATTTGTTCTCAGATGCATGTATTTTGTCTTTTAGAAGTCTATGGTATCAGCAAAAGTTTTCCCCAGCATTACATTTCAGATGAGTTAATATATAACACAAAATTGAATCCAGACCACTGTTTATGAAGAGCAACAAATGATGCAAATTGATTTTGCTGAAGCCCTTACTTATATAATTTTATCTTCTTTTTTTTTTTTCATTTTCTCTGTTCTTCTGAGAAGAGATTTCTATGAACTATGTCTGCTAGTTTGCACACAATAACTTCATAATGCTGCTGGTACAGCCTGTCTTTCTGAACAAAGGCATGCAATAGATAGTGTTCTTCCAAAAGTCAATTAGAATAAAATTAAGTAACACACGATTGCTTAAACAAATGTCCTTTCTTCTGGTTTTGTCTTTATATTTTTCCTTTCTACTAGATCATTTGAAACTAAATTATCCATTAAAGTTCAAGCTGCTTTACTAAACATACAACAAACCTTTAAGGAGGGTAATAGCATCAGCAAAGCAATGATAAGTTTGCATTTGAATTGTTTCTAAAGTGCTGTGTTGTCGTTGTTGTTTTTCCAGATTTCCCATATAAGGGTGGGGGGGTTGCTTGTGCATGCATGTGTGCCTTGAAGTTGCATGTGGCAGCCCCTAACACATCCAGTTCCCATGCCATTTAGGGCTTTGATGTTTAAAACCACCAGCTTGATTTGAGCCCAGCAACAAATCATCCATCAGCATCAATCAGTGCTATGACATGAGATGGTCATAGCACTGAGCTCTGTAACAGTGAGCTTCAGACTGCAGTATTTCCAACTGCAGGACCTGTGCAAACAGCCTTTTAAAAGTCTGAAAATAATTAGGGCATGGATGACTGTGGTGAAGTCCAACTCTGTTAGAAAGGATCATAGTTGGGTAGCCAGCTGAAGCTGGAAAAAAGTGCCCTCTCACCACTGACGCCATCTGCGTATCTATGAGGAGTGCTGGATGTCATCATTTAAGCTGGAGGAGGGCAGGATCAAACAGCTTATGTAGGCAGCCTGCAGCACCCCCTGATTGTTTCTGCAGTCACAACACCTTCCAAAAACTGCACCACTGAATGAAATTCAATGTCAGATTTGGAATCCCTCTTGGATTAGTAAAGTTAGGTAACTGTTCTGTATTCGCAATTGCTACTTATAGTCATGATTTTGATACTATTGCCGTTATTGTAACTCTCTGCCCCATGGGAAGAAGGAGGTCCATTCTGTCCATTCTGCTGGCAATGGGTGAATGATTTTTCTGTTAGATTTGGGGAGTCAAGCTAGCAGAGGTTACTTAGTTGAACATACTGTTAGAGAATAAAGGCCTTTGTGTTTATCTCTTTATGATTACCCATTAAAAAAGTCATGCTAAATGCAAGATAAGAAGGTGTGGAAAATCACATCTTTAAAAACATCTTTCACCACTTGGAGGAGCACCTTTGCAAAAAACTGTGCTAACCATATCATTATTTGATCTTGGGGGTGGACTCTGTGGGGGCAACCTAAAAAAGGGAAAATTTAGTGGGTGAAACAGATGGTTTGGTGCTTGAGGCTCAAACCCATTGTGACAATGTCACAGACTGACATTGCTACTGACTGACAATTACTTGGCTGTAAAGCTCATTAGCTTACTTTCTGCGAAGTGGATATTTTGTTGTGTAGTGTGAGGTCAAAAGAGGCGATTAACATTTGGGGCTTACACTCAATTTGGTGATGGGAGTTACTTCTACTTAGGCATATCCCCTAGCAGCCATGCTGTAGTAATGCCCATTACAATTTCACAAGTTCCTAAATGTGCCAATAGGCTCAGAAAAGTGAGGGACCCCTACAGTGCAAGCTACCAATTACTTTCTTTTTCTTCACACCTAGCACATCCATCATTAGGGGGTCTCTAGTCCAACCTGTGCAGATGGATTATCTTTTTCAGAAAATCATTCTGTAACCATTAGCTCCTGTTCAGGAAAATTTTTCAACTAATTGTCTCTGACTATTAGGAAGCAACCAGCTCTACAAAGGACAGTCTGTGAGCAGGCTGTAACAATAGCAATTTGCAAAGAAACACTTAACCTGATCCAAAGTGCCCTTTTCCTGTGAAATGCTGACATTTCATTGGGTCACTGAAGATGACTTCATATCAGGAAGATCAGCAACTTTATTGTGCAGCTTTCTTCGTATATACCTGGCACACTGCTGGGGCTAAATAAATATTAAATTGGAGATTGCACATTGTCTAGGTGTTCAGCATTTATAAAAAAAGGAATCTTTAAATGCTTTGCAGACTTGAGCTTTGTAATAGGGCCTCATTAGTCCTTTGATTTTATTTTTCTCTAGGTGTATAGTAAAGGCACCAGATACCATCTGATCTTGGAAGCTAAGGAAGGTCAGTCCTAGTTAATACTTGTCTAGGAGGCAACCAATGAGTACTAGGTGCTGGAGGCTATTTTTTAGAGGAAAGATTTGGCAAAACCACCCATGAATATTCCTTGCCTAAGAAAACTGAGTGAAATTCATGGGCTTGCCATAAGTTGACAGGAGACTTGGAGCACGTGTGTATGCATGCATATGTGCATGAGCGTACACACACATACGCAAATGTACCTGAGATCTATATCTTAAAAGTGTTAAAGCAACAAACCTGTAATAAAACTCTTCACATATTCAGGGAGCTGAACCTTCCCTACTGGCTACATGTCTAACATGATTCTCAGTCAACCAACATGACTCTATTAGGCAAGGTCCCGTAAGTATGAACAGAATAGGGACTTTAAATGCCTTCTGCAAGCCTAAATGCACAGGGTTCTAAATCACAAGAAAGGGCATCTATATTTATAACTATATTCATACAGAGACTTTAACAGGATGCAAAAGAAATTGGCAGTATCAGTATCAGCACTCCAACAAAGTATGCCCTGTGAGCACAGTCCCACTTCTACTGCGTGTGTGACTAGATTCTTCTGTACTCAGTGGGATTTACTGCCTAATTAGCTTGTTTATGACTGTAACCTAAACAGCAAGATAGTCCCTAACTGGAGCACCACTGCTAGAGAATTCCTCTTCTGATTTTTTACCTGTTTTCTCTCCAGTGAGGAAGTCATACAGAAAGGTAATTGGTAGATAATAAACAGATCAATATCAGATGTAGGGAACTGGGACCCTTTTATACTACACAAACATAACACTGTGATTTCACTTGAAGTGCCAGGGGTGTATACCACTCTATTCTGCTTTGGTCAGACCCAACCTGGAATGCTGTGCCCAGTTCTGGGCACCACAGTTCAGGAAGGATATTGGCAAGCTGGAGTGTGTCCAGAGGAGAGCGACCAAAATGCTGGAAGGCCTGGAAACCATTTCCAATGAGGAGGGACAGGGAGGTGGGTATGTTTAGCCTGGAAAAGAGAAGATTAAGAGGTGACATGATCGCTACGCTTAAATATTTGAAGGGATGTCATATGAAAGATGGGATAAGCCTGTTTTTTTCTCTTCCAGAGACTAAGACATGAAGCAATGGCTTCAACCTTTGAGAAACGAGATTCAATTTAAACATCAGGAAGAACTTCCTCATGGTAAGAGCAGTTCAATAGTGGAATACACTACCTTAGAAGGTAATGGAGTCTCTTTCTTTGGAGGTTTTTAAACAGAGGCTAGTTGCCCTTCTGTTGGGAGAGTCTTGATGGTGTACTCCTGCATGGCAGCTGGTTGGACTTTGTGGCCTTTGTGGTCTCTTCCAGTTCTGTGATTCTATACTGTTGAGTCCTGGGATTTGTAGTTCAGGGAAACTCTAAAGCTTACTTTGAGAGGCATTTTATGATGATGATTCTGAGCCATTTATTAGTTTTAAAAAACGATGGTTAAAATAGATAAGTAAAATATCATGTAATATTTATGTAAAGACAGCCAGAATTAGGACAAATCCCCTCTCAGCACTAACAAGAAATTTTAAAAAAGGAAAATTCCATACTCTGACCAGGGCTCTGCTTATATCTGACAAGAAAAGTGCTTGGTATGGGATTATGTTCACCTTTCAGGAATGCAAATTGAAATACTGGCAAGCAAGCAAGCAAATAAATAAATAAATAAATCTCAAAGAGATCGCTAGATTGTTCTATTTCAGAATTAAAAGGGAAAGGAAATATACTCTTGTAGTACATGTAAGACTAACCATTTTATTTCAGCATAAGCTTTCATGGGCTACAGCTCATTTCTTCAGAGATTAATTAGTTTTAAAAGTATCACAATACTAATGTTTCTTTCCCTTTGTATAAATAAATAAACTTTTGGTCAATGGTTATGGGCATTATTTTGCACAGTAGTCAGCTTCCTCACAAAAGATTTTGGGGCTTTGATGAATCAGGATTCCCCCTCAATTGCTTCAAGCAAGTTGCTGTGACTCAGCTCCCATTTTCCTGATTATCAAATGGGGACAAATACTGACTTATCTCACAGAAATTTTATGACAAAAGGTTAAGAGATCATAAAATACTTTCCATATGGCAACCACTATATATAGAAAGGAAAGTGGATCACAGCTAGAAAGGAGAGATGGCGTCGCGGACGCTTCTGAGGAGATCAAATTGAATTTATGCTGTATTTTACAGATGTTAAGAAGTTACATATGACTGCCCTTGTCTTATTTTTGCAAGGTACATGGTTCTTATTTTGTTTCTAGCTGCTTCACTTCTTGTGAAACAATGATGACTGCTCTGATTACCATTTAAAAGGGGTTGCTGGAACAGACAAGAGACACTGGGTTTGTGATCACACCACACATTTCCTCGACATGCCTTTAGATGTCTCTCTTTCTTACCAATTCAGTCCAAGCCCAGCAGGTGGGTTATAGGTTGGAAAGATTTGCCGCAAGTGGGGCTGAATGTGAAGCTAAACTCTCCGAGGACAAATGAGGATCTTTGAAAATAGTGTCTGACAAGAAGTTAATGAAAAGAGCGGCTCATTGCTTGCAAATACATCGCTCCTTCTCCTGAGTGTTTATGAGGAAATAAAATTCATCTACTATTAGAGACTGATGATCTTCTCCTTCCCCCACTTCTGCCTTTCCCCAAGCTTTCAAGCAATTATCTTTCCAGAATTTCAACACGGCTTTTCTTTGAAGTAGCAACTACTGAGTTGCACATTTATCTTGTAGAGACAGAAATGGCCACAGTGCTTAGATCTATATCTACTCTCTCAAATTTGCATCATTAGATTATTTTAATTGTTAACCTAGTTATATATATTTACCCAAGCAGCTTTGAAGTTTAAAATGATGGAGCAGAGATATATAACGGATGATGCTTTCTCCTAGCAGGAGATATAGAAATTCTACAGACATCCCCCACCCTGTTTTGGCTGCAACACAGGACTGTTTGAATGTTAAGATAGGTCAGTTTTGTCCATGGGGATAAGTTGTGTACATGACAACTGCAGAGTCCTGTAAGAAGAAATCAGACATATTTTTGGCAACTCTGAGAGGTAAGGAAAAGTAGTCCCTCCCAATCATCATTCCTTCCTTGCCCACACCAAGTTGTGGAGGAGCCTTATAAAACAGGTGCAGTATACTTGTTTGTATCAACATCTGGAAAAGGTAGTGCTGCCTTTGGAGGGGGAGCAGATTTGGTGTTTGTACGCAAACCTTTGAATCTTTGCATACATACTATTGCACACGTTCGCAGGATGGCATTTCACCTCACCCTTCTCTACTGGCTTCATTTTATGGAAGTGCAAGTGGGCAATCAGAATGAAGGGAAAACAAAGACTATTTGATTATGCAAATATATGTGAACATACTGCAGGAATCTAGCCCCGTTTCCCCCCCAAAAAACCCTGCAGTCACGTGATCAGGTGTAAACTGATATGGGGAATACATGCATACAGTAGAAATACCCTCTTGCATTGATGTAGCTACATAAAGGGGTCCCATGTGGCCCAAACTGATTTCGGATTGAATTAAGACAGTTGTATGTGTCAGTAAAGGGGATACTATGCAGTGGAATTGGGATACAGCCCTTGTGTAGATTCAGCCCTGGTCCACTCAAAATACATGATTTTGCACAAGCAAGTCCCAAGCTGAATTGATACTTGGAGCACTTAAATGCCACCGGATTAAGGGAAGTGAATGCACATTTTGTGCACAAAATATCTAGGTGGCTTCTGTTCTCTCTCTCTCTCTCTTTTTTTTAATTAAGAGGGCTGATGAATGAGGAAGCCAGATAATGAAACAGAAGAATACCTTCTCTATGCTTTGTTGTGCCTAACATGCCATCCTGGCACACAAATTGCAAAGGTAAAAGATGATATATCTTTCTGTTTGGGATGGGTTTTGTCAGCAGACTACTTTCCAAAGGGGCTGATGGGAGTATACTCAATCTCAAATCCACTGAGGTGCCGAACATGAACATGAGTGCTACCACTTTGAATAGAAGAGAAAACTCACTTGATTCAATATGACTCTGTTTCAAGAAAACAAGAAAAAAAAAAAAAGCATTCCAGAACTTCCTGCTCTCTTGACATGCTAGTTTTGACTATAGAGGGAATAAGGCTGTATGAAGGAACATTCACTTATTTCATTCTTCTCCCCAAAGCTTGAAATAATACAGCTAAAACAGAGATCTATCATCTAAGAAAGGATAATGTACATGAGACAGATATTTATGATGATATTTCCTCTGTCTGAATGTAGATAACATGTAAATGTGCAAGGGACAGATTAATACAAGTTGTTGTTGTTTGTTATTGTTGTACCTGCCTGCCTGCCTGTCTTCAAGTCATTTCTGACTTATGGCATCCCAAAGGTGAACCTATCGTGGAGATTTCTGGGCAAGATTTGTTCAGAGGGGAAGGGTTGCTTTTGCATCCTCTGAGGCTGAGAGAATGTGACTTGCCCAAGGTCACCCAGCAGCTTTCCATGGCTGAACAGGGATTTGAACCCTGATCTCCAGCAGCATAGTCCAATGCTCAACGAATGCTGGCTTAAGTGGTTTTCTATTCTCCCCCACCATTTCCTCATGAATTGGAATTTGCTAAGGGGAAACTTACCTTTAAAAAGATGGGAGATTAGATCACTAACCAGATCATCTCTCTCCCACATTGTAAGGAAACCTAAGCTAGCAAGACCTAATCAGAACTTCTCTTTTTCCCACATAGACTGCTTAGACATGGGAGACACTGAGAAGGAGGATGGTCAGCTAGTCTGAGAAAAGCAGGGAGCATCTTTAGTGTGCTCACACCCCATTTGCAGTCTCTTTCTTCTTACTATAACTGTTTCTTTCTTCATTCTAAACTCATGCATATTTCTTCATGAACAATACCTTATTAAACTCAGGAGTAGTGATGCCCAGGGAGAGCTCTGTTGTCCCAGACTCACACTCTGAACAAGTCATCCAGAAAGGGCCAGATACTGTGCACTAATGATTAGTTTTATAATGTGGCACATGTGACACAGAGTCATAAGAGTATTTGTTTCATCTGACACTCTCCACTAAGAATGCTTTATGCAATAAAAAGCTAGCTGCTAGTGCAAGATTTTTTCCATGAGCTGTGCTCAAAAAGAGACATTGTAGGCTTACATGTGGGAGCTTGCAAAGCAATAACATAGTTGTTAACAGTTCTTAAAGAACTGACACCGTGTATTTTGTTGTTACGTGCTTATGGTGAATCTATCACAGTGTTTTCTTTACAAACTTCTACACCATACTGGCTTTCAACACAAGTTGGACAGTAGACTCAAAAGGACAAGAAAAGTAAGGCAGCCATGAGCCTGTGGGGCAGAGGTTTCCAGTTTTTCATGTTGGTGACACACTTTTTAGACATGCATCATTTTGTGACCCAGTAATTCAGTTTTACTAGCAAACTGGAGGTTATAAGAGCTACAGACATATAAATAAAATGTAATAACAAAATGTATGGGAACACAACATATCTCACGAAAACCTTTTACATATTTTTAAAAATATATGATTTCTAAATAATAACATACATTTCCAAGATTGTAGGTGACACTCCTACACACTTCAGGCAACACACTAATGTGTCTCAGCACACCATTTGGAAAGCCCTGCTGTGGGGTATACACTAATTTTGCTCATTGGCTCTCAAGTGCAGGCCAGTGTTGTTCCAGATGGCAAAATATGAGTGGTTACCAGTGATGTAGACTTGAGTCAATTGACGTGGACTCAAGTCAAACTTAAGTTGCTTCAGTGACTCAACTTGTGACTTGCATATTTTTAGTGACTGACTTCGTGTCCTTGGCTCAATAACAGAACACATTCACTCAGAAACCTTACAACTTTGAACAGTGCTTCCACTTCTTTTTGCCTGCTGGTCACAAGAAGATCTGTATCTAGCCCAGTAATGGGGAGTAAGAAAGATCCTATTCCCCAATTCCAAAAAAGCCTCCAGCTTCAAAAATGGGAAGAAAGAAGGATCCTATTCCCCACTTCAGAAGCTGCAGACTCTTTTATGCCCATTGACACAAAACCCTCCAGCCTGAGGAACAGGGAGTAAGAAAGATCCTATTCCCCACTTCCAAAGCTACAGATGGCAAAATCACAAATGTGAAGGGCTGGCTCTCCTTAAGTGGTTAAAACTGACTTTATTTGATTCTATCCAGAAATTCTGGAACGTTGATTGGCTCCCAGACTTAAGACTTGACTTGAAAGTATCTTTCAAGAACTTGGGACTCGATTTGAGACTTGAAAGGAAATACTTGTGACTTGATTTGAGACTTGGAGTAAAAGAGTTGAAATATATCGCTGCTGGTTAGAGGCTTCTGGCTGGAGACATTAAAAGACCAAGCATAGCAACAGAGACAACAGAGATGACAAAACAAAGTTCAGGATGGACAACAGAATAGCAGCAAGCACTGTCTCTAAAGGATTCAAGTATTCTAAAAACAGACTTTTCCAGACTCTACATTGCCAGACAGATGATGTTAACATCAAAAAGAAATAAGTCTTTAGGGTGTGTCAGTTGAAAGAATCCTGCTGTATTGTATTCTTCTCAGTGAATCCTTGACCAGAAGGAAGACTTCAGATTTGGATCTCTGTAAAAAGAGGGCAAATTGGTTATTGAGTGGAGAAGTGAATAGAGTGGAGAAGTGAATGAGTTCAAGGGAAGGACTCCTCTGCTAAAGTCAGTAACAAACAAAATCTGCTAGATTGTTCTATAGTGCTAATAAACTTTAATCCCATAATGAGAAATTTGCTTCAATTTTAAAATCAAATCTCTTGATCTGGCTGTTGGTCATAATGCCTAGAGTCTAAACCCTGCTAGTGTGTCTGTATGGGAAACAACGTGTATTGATGTTAACAGAAATTAGTGGACAGGAAAAGTAGGTACTTTTTGTCACTTAGGACAGAAAACAAGTGCAATAAAAATCCTGATGTCATATGTGGTATTATCAATGGGACCACGGAGACTGAAAGTTTCACAGGCATTTGCTTATAGATTTTTGGACTTCAATCCATGCGGCCCCTAATGAAGTGAGTTCACCTGCCCATAGGGGACAGTTGGAGGTCAAAGGAAAATGCAAGATGGATAGCTAATGCTGAAGGTTTACTACACTATCAGATGTAGTATAAACCTTCTAGCATGAGAAGATGGTGTTATCCAACACACTGGAATACATACAGTGACATTTAGCTGAAAATGCCCCAGAAGAGATGGAGAATGCATTTCTGAGTAACTTGAAAAAATCCTTGCACAGCATGCTTACAAAAAAAAAAAAAGAGGTTCCAGTCCCAGAGAGCCTCAACTGCTCTCTAGGATTGTTTGACTTGAATTTTCAGAAAGTCTACTGAGAGAAAGATTGTGTAACTTGGATTAAAGTGTGTGACTTCATGACTGTTGACATTTGCTCATTTCTCTCTAATAAAACCTGGAAAGATCAGATGTGATATGAAAATGTTATATTAGGCAGAAGATATGTGTGAAAACTCTTGTTTTGCCAAAAGTATGGAATAACCCTGCTTTACTTGGGGGAAAAATTCAAAATGAAGAAGTAAAATATGTTTTCTAAGGAAATTCCCACCTTCCCTAGTACAAGTGTGCATATATGTAACCAACCCGAACTATCATACAGAGTGAGCAGGAAAGAAAAAAAAGGAAACACTGAGATCTGAGATCCTTCATTGGGAAACACAGTGTAAAGTTCTTTCAAAATGGAACTATGGCATATCTCCCCAATTTCCCTCAGCTAGGCTCACCTTCTTCCAATGCCCACCCCACATGGCCAGCCGTTTAGTGGCCAGTGGAGAGCAAGAGGCATGAGAGCAGTATCTGCTGTATCTCTATAGTCAAATACAGTGCGAGAAAGTCATCTGCCAGGATCTTCAGAAGAAAGTCATCCTCTGGGACCTTTGGAAGAAGCAGGTATGTTCCAGAAGAACCAGAAGATGCCTCTGTTGTTTTGCATCTGGCTCTAAGATGTAGCTAGATGTTTCTCCAGTGCCTCCCACTCTTCATTGGCCACTAAATGGCTTGAGGGCCATTGAATGGGGCTTGTTGTACCTGATGGGTAGTGAATTCCTCTTTCCGCAGTGATTAAATATATATAAGTGTGTGTGTGTGTATGCAAGTTTGCTGAAACTAAAGGGTACAAGCCACTATTTTTCCTCTTCCTATATTCCTTGCAGGGACTTTGCCTCTGTCATAATATTTATAGAAAAAACAAGGGTGACAGAAATGAGAATGTGTTATGCCAATTTGTTGTGGCTAAGACAGGGGCAGGGACATTCCAGTGAACACAAGTCTGTAGGAAGTGACCCTTGGAAACAATGTATTTTCATAAAATAGATAGAATGCAGATACATTCTGCTGTGATGATGTTCAGAGCAAAGAACAAATAAATATTTTTAGAACAAACAAATGAGTAATCCTTATTGTCCTGAATAAACAACAGCCAGGATGCTAGAACTGCAGAATTCACATTCATATACTTAAGGTGTCTTTGTATGTTTGCTGAAAGAGAGGATTCTGGTCTTTATGGTGTAATTCCAAGCCTGCCCACATTAACAGAATTGTACGGGTCCAAGGTCCAGGTACCACAGTGTTCCATTAGCATCTCCCATGTTTTCCCACTGCTGCTGACATCTTCTTTTTCTTAGCAGAGAAGATACATTAAGGAGAGAATGTTGAAATAGCTGCACTGTGTCTTTTGACTGGCAGCTGTAGGAGCTTTCTGCCTGAATGTCACACTGCTCTTGAAACTGAGAATCCAGCTAGCTGAGATAGCAGGAAAGCTCTCACTGGTTTTGAAGATTTTAATTAGGCAATCACTGTGTGCACGTTATGCTGGAGAAATATTTCAAAGACCCCATCTGGATAGATTGCAAAACACAGAAAGTCAAGGAACTTCAGAGTTTGGGTGCAAAACCAGGGATATACAGGTAAAATCAAAACAAAAAGAACTCCTGTCTGGGTTTCCTGTCCGGGCTAGGCCTGAGTGAGAGTGGAGTAGGTTAAAGAGATGCAAATTTGTGATCTCTCTTGCAGTTGTGCAGGTACAACCTACCCTACTTCTCGGAGTTGATGTGAAAACAAAAGTGAGAAACCACATAAGCCATCTGGATCTCCAGAGCACTATTTTTTTAAAGTCCCACCAGACATTGTTAATCCCTCCTCCCAGCTGCAATTTCTCTTATCCCAATCTTCCTTAAACTTACACAAAAATCCTTCCTTAATTAAAATATTTCATTTGTCCATTTCCACCATGTCAAGCATCTTCATCAACCATCATTTCATTTTTGTAAAAAGAGTAATCAAGTGGCCATAATCAAGTACTGAAAAATTCTTCCAAACTTCTTGTTTATTGTGTCATCTAGGGCCATTTCTGCACTACACTCTTATGGCGTGATTATTCCACTTTCCATAGTGGAATAATTGAGCTATAAGAGTGAAATGTGGAGATGGGCTATCAGTTAGTTTTACCAATAAAAAAGGCTTGGGTTCCAATTACTTTCAAAATGTCTTCCATCAGCGTATGGATCATCACCACAAATTTCTTGCATGCCCACCATGTGCGGAAAAAAAAAAGTCCCTTCTTTCTGCTCACATTTCCAACAAACATTTGAAGACCCTTTATACATTTTAGACAATCTTTCTGGTGTTAAATACCATTTATACATCATTTAAAAAAAAGAATAGAGAATTTTTATAAAGAACATGACTCTTGCTTTAGGCAGGCCTGTATGTGACTCTCCTCTGGAACAGCTAATTAATTATGTGGCTTTAAATGCTGCTGAAAAGAACATTTAAGTCTGAGCTACATTCAACAGTTGGGAATGCTGCTTACTATATCCGTTGTTGGTGAAGGCTGCAAATCTATTCATCTTTACTCAGGAATAAGTCTCAGTGTAGTTAATGAGGTTTATGCTTGAGTTGACATCTGCCTCTACTACCACACTGTAGATATCTGCTCTCCACTCGCATGCTTGTAATCAAGACAGAAATTAGAAGCTGCTCCAGGGAGCCTTCCTTCCTGCCTCTGAGTGAGTCCTCATACATGGCTGTATCCCATTTGATCTTTCTGCTGGTAGTGGAGGCAGGCACAATTAACCCCATCTCTTGGCAGCAACTATTCCTTTTCCCTCTAAGGCTCTGCATCTCCATGCTTTCATAGGTGGGGTAGCAGGAGGCAGAACTGGATCTAAGAGAGCTGGAGCAGCCCTCTAAATGGTGCTAGATTGCAATTCCTTGCATTCTTCACCACTGCCTGATGAGATTTCAACAACATCTGTTAGGCTGTATGATTCCCAACCTGGAGCCAGAGAAACCAAACTTCTCTGCCAAACTTCTGCCTTCTATGCAGCTGATTCCTTTGAGATGTGAGCAGGCAACCTAGTTTCTGAAAATACTGTGGGGTGAATCGTACTATTCAGAGTAATCACCATATGTGTATGATAGATGAGGCAAGAGCCCAGAAAATATGCAAGAGCCCAGAGAATATGCAAGGCAATAGGTAGTATATATCTGATAAAAGACAATTTTAATATCTCCACATTTTTTTCACTGTAGTAGGGAATCTTTGCTTCAGTAACAACTTCTTCCCTCTCACTGGCGGGTGATTTACCAACTTTCTTGGCCTTTCGTACATCTGTTAAATCAAACCCCAGTGACTTTGTACATTTTTAAATAGAGTATTAATGTATTTAGCAAGGTTCTTACAACAACCATACTTTTTTCTGCTAATTGATGTATTCTGTTGGACACATTTATGTACAGGGACTGCTGCAAGCTGTTAACATTTTACATTTCTTAAAAAATGTGACCATGTTTTAAAGAAGGATGGGTGCAAGTTGCCAGTGTAGACAAATGACAGATTTATTTTCCCATTGAAGAGGCTGTAAATATCAGCAGTTATTTTTTTGGCACTGCTGTGTTGGATAGGTATGCTTTTCTTAGCTTAACGCCCACAGAATCTTTCACGAAGTGAGTCAGCATATCCTGAGTCTAAGGTTCAGATGATAATAAAGTGCATTCTTCCTGAATTATTGCTCAAAGTTGCTGCTAGCCAGATCAATCTTACTGGCCAAAACATGTTGCTCATATTTTTCTTCTTTAATTAGCTTTTTACCATTCACAACCACAAACAAGTTTAGACAGGTAAAATTAAGCTCACTGAAATCAATGAACTTAAGTGTGCCTAGCTTTGTCTCACAGCATATCTTAGTTAACTTCTAACCAATGTGATTATAATACAGCATCAAAGTCTCAAGGGTGGGGAAACTTTAGCTCTGAAGATCAAATGTTGGACTACAGTTGCTGCAGCCTCTTACTATGCTGGGTCATGAGCGTAAATATCTGGAAGTAAAGTATGAAAATGACTAGTTAAAAGTAGCAATGCCACTGGTAACATTACCTTTTTGAGTAACGAGGTCTAATGTCATCATTTTTAATGTTGCTAAACATTGTTTAAAAAATAGCATTGTGATAGGACCATAGTTAATAGGTTATCCATAACTAGCTATGATTATTCCTTATTGAAAAAAAGAGATACTTTAGGGAGATTTTGAGAGAGTGGACATTTTGGAATGATTTTAGTGATTTTTTTAAAAAATAGATTTGATAGTAGTGCATTTGCTATTATGATATTTTTGATTAACAAGTGATGTGTTACTTGTAAAAAAAGGGGGAAGTTAACATTTCATTTTTCTGAGTAACATTTTCAAGCTCTGAAAATACAGATAAACCTCAAAAAGAATAATCTTTTTTACAAAGTCACTTTACATCTCCAGCCCCCTTGACTCCTTGTCCTCTATCTAGGAGGATTTAGCACTGGGAGGATAATAAAGGAAGAAAGGAGAAACACAGACTCGCAGTGTTAGGATACAGCAGTCTGCCTATAGTAAAAATGCATCCAAGCTTGAACTGGGAAAGAATGAGATTCCATTCTATCCATTTCTACCATAGGTGTGTGTGCCTGCATGCAACAGGAAGGATAACAGAAGCTGCCTTAGGGAGCATGCATCAACAACAAAACAGAGAGAAAAGGGCAAAGCAGATAAGCCTGCCTCACAATTTCCCTTTCCTCTTTCCCCTGCCAAGTTAAGCATAGATCTATGTTTGGCTACCAAAATTTATTTTATTTTAATTTTTATTTATTTATTTGTATCCCGCCTCTCCATATGGATCGAGGCGGCGAACAACTTACAAAGAGCATGTATTTCAAAACATTTCTATACATGCCCCCAACAAGCTGGGTACTCATTTTACCGACCTGCGAAAGGATGGAAAGCTGAATCAACCTTGGAGCCTGGCAGGATCGAACTTACAACCTTGTGGCTTGCAGTACTGGCATTTAACCACTGCGCCACCAGGGCTCCTGGTGAAATGAAAATCATAAGAAAAGTGGAGCTGGCAAAAGGAAAAACAAAACAAAACACCCACCTGAGGATGCATTTTGGAGGAAGCTTCAAGTAGTCTCTAGAAGTTTTAAAATGTTTTTGTTTACTTACACATGGCTTGCCTGACCTGGTTGTTTCACTTCACATATGTATATTTTTGAATAAAGAGAATGTTGAAACATTTTGAACTGCTCTTCTTTTTTGTGGTGCAGGAACCTATCCCTATCTCAATTCCTTCCATAGCATTTCCGCTTTTAGTACCAGAGGCAGATTTTCTATTAAAGAAGTAATATTCAGGAATATGTCTATTTTGTTAACTGAGGTATACCCACAGTGCCTTAGCAGAGAACAGGACTGTATGAGTAAGCCCCGAAACCCAATGCTCAGAGCTTGCAAAAACTACTTTGGGGCAAGTGACCATTATGGCCAAAAGCTTTTGGGAGCTATAGTCCAGAAAAATAAGTTTTGCAAGCTAGGCAAACACCAACTATTACTCCTGATTTTCACATAATCAGAAGGCCAGTTTCTGTTAAGGAAGTAAAGCCTTGGAACACATCTGCTGCATTAACTGAGGTATACTTGTATCTCATACCCACCAACATTTCACAGATAAACACCTAGATGTATGTGGTCAAGCAATTCTCAGCCAGAGAGCTCCTTGGCCTCAGTAAATTACAAACTCCAGAATTCCACAGAATGTTGAAAGTGGGATAACAGCACTATAACAGTGTAGGGCGGAAAGACCTCAAGTCTCTCTCTTAGCATGGACCTTGGTACTGAAATATGTGAGCCTCCATTCTCAGTGCACAATGCTACTCTTAATGAGATAGGCTTTCTTATATTTGGAAGCACCAAAAAAACTTGTTGAAAAAATTGTTGAAGTTAACCATTTCTTGTGTGTTTCCAGGGGAGCCAGCCATAACCATGAATCATGAATCATGATCGAGCTGTGGCTCAATCTAATTCAAAGGGTTTGTCCCTTGCTCCTCCTGCTGAAGTCTCCCTCTTAGTAAAATAAATTTATTTTGCACATATCAGTGCAACCTACGCTGAAGCTTAGCGGGGAAGTTTTGTCTACCTATTAAGAAAAATAAATTAAATTAAAACAATTACTTTTAAATCCTGTCTTAAGAGACAGTAGTGGTATTGAAAGACAAATGGAATCTGTCTGGCTCCAGAACTGCCTGTAGTTCTAGACCTTCCCAAAGTGAAGGTTTCCAGGGGCTATGAACTGCAGGGGCCAGTCTGGAAGGAAATCTGTGCGTCCCAATGAGCAACAGGGAAAAATTCAGTCCTCTGCCTGTTCTCAGTCGTCATATCTTTCCCCAGCTTTAAATTGTAAACTGAATGCGAAATAAATACATAAATAAGTCCAACAAGGTCATTAATACAAGTGAACTCTTTTGTGCCACTGGACAGTTGTAAACATTTGACCATGATGCCAACAAGGACTCCCAAATCCATCAGTCTGGTGGCAGAGGCCCGACTTCCTACAGAGATTTTTTTAAAGAAAAGGTTTTTTTTCAAAGATTTATACCTTGCCTCTCCTGCACAGTTCAGCAGAGTTTACAATAATAAAATCAAGAATGCATAAAAACAAGGAAAAATAAACTAGCAATAAAATGAATTAAAATAGCAACAATAAAAACCATAAAATATTGTAATAGCAACATTCTCTTTTTTAAAAAAAAAACTCTGAATGTGTAGAAAGTTTGCATATACTTATGGCAGACAAGCAAGGAATAAAATCGAGCCTCTGAAGGCCAAGTACCTCTTTAAAAAGAACAGTTGTAGCACTGTAGTGGGAAGACAACAGAAAGGCTCCTGGTTTGTTTTAATGCTACATATCTTCTTTAAAGGAAGCCCCTACATAAACTTCCGGCTTGGCGCCAAATGGACGAAGACAGAGGGGAGATTGCACCTCGATCTTCCTCTGTGAAATTGGTGGTGATCCGCAGGCAACCTCAATCTAGAGCCTGCCAGTGGGTGCCCAGGACCTAGGAGCATCCAAAGATCTCCGGTTTCCCTGCAAATGAGCCCTAGCAAGCCGTTACTTGGACCAGAGTGAGGATTGCAGATGGCCGCAGAATGGAAAGCAGAGCCGCCACATTGACAAGCAGGAGGGATAATCTACCTTCCTCGCACCGCAATCAATCCGCCAGACCTCTTGAGACTAGTGAGTAAATTTAAGCTAGCTAATTAAAAATCAAGCAGATTTCATCGTATGTTGGAGAATTGCCTCTGATTGAATGGTTTGGAGTTTTCTTCTTCTTTTTTCTCTGCGCTGTGACTCTCAAGCCTGAGCACTTGTTTTTCCTCATATTCAATTTAAGTCTCAAAATAGGCAAGAACTTAATTCCTTGTGTGATCCCAGAAAGGAACTTGGAGGGTTTAAAATCTCAGAACCCTTGATTCCCTATATTTTTTGTTCTTTACTTTTTGCTATACTATTAATATCTTGCAGCAAGCAGACTGCTGAGGCGAAGATTGTTGTGTATAACTGGAGTGTTGTGACCTTGAAAATGCTGCCAGTCTAAAGTCTCCCTTAAACTTTAAAAAAAAATTATGAGGAATATAGATTTTGTTAGCTATTAACTTTTGATTTTTGACCTTTTGCTTTTTTGTTTTTGCATCTTTTTTCCCTTTGGAATTTGATCTGGACCTTTTGTGCCTGTCCCCTCCATATTGCCCTCCTGGACTTTGATTACATTTTTTTATTGGACTTCGATCTAAATTACTCTTCTGCATCCTCCCTTTTTTCCCCTCTTGGATGTCTGGCTATTTTTGGATTTTGGATTGCTAGATCTTGGACAACTGGACTGCTGGCTTCTTGATATTTTTTTGATATTTGGAGTTCTTGGACTCCTCTCTACCTTTGCCCAGTTCAGTTCATTGCAAATTTTGAACTTGAATTTTGGATTTTTCTTTAATTTTCCCTGGAAAAGAAAGAGGAAAGGAAGATAGAAGCAAAGGAGAAGGAAGGGAAATAGGAAGAAAGCTCAAGAAGGAAAAGGAAGAGGGGAAGGAAGGAAAAGAGAAGGGACATAGAAGGAAGAGAAAAAAGTGAGAAAAGCTGGAGAAGGTAACAAAAGGTGAAAGCATGCTGAAGAAGGTTTGAGTACGTTGTATAAGTGAGCGGGTGATGAAGAGAAAGGAAGAGGGAAAAAAGGAAGAGGAAGAGCAAGAAAGGAAGGAAAAGAAGGAAGACGAAGGAAAGGAGAGGAAAGAAGGAAGGAAAAGAAGTCCAGGAGGAGAGCAAGAAGAAAGAAATAGAAAGGTGGTAAAATGTATGGTGTTAAAACAAGGAATAAATATCAAGAACTCCACAACACACAAGGAGCATCTATTGATGAAGGTGTACCTTTTTATATGGCAAAATTTATGGAGGAAATAGAGACTTCAAGAAAGAAACAGGAAAAGTGTTGGAAGATTTAAATACAAAGTTTAACACCATGCAAGGAATTATGCTACAAGTTAAGAAAGATGTGAAGGAAAATGGAAAAGACATCCAGATGTTGAAAAAAGAAGTGCAAGATCTAAATCAAGAACTAGAAAGACAGTTAGACCAACAGGCATTAATAGAACAAAGGGAAAAGGAATTGTGGTTGAGATTTAGAGGTGTTACAGAATGCCCAAATGAGAATATAAGGAAGAAAATAATCAAAGAACTAGCTAAGAACCTGGATGATAGCTTAGAGTTTCTGGAATCGAAGTGGGCCAGGTATATAGAGTTAATTCCCTTATAGCAAAGAAAAGGAACCTCCCAAGAGATTTAATTGTACAGTGCATGAGGAAGACAATAAGATATCATATCCTAGAAGTATATTACAGTAAAGGAATTCAAATCGATGGAAAGCCAATAATAATGATATTAAAAGAAATTCTGGCACAGCTGTTAAAAAAGAGAAAAGACTGTTTCTTCTTTGTGGAGGTATTGAAGAGGAAGGGAATCCCCTTTAGCTGGGACAGAACTGAAGGGGTGAGCTTCACCTACAAAAAGGAAAGGTATAAGGTAAACTCTATAGAGAAAGCGACTGATTTTCTGAAAAGAAACAAGAAAGATCTATGAAAGGTGGCCAAAAACCAAGAGGAAATTACCATAGACTCGAGTGATAGCTACACCCAACAAGAAGACTGGCAATAGATTAAGAGAAAGGAAGAGATAAGCAAAAGAAGTGGAGACGTTATAGGAATAAAATAGGTAAAGAAATTAGAATTTATTGTATTGATACAATCATAAAACTGTAAAATAGTATATATAATTGGTGATATAAATGGACTGTCTTACTTGGAACATGAAAGGTTTGAACTCATTAAAAAACGGAAACTGATATTTCATTATTTACAAAAATTAAAACTAGATTTAATATGTCTACAAGAGGTTAGAGTTAAAGATAACTATATTAAACTATTAGCTCAAGAGCGATTAGGAAAAGAATTTGTATCAGCTGGCCAAAAAAATAAAAATAAAAAATGGGGTAGTTCTTTATATTAAACCATATTTAGAGCCTAATTTGAAGTTTACAGATAGAAAAGGAAGATATATAGGGATTGAAATTAAGATAAATAGCTGTAAAAGGCTTCCAGGCAGGCAGTTATATAGCCCAAGACACAGGTGTGGCTAGTTACTGCTTCTTGAACTTAATCAAGGAAGCCTCCCTTTGCTCAGCTCTCTTGTTTGTGGGCTGATTGGCACAGGCTCCAGACCATCTTCAGAATCGGATCCCTGTTGCCCTAAAGGATCACGCAGAGGAACGTCCGAGCCTGCTTGGTCCATGGCAGCGCTGGGAGCTCTTGAGCTGCAGGACTCATCTCCACCCTGAGCAACAGGGACCAACAGCTGCTGCTCGTCATCAGCAGCTCTGACAGGGGCTTCAGTTATCACAAAGAGGGGCAGAATTTAAACTGAAAGCTTTAATGGATGATATAGTTCTTATTATAGAAGACCCAATTAATTGTATAGAATTGTTAATATCAACAATAGAGGAATTTGGTAAAGTTTCTGGATTTAAAGCCAATATAGATAAAACTAAGATATTAACCAAAAACATGAACAAGAAAGAAGTGGAGGAGCTACATAGGAAATCTAGCTTTGAAATTGTAAAGAAAGTTAAATATTTAGGGACAGTTCTAACAACAAAGAGTCAACAACTGTATGAAAATAATTATGTTAAGACTTGGGAAAGTATAAAGAATGACCTTAAGAAATGGCAAAAAATTAGTATTTTGCTACTAGGGAGAATATCAGCAATTAAAATGATGGTTCTACCAAAATTTATATATTTGTTTCAGACAATCCCGATAATTTTCTCTAAAACCTCTTTTATAAATTGGCATAAGGAAATTTTGAAATTCTTATGGGCTGGGTGGAAACCAAGAATAAAATGGAAAAATTTAATAGATGCCAAAGAACATGGAGGATTTGGAGTTCCGGATTTGAGAATATACTTTGAAGCATCATGCCTAGCCTGGCTAAAGGAATGGATTTTGTTAGAAGATAAAAGACTACTAGAGTTGGAAGGCCATGAGTTAAAATTCGGCTGGCATGCCTACTTGTAGTGTGGGAAGATAAGAATGAATGTGGGATTTAAAAATCACATTGTAAGGAGATCAATCTTTAAAATCTGGGAGAAGTGTAAAAACAGATTTCATTCCAAATTTCATTTCATTCCAAAATTCTAGGATGGTTATCGCCACAAGAGGCATTTTATAGAAGGGAGATGGGTAGTTTGAAAACATGGATAAGATATGGTGATATGCTAAAGGAGAGTGGAGGTAGCTGGTGTATTAAAGATAAACATGGTCTGGAAATGGAAGGATACAAATTGCAATGGCTAACATATTATCAACTAAAAGAAAAATTTAAAGAGGATAATAAGAAATATGGCTTTGAGAGCTCTAAAAACCAGTTTGAAAAAAATATTGTGTGCAGAAGAATCCCATTTAATTTCAAATATATACAAATTATTATTAAAAATGGGTACAGAGGAGGAGCAAATAAAAGAAAATATGATTTACTAGGCCCAACATATAGGGTATAATATAGAATTAGACCAATGGGAATAAATATGGGGGAGAGGAGTGAAATTTACTAAATGTAATGACCATAAGGAGAATTTATATAAAATGATATACAAATGGTATCTAACCCCTAGTAAGTTGGCTAAAGTGTACAAAAAAAAAAAAAAGAATAATCGGTGCTGGAAGTGTAAACATCATGAAGGCTCCTTTTATCATATGTGGCGGCAATGCCAGAAAGTAAAGAAATTTTGGCTAACAATTTGTAAATATATCCAAAAGATTTTAACGATTGATATTGTATTGAGGCCAGAACTTTTCCTTCTCAATATGATAGAAAAGACAGATAATAGGAAAAATATCATGGAAATCTGATAAAGTACATGGTAACGGTGGCTAGAATTATATATGCAAAATACTGGAAATGTAAGGGAATTCCAAGAGTGAGTGAATGATTAAATAAATTAATAGAATTTGCAGAAAGGGATAAATTAACAACTTTATTGAGGAAGAACTCGATTGGACCTTTTCTAAAGATATGGAAACCTTTCACGGACTATGTAAGAAATAAAAAGGGAGACTTAATGGTTAGTGGCTTTGATATATAAAATGTAAAGATTGATTGGATTAGATAATAAGGGGAGTTAAAAGTAGTTATAGTAACTATGTTTAAATACTGGTATTTATGTATAATCTATCTGTATTTGTATTAGAATGAGGTGTGGAATTAAAACTGGACTTATAATCGACCGACGAAGAAGCCAGGAAGGAACTTAAATGTTATCTGTTAGTACTTTGTAAATATTCTTTAAGTGCCTATTTCTTCTTTACTTCTGTATAATTTTAGTACGTCCCAAATGATATTACATATATACAACTATGGTTGGGACTTCAGATAAGTATGTTTTCTTTTTCTATATAAGTATATGTTAATGTTAGTTATTATTGTTGTTATTGTTGTTAATGTTGTTAGCGTTGTTGTTGTGTGAGTGGGCAGGCGTTGGGAGTTTGGGCATTTTTTTTCCTTTTTGTCTCCTGTTCTTTTCCTCCCCTTTTTCTTTTTTGTTATTTCTATTGTTCTTTTTATGCGTGTGTTTTCTTTTTTTCTTTTTCTTCTGTTTGTATCCATTAAACCAATAAAGATTATTAAAAAATAATAATAATAAAGGAAACCCTATATAAGTCCCTGGATGATCCTGCTCACCCATTGAGATCTTTTAAGCAGCTGGGCTCCATGCCACATCACAGTCAGAGGTGTGGTTGATAGGAATGCAGAGCTTGGATATATTGGTTGCAACCACATGTCAGATTAATGGATCCCAGTTATGTATAATTTAAATGGACGAAACAGCGGTTTCGTATTGTATTGAGACTGAAGCGCTATGATAGATAGAAAGATAGCGCTATGCACAACACTTTTGTGACCAAGTGCATTTTTCCCCAACTTGGCACTATCTTTCATTCAGGCTGTGTGCTGTACAGAACAATGAACATTGTGGCCATCTCCTTATTCTCCTTTGATGCCAGGGAGGATTGTTCAGGGGGGTATTTGGCTATGGAATCATAGAATCATAGAGTTGGAAGAGACCCTAGGGGCCATCCAGTCCAACCCCCTGCTATGCAGGAACACATATCAAAGCATTAGCAACAGATGGCCATCCAGCCTCTGTTTAAAAACCTCCAAAGAAGGAGATTCCACCACACTCCGAGGCAGCATATTCCACTGCCGGACAGCTCTGACAGTTAGGAAATTCTTCCTGAGGTTCAAGTGGAATCTCCTTTCCTGCAGCTTGAGTCCATTGCTCCTTGTCCTAGTCTCTGGAGCGGCAGAGAACAAGCCTGCTCCCTCCTCAACATGACATCCCTTCAAATATTTAAACATGGCTATTATGTCCTCTCTTAACCTTCTCTTCTGCAGACTAAACATACCCAGCTCCCTAAGCCATTTTTCATAGGGGGGCATGGCTTCCAGACCCTTCACCATTTTGGTCACCCTCCACTGGACAAGTTCTAGCTTGTCGACATCCTTCTTGAATTGAGGTGCCCAGAACTGGACACAGTATTCCAAATGAGGCCTAACCAATGCAGAATAAAGTGGTACCATTACCTCCCTCAATCTAAACACCATACTAAACACCATTGATGCAACAAAGAATTGCGTTGGCTTTCTTGGCTGCCGCATCACACTGCTGACTCATGTTCAGCTTGTGATCTACCAAGACTCCTAGATCCCTTTCACACGTACTGCTATCCAGCCACATGTCCCCCATCCTATATTTGTACCTTCCATTTTTTTTCTGCCTAAGTGCAGGACCTTACATTTCTCTCTGTTGAAATTCATTTTGTTAGCTTTGAACCAGCTCTCCAATCTGTCGAGGTCGTTTTGAAATTTGATCCTGTCCTCTGGTGTATTAGCAACTCGTCCCAATTTGGTATCATCTGCAAATTTGATCAGTATGCCCTCCACTCCTTCATCCAAGTCATTGATGAAGATGTTGAATACCATTGGGCCCAGGACAGAATGCTGTGGCACCACACTAGTCACTTCTGTCCCGGATGAAAAGCAGCCATTGGTGATCACCCTTTGGGTTTGGTCGGTCAACCAACTACAAATCCAACTAACAGTAGCCCTGTCCAGCCCACATTTTACTAGCTTCTTTGCAAGAATGTCATTTGGAACTTTGTCAAAAGCCTTATTGAGGTCAAGATATGCTACGTCTACAGCATTCCCTTCATCTATCAAGCCTGTAACCCTATCATAAAAAGAGATAAGATTAGTCTGGCATGACTTATTTCTGAGAAATCCATGGTGGCTTTTAGTGATTACGACATTGCTTTCTAAGTAATTATAAACTGACTGTTTAATGATCTGCTCTAGAACTATCTGTGACGCAAAAACGTTCAGTGCTTACTCCTTACACAGCTTTCTCCCTCACCTGCTGTTCTTTTTTCTCCTGTTCTGTATATTTCCCAACCAGAACAATCTGCTTGCTCCTTGAAAGCCACTTCCAAACTTTCCTGAGTGCTTCCAGGTGAGGCCAAATACAGTGTTGCCTGCTTATTGACAGGTTATTTAAAATATCTCTCTTGTTTTAAACTTCCAATTATCTTGTTCAAAATACAAGAAGTATCATAATGCACCCATCTCCAATTTTTAACTCATTCTTTCCTGAGGAAGGCTTCCTGCAGTAAGGTGGCTAATTTTATCTTATGAGGGGGAAAAAACACTCACAGAAGAGTCTTTCTGATACAATAATTTTTAATTCAGCAAGTGCCTTGACACCAACCTTAGCCATGCCACCCAAATCTTAAACTATGACCTTCAAGTTACAAGATCCTCTCATCTCAAAACATTATCCATTCCTTCAACCATACAAAACAAGAGGTCTCATAATACAATTTAATATTAGCCATCCTCAGACCCGCTTCTTTCTTTCATATCATACAAAGTTTTATTCTGGGTTTTCTTGCCTGCCATACAAATCTGGAAGTTTCTCCCTGACATTTCTTATGCTGGCAATAGTTCAAAAATAAAATAAAAGTCTTGGCAAGACATTTGCTTTTATTATTGCAATTCTCCCCAAAAAGGATGAATTGAGTTTCCCGCATTCTAAGTCTCTTTCAATTTCTTTTCAGACTTTTTCATAGTTATTTTTAAACATCTGACTATTATTCTTTGTAACTGTAACTCCTTATATTTAATCCCCCTTTTTCCTTTCACATTAGAAAAAAAGTTAATTCATTTTCTTTATCCAAAATCATGTTTTACTCAGCAGTTTTGTTTTATCATATTTCACTTTAAACCCAGACCATGATCCAAATGTCTTAATTTTTTTCCAAAAAAACAAAACAAAAACAAAAAAACAACCTTTACTGAGTCCACTGGATTTTGAATCATTATCACAAGACTGTCTGCATAAGCCCTGAGCTTGTGCTTATACGCAGCTTGTACTCCATTTATTCTATTTTCTTAACTAATTTCTGTCATGCCAAAATAAAGGAGAAAGTGAGGGGGCAACCTTGTCTGGTTCCCCTTTGTATCTCAATCAATATTGTTGCATTGCCATTTATCAAAAACTAGGCTTTTTGCACGCAGTATATCGTCTTTATTGCCCAAAGAAGAGTTTCACCAAAATCCATTTTCTCCAGTACTTGAAACAGGAAATTCCAAGAAATATCATCAAATGCTTTCTTTCCTATCCAAGGAAACCACAGTTGCCATTTTATTGTTGTGATATTCCAAATATTCAGTGATATAAAGAACAGTTCTTATGTTCCTTCCATAGGTATCTTTTTAGCAAAATTCTACTCTGATTCTCAAGAACATGGTGAATTTGCTTCAGCAATCTGTTTAAGATGGCAAAAGTTCTTAATAAGACAGAATACAGAAGCTAGGAAAGGCTGTAGCAGTTTGCTTTTGCCAGAGCCTACTGGGAAGGGCAGAATTCTACCACCTCTTGTCCCCCTTCCCCTTGCTGAGTTAATTCAGTGCAACCTACTTCTGCACTTTGAACTCAGTTTGCAGTAATTGTAGTAAACTGGAGATGAAAGAGGTAAATGGGATAAAGATGACCCCTTTCTGCATGGATATGGTGTCCTAGCATGGGGACAGGAGAGAAGAAAGACAGCAATGACACTTCTGCAAGAGGTTGCCATGGTCCCCTCCTTCTTGTGTTGCCAGCCAGCATGGTTGCAGGGTAAATAATTGACCATTGATTTTCTCTGTCAATGACCTCCAATCATGCAACGTTCATGCCCTTACTTTCCGTGCAAAAGGGCCAGAAGCATCATGGAGGCACTTCCTGCCCCAGCACAGCATGGGAAAGAGCCCAGCACAGCTGCGGAAAGAAGAGGCATGTCCCTCATGCGCCCTTTCATATGGAGCAGGTCTGGTGTGGAGGGGAGCATTCCCGTTGTGCTCCCTTCCTGCCAAAGGTGCTGCTGGGATCATGACTGGAGGACAATGAAATAAGGTAAGGTGTGGAAAAGATCGTAGGGAAACTTGGGCATTTTAAAAACAGCTCAAAAAGTGGGATAACAGCAGATTAATTGAGGCTGTCCCTGCCAAACTGGGACAGTTGAAGAGTATGGCATAGCCAGTTGTAGGAAAAAAATCTTTTCCACATCTGAGTCTTTGTTTGGTTCTTCTTTCTTTGAAATGAACCTATACATACTAAAATAAAGTTTTCTCTACATTTCACAAGTTTGAAATATTCATAAATGCAGTCCAAAATCTCAAATTCAACCCAGTTTTTGCTCATAAACCACCAGGGTGTTTTTTTTTTTTTTAAATGCATGGTCCAGTTCTCATGTTTGTAGTCTTTAGCAGCGCCCAGTTCTCTCTCTTTTTTTTTCCCCTATTACCAACTCATTTATTTTTGTTTTACTAAATTTTGTTTTACTCATTTATTTTTGTTTTATGATAGTAACTCTCATTCATATGCTGCTGACTTTTCAAACTCTATTGATACTTTTTGAATCCAAATCTTGCCATTCTCAGTTTCTTCCTAGGATCATGTCTGATAATAATCCACCTTGCTTTATGAAGGAATTAGAGTGCTGATTTCATAAAAGAATAAAATATGTTCATTTTCCAGTCAATAATATTATTTCCTTGTAAAGTGGTTGGCTCAAAAAATAGTACAGTGAAAAATTACACTAATGCAGCTAAGTGCAGTGCTGAGTGATATAAAAGTTAAATGGGTCATTTTTCTTAATTAGTCCTATTCTCTGAATTAGCCCTTTCTGTCCTAAATATATTTTTCATCTAATTTAGAAGGGCTAAAGGTCCATATCAAATCTTAATTAACTGCTGAAACCCACAAGAAGCATCTTAGCTGACTAGCTTATTAGTTACTAACAGGTCAAATGTATGTTTGCATATATGTGTTGCTATGGTGAACCAAGTGTTGCGTATCCAGTTCTATATTCTCCATAAAAATTTATTTTTGTTTTTGTTTTTTTAAATCAGGGAACATGGAAACTTAAAGAACTCAGAATCAAAACTTGACTAACCTGTTTCTTATCAAGGAGGATTTGTATATGCTTACAATGGAAATGTACAAGTACAAAATTATAATTGTGAATAATAGTATATTATCCACCTCCTGTGGATACCAAAATTTGTGGATGTTCTAGTCTCATTATGTGCAATGGTGTAATAAAATGGTGTCTCTTATACAAAATAGCAAAATCAAAGTTTACTTCTTGGATTTTTTTTGCGGGGGGAAGGATATTTTCAGACTGTGTTCAGTAGAATCTGTGGATACAGAACCCACAGATATGGAGGGCCAACAGTAAATATCATTTTGCCTCTGTTTTGTGCTGCCTGGTTTCCTCTGATATCTTGCATTGTTTCTGTCTTTGCTGCTTGCCATTTTGTTTTTCTTGTGTCTTTGCTCCTAGCTGGCTCTTTGTGTTGGTTGGGTGGCTGGGGTCTGCACTGCCATGGGTTCACAAACTGTGGGATTAGAACAGGCTATGGAACTATTTTGAGATAGTGGACAGATTCCCGTCTGTCCCCAATTCCTCCACATATCAGATGAAGTCAAGAGTTAGACATCACAGGGTGCCCAATTGAACTAGAAATCTCACTTTGCTGCTTCTCTGTCTTCTCTGTGTGGAAGTCCCATCCAGTTACATAGGAATGGGGAGGGGGAAATGCTTTGCCCTGGGTGGCAACATTTTTGGGGCATCCTGGCTTGTAGCCATGCCCCTGCCTGTCCTGGCCATGCCCCCACGCACTGTGGCCACGCCCCATGTGCTGCAGTCACACCCTCACAGACCATAGCCCTTCCCCCTCCTGCCCCCCCCCACTCCAAGCTCTGCCACTGGTCCCATCTCCTTAGGAAGAAGGGGACAGGAGACTTGGAGCCCTGGTGGCGCAGTGGTTAAATGCCAGTACTGCAAGCCACAAGGTTGTGAGTTCGATCCTGCCCGGCTCCAAGGTTGACTCAGCCTTCCATCCTTTCATAGGTCGGTAAAATGAGTACCCAGCTTGTGGGGGCATGTATAGAAATGTTTTGAAATACATGCTATTTGTAAGTTGTTTGCCGCCTCGATCCATATGGAGAGGCGGGATACAAATAAATAATAATAATAATAAAAAAAACTAGGGATGGAAAGAATATTGGCAAATATTTGAACTAGAGATAAAAATGACTTTCCTAAGTTTCAGGAAACTCTGATGAGCAGAATACATTCTGGGTAAGAATCTGAAGTTTGGGATTTGTCCTATGTGAAAAAAGCACAACTAAATATTTTTAGATGGCATGAATTACCTTTAAAAAATTTTAAAATTGTGTTAAAGTGATTAAATTGATTTTTGTTGTATGTCACCCTGAGATCTTTAGAGATAGGGCAGGATGTCAATATTTTAATAAATGATAAAGTAAAACCCCATCTCAGTTAAGTGTTGCACCCTTGGAACTTCTCATTGCTTGAAGAAATGGGATGAGCATAGCATGGTATTTTTCCCCCTGCAAATCGATAAAACATTAGTTACATCTAGTACAACACTGAGAGAGGCTTTCAAAGCAAATTGGCAATATAGAACTTGTTCTGATGACTCACAAGAAAGCACAGGGGAGACCCATCATATTGTTATAGATTTTTGTTAAGACAGCAATGAGCATGAGTAGCTTGAGCAGAGCAAATATGATTTCAAGAAGATGTAGTAAAGGAAAAGTACATTTGTTGTTTCTTAACAAGGTAGATAACACTTAAGGTAGATGCACTTCTTCAGTAAAGAGGTTGACTGATATCCTTGAAAGCTTATGCTAAAATAAACCAGTGCAATGACTTTCTGGATTCCTTTACCCCCCACCCCCAATTTATGCTGAAACAGACTAATATGACCATTTCTCTGAAAGCCATTTTGATAGTATTTTTTTCAAGTTTCATGCCATTCTCTTGTCAATTCTGTTTTTCAAAAAAGTATCAAAAAGGAATGAAAAGGTAGCAAGAAACATGAGTTACTTTAGTTCATTGCAATGAGTAACTACAATTGATTACTTTTAAAACACTATAATGAATAGTGGGGATGATTTATTTTTTAAAACGTAGTTTCAGTCTCTGTGCATACCTCTATTAGAATTGAATTTAACCATATTAGAAGTGGGTTCTCTAGATGGAAGTACATGAGAGTTTTGTGGTCAGGTATTGTTAGTGGACAAGGAAGAACTGAGGAGTATACCATTATACCTTTATAGCGCTATACCTATCATTAGATCATTATATATAACCATATGGGCAATAGAGACAATGAGCAAATAGTACATCTAGTGATGAAATGTAGTATTAGTCCTCAAAAGACAAATGTTAAATTACAGGTAGTGACATCCTGTAACAGAACACAACCTTCATTTTATCGACACAAGTGACTAAAACAGCAACCCTCCAAAACAGCTGCTCTTTCCAAAATTATCTTTGGTTCAGAAGCATAATAAAGAGCAAGCACATTAGCAAAGAACAATAGAGGAAAAAAATATTTCTGAAGAGGAAGAGGAATTAAGGTTGACCCTATATCATGGAACCACTGCCATGACCTCAGAGGGAGAAAAGAAGATGTGGGGCATGGCTTCATCATGCCTTGGCCCAAAAGCAGATGAAAGGCCTTCCCTCTATGCCAGCTGCCACTGCTCTGCCCTGGAGGAAGAGGCGGTATTGTTGAATTTAATCACCTTCCACACTGCCATCCCCTTTTGGTTTTGTGTCATGTCTTAGGTCATTTCCGCACGACACTCTTATAGCGCGATGATTCCACTTTCAACCTCCTATGGAATCCTGGGGTTTGCAGTTCCGGGAGGGGCCAGCTGGCCCCTGCCGGAACTGCAAACCCCAGGATTCCATAGGAGGTTGAAAGTGGAATCATCGCGCTATAGAGTCTCGTGCGGAAATGTTCTTAATTAGATTGTAAGCCTGAGGGCCCAGAATTGTTTTGCTGTTCTTTTACTTGTAAAGCTCTGCACAGAATGATGGTGCTATATAAATAAGAAAATGAAAAAATAAACAGTGATGGAACTATACTGAACCTGAGTCGGGTATCAACCTGCCAGGGTCAGCTAAGCAAGAAGATCTCCTCCCTGAGCCCCTACTGGCCACCATACTGCAATGAGTGTGCCCCCCCAATGCATTGTAAGCTACTGCCATATGAGTGCTGCTAATATGGCACTGCTGTAGCTCAGCTGGAAGTACAGTCGTCACCTGCCCAGCTCACACTGCAGCACATAATGAATGATGCTCCATGGTTCATCACAGTAGCAACCCTGCCCTGGAACAGCTCAGCAACTGCAGCATATCTGTCTTGTCAATGACAGATTCTAAGGTGGTATCACTGTCCAGCAGCTTGGCTGAGCACTCTGTAGCCAAAATACAACATGGCCAAACAGAAAAACACCTCTTTCCCCCTTTTGACTGAAGTGCAGCTGCTGCAGAAGTTCTTAGTTTATATACAGTCCTCACTCCATGTTCACAGGTTTGACCTTTGTGAATTTGATTATTCACAAGGCATGTGCTTGCCTCCCCCATATTCTCTTCCTTCTAACCCTTGCATTCCTCACCTCAGGTTTGCAAGGTTTGTATTTAAAATGGAGCTTTTTTTCCTTTTGGGTGAGCAAAGCCCCCCCCCCAGCTGAAGATGTGGCTTCTTTGCCATGTAGTTGCACATTCTGCTGTGTATTGGCTACTGATTGGTCAGGTGTTCCTTTCTCAAGATGGCTGCTGGAAGTAATTAGAACTCCAGAACTCCCCTCTTCTCTGTCTGAGGGGAAAGTACCAGTATGCCTTTTAAGTTGTTTTTCCCCCTCCCCCCTCCCAACACTGGGGTCAGAAGCAAAGGTATGGGAGGAGCAGTTGTGTAGGGACATGGGGGCGGTGGGCAGGGGCAAGGGAGGCAATTCATCCTGGGCGACAATGTTTTTGGGGTGTCCTGGCCTGTAGCCACGCCTCTGCACACCCTGGCCATGCCCCCGCATGCCTCGACCCCAACCACGCGCACCGCAGCCATGCCCCACACACAATGGCCACACCCCTTCCATCATAGCTCCCTCCCTCCACCCCCCCTCCACACAGTCCAAGCGCCACCACTGGAGAGGGGGAAGGGAATGGGAGGGGAATCATGAGGGGGGAATTATTTGCATTTTGTCCACTTTTGCAAGAGTGCTGTGTTCCTAACCCTCGCAAATGTGGAAGGGCTACTATATACTTAAACTCTTACATGTATTTTTCACCTAAGAAAAAAAAAGTGGCAGGTTTTCTAAGATTAGCTTATGCTGGCCAACATGTTCGTTAGTTTAAAACGAACCATAAGATTTAGGACAACGTTCCAATTTTGTCTTAATCTTTCTCAAAAATTTTTCTTTTTTTTTTGTGATTTGCGCTGATTAGCTCAAAACTGAGCGATGCTAGAATTTTGTAATTACAGTCTGCTCTATGATAGTACCATAAAAATCACACACTGTGCTTGTTTGTATAATTGACTGGTAGCTATTATTTTTAGCACATAATTGGTGCTAAATAATAATACACTGGCATTGGAGTCATATTTTATATTGTACATGGGAAAACAGTTTAAAAAAACAATAACAAAAATGCTTTTCATTATCTTAATGATTAGTGTAATGTATTGCAAGGCATGTATTTAGATTCCTAAATAAGAGTTATTCCTCTTAACAAAAACCATGGCTATAGCAAACGGTGATTTAATATGAAACAGCTGTGAAAGTCTACATGATAAAAGGGCTATCTTTTTTAGAGTTTACTGGACAACCACATCCACATCAAATTCTATCTTAAATAATGAAAGCAGCACCAGCTTTTGGATGCAAGGAATCTGTCTGAGATTCCTTTTAAAGAAGGAATGGGCAAGCCAGATTCCTGCATGCTATGTAGTTTAATGTTTAATTTGGCCCCAAGGCATCATGCTTATGGATATATTCTCAATAGATTAGGGCAGGGCTTTCCAAACGGTATGCCATGACATGTTAGTGTGTCGCCTGAAGTGTGTAGGTGTGTTGCCTACAATCTTAGAAATAAAGGTTGTTATTTATAAATCATCTATTTTTAAAAATATATGAAAGATTTTCGTGAGATATGTTGTGTCCCCATATATTCTGTTATTATAATGTATGTATGTGGCAGTATCTCTTATAAGGGGTTAGTGTGACCTCTGGTTTGCCAGTAAAACTGAAATACTATGTCATTAAATGATGCATGTCTAAAGAGTGTGTCACCAACATGAAAGTTTAGAAAGCTCTAAGTTAGGAACTCAGCCTTATTCTAGCCCCACTTCTTCTTCGTGATTATCTTGACACCTGAGATGATTATTTGACCAAGTGTTTTCTTCTGTCATCAAAATATATGGAGAGAGGAACACAGAACTGTGGTGGACCTTGGAGTGTGTGGAGGGGGCAGGGGCTACAGTGCGTGGGCGCATGGCCAGGGCAAGTGGGGGTGTGGCTAAGAGCTGGGACGCCCCCCGGGTGATGCCCCCCCCCGTTCCTATGCCACTGACACAGAAAATAATTTTAATGTGTAAGAAAAGTCGTCTATATAATACAAAGGATACTGTAGATGTTACAGTCTTCTAGGTGGCAGATGAAGATCTTTTTGTTTTCCCAAGAATGTTAGGAACCAATTTTAGTCTTTTCAGATCTTAGCAGGGGTTCTACTTTGCTAATGGTTTTACTTGGCTTTGTGTGCTCCATTGATTTTACTCTTTGCTGCTCACTTTATCTGGGCTAAGTGCTGGTTTTGTTGTTGCTGTTGTTTATCTTCAAGTTGTCTGACTTATGGCAATCCTAAGGTGAACCTGTCACAAGGTTTTCTTGGCAAGATTTGTTCAAAAGGGGCTTGCCTTTGGTTTCCTCTGAGGCTGAGAGAGTGTGACTTGCTCAAGGTCATGCAGTGGGTTTCCATGGCTAAGCAGAAATTTGAATCCTGATTTCCAGAGTCATAGGCCAATGATCTTATGGCATTATGTGTAGGCAGGCAACATCAGCATGTGGTCATGATGGCAAACGTTTTTAATGAAATGCTAACTCAGCAGTGGAGAAGAGGGACAAAATCTTGCTCTTCCTGTTTCTGTCCCTCCTTGCCACTGCTGAGTTAGTTGAGTCCAAATTACTTTTGTATTTTGAACTCATATTGCAGTAACTGAAGTAAGCAGAGAACAGAAGGGGAAGTGGGAGGAAGAGACAGGAAATGGTATATTTTAAAAGCAGTTGAAAAAAGTGGGAAGGCAGAGGATTAATTGGGACTGTACTTGCCAAATCAGGAGAGTATGAAGATCTGTGATATGAATAATTATTTGCTAATTTGTATAATAGGCAAATTTGGCCAACCAGATTTGAAAGACTGGATGCCAATAGGCTTATGTTCATCTCTATAATTCTACAATCACATACATTTTTAATTTGAACAATATTACTACCACTCTGCTTGATCTCCTTGACATCTGAATTATGTTTTCCTCCTTGACATATTAGGATATGCAATGTCTCCACTATGTATCTCTTCTGAAATGTTTAAGATTTCATGCCTACTTGATATATTAGCAAGCCATTACCCTCATAAATTGAGGCTCCCATATCAGTATCACATTTTATCTGTTCACTGCATTGGCAGTAGATATTATAATTGTAAGTACCCTGTCATAATCAAACCAGATTCTGTCATCTCTAGTAGCACAGTTCTTGGATAATAGATCAAAGTGGGTATGCTGGGTATTGTTTATGTAATAAAAACAAGAGAGATTATTTATCTTTTCTTAAACTCCCAAATGATAAACCATTGCCATACTTCTATTTGCATTCCTACCATACCTCTAGTTTAAAAAAATCCAGCTGTTATTGAGATGTCAGAATAAGTGGAGTGCAGATAAAAAAAAAGATCAGTATAAACTGGGGGCTTATGTGGACAATCTTATGATAATGATTCAAACTTGACTGGATTCATTGCATTTCTTTTGGAAAAAATTAAGACATTTGGATTATGTTTTGGATTTAAAGTGAATTCTGACTTTAAAAAAACCCTGTTGACTAAAAACATGATTTTGGATGAAGAAAATGAATTAACTGCTCTTTTTAATTTGAAAGTGGACAAAGGGAGATTAAATATCTGGGAGTTACAATTACAAAGAAAAGTCAACTGTTTCAAAATACTTATAAGAAATAGATAAAGATTTCACAAACCATTACATCAGGAAATCACTTTTGAAAGTTTGGGAAGATTACAAGTCTAGAAACATTAGGCAGCTGCCCACCTGGGTCTCCCCTCAAGAAGCGTTCTTTGATAGACGGACCGAATCTGATAAATGGCTTCAATATGAGGACATAATTGAGAGGACAAAATCGAATAGTCTTCAGCTTAAATTAAGAGACAAGTTGGAGCAAGAAGGAACAGTTCTTAACTGGTTTCCTTACAGGCAGTTAAATGAAAGGTTTCAGATGGATTTAAAGACATATGGAATTGAAATAAAGAAGAAGGTTGGAGTGATAAAACGACTTTTTGAAAACCCCCCTCATTTACTAGCCCAAATCACTCAGGAAATATTGCACCAGGAGAAGTATGAAGAAACTGTTAAAGCAGTAATGATCTCGTGGGCACAGAATATTGGTCATACAATTCAACTGGATTCTTGGGAGCAGAGTTGGAAAAAGACAAACAAATTTACGGTTGCCCAGAATCTAAAAGAGAACTATTATAAAATGTTTTATAGATGGTATTTGACACCAGATAAATTACAAAAGATTTACAATTCAGGTACCGGGCTTTGTTGGAAATGTTTAAAAGAGGTGGGTACGATATAATCATACGTGGTGGACATGCCCAAAGGTCAAGAAATATTGGATTGAGATACATAACAGGATTTGTGAAATAATGAAGCTACAATTTCCTATGATTCCTGAATTGTATTTGTTAAATATGACAGATTTAGTAGACGGTGTGAATATAAAGAAATATTGGAGAATATTATTATATATGATAACAACTGCACGTATTGAATACGCTAAGGTATGGAAAACACAGCAAATACCTACAATAGAACAATGGTGAGGCACCTTGATTGAAAATAAAAACGCTGACATAGTCTCTCAAAGACTGAAAGGGAAATCAGATGATGAAATTCAGAAAGAATGGCAAATTGTAGGTGATTGCTGGGTGACCTTTGATAGAAGTCTATAATTCATGGTAATATGTGGAAAAATTTCATTGTGATGATTACGGCAGATAGCATGAAGCAGGAATATGGTAATGGAAATGCTATGTACTAACGTGTAAAATGGCTGGAAAATGCAGTACAATGATATAACAATGTTAAGAGATTTTGGAAATGAAGTCTAGATCAGTTTGGAAGATTCAAGAAATAGTTCATGTGAAATAGCAATAATAAATGGTTGTTTTAATTGTGAAACTTTAATAAAATGATATTAAAAATACTTATAAGAAATGGGAATATCCTTTGTACAACGGAAGAAAGATATTTCCAGTTTTGTACGGCAGGCAATAAACTCAAGAACAAAACTTAAAACTCTGGCCCTTTCTACAGCTTACCTTCTTGCAGCAATGTCCAGTGGCAATCCCAGCAGCAACTCTGACGAGAAGGGAGTAAGACAGGAGCACTCTCCTCCACGTGAGACCAGCTACCTGTGGAAGGGAGTTCAGTGAATACGCTGCTTCCTTCCACAGAGCTGCTAGTTACTTTCCCAGGCTGCACTGGGGCAGGAAGCACCACCATCACGCTTCCTGCTCTTCCAGAGGACAGGTAAGTGTGTGACGGTGGTGAGCTCATATGTCATTGACAGGGAAACACATTAATGATTTCGCTTTCGATTGTACTGCCTGAAGACGGGAGAGGAGCAGGACCACGATGATGTCATGCAGAAGTGTTGTTGTAATACTGTCCTTGTCCTGTCCCCATGGCAAGATGGGAGGGTGCTGCAGAAAGGGCGATTGTATGATATGAAAGAAAGAGGTGGTCTGGGAATGGCTAATATTAAATTATATTACGAGGCCTGTTGTTTTGCATGGTTGAAGGAATGGATAATGCTTATGACAGACTCTTGGAATTTGAAGGTCATGATTTAAGATTTGGGTGGCATGGCTATCTCTGCTTTGATAAAGTCAAGGTAGACACTGAATTTAAAAATCTTTGAATCAGGAAGGCTCTTTTGCAAATGTGGCATAAACAGAGGGGGGGTTTTTTTGGCAATATAATTTAGCCATCTCACCACAGGAAGCTTTCTGCAGGAAAGAGGGAGTTAAAATTGGAGATGGCTGCATTTCAAGGACTGTTGGTATTTTGAACAAGATAATTGGAAGTTCAGAACAAGAGAGATGCCTCTTGTCAGCGTTGTGTGCATTCAAGCCATTTCTGACTTAAGGGGACCCTAGGGTGAACCTACTATGGGCTTTTCTGGGGCTGAGAGTGTGTGATAAGCCGAAGGTCACTCAGTGGATTTCCATGGCTGAATGGGGAATTGAACCCTGGTCTCCAGGTTCATAGTCCAACACTCAGACCACTACACCATGCTGCCCTAAAGATGATGGCCATGTAATCAATTTAAAAAGTATATAAATATCTTTTGAAACTAGAGATCCAGGATGAACCTATCAAGGAATGGGAATAAATGTGGTCTAAAGATATCAAATTTACTTTGTGCAGCAGTTTAAGAGGAAATGTGTGCAAGATGATGTATAGATGGGCATTTTACCTCAAAGAAGTTATTGAAAATATCTAAGAATGTTTCAAACCACTACTGGGGATATCTGTTGCAAAACAGGAGTCTAGAAACTCCTGCTGATAAAAAGAAATAAAAACTCCTGCTTGCTTTAGACTTCATGCCTGCTTCACGTAGCAAGTAACAAAACACTGCTGAGGTCATACTAGCAGATTGACTACGTTTATTAGTAAAAAAGAATTTCAAAACAGCCTAAGTTACAGAAACAAAATCTATTCTGCCGAACATCATGGCAGATCAGCAACAGAGTGCAAAGAGAAAAGAACAGAGGCACTTTTACACAAGGCATGGGGTTTATATGATATGCAGTAAACATGCTGTAGGCACCTTCACCTCACGACAACAAGCGTGAATAACAAGTTCATAGCCATAACATGTCATGTAGCAAAAACACATATGATGGCGCAGCTGTGTGCCAGTTCCGGACAAACTGATAACGCTGAGGAAAAGTTTCCCATGGAACTGGCTAGCCATAACAACAGGTTTGTAACAGTTTGCTTTCTCACACACACACACACAAGAGCTGTGAGAAATTTGTGGAGCAAGGAGTCCATTATGCATCCACATAATGCAACAATATCAAGCTAAGGAGGGCTCCTTTTTTCATATGTGGTTGACTTGCAAGAAGATGAAAAGCTAAGATTTATATGCTAATTTTTTAAAAAATTAAGGTGGATTTTGTAATGTCACTAAAAATGTTTTTACTGAGTATTATTGGTAGGAATTTGGAGAGTAAATAAGGGTTATTTCTTCGTTATATGATAAAAGCTGCAAGAACATTGTTTGCTCAAACCTGGAAATGTGCTGAAGCACTGGCAACAGAAAACTGGATTGTTAAGAATGCTGAACTCAAATTGCCAAACAATGTAGGTTTTAGAGGATAAGTCAACTTAAGATTTTTTTTTTAAGATTGGAAACAGTTTGTGGACTTTTTGAGTAGTAAGAAATCAAACATTGCAATAATTTGTGGATATGGTTACTAGTAACCCTAGTCAGGTTGCTTAAGTAGATCTGTAATGTAGAATATTTTTCTTTGTATTCTTACTTTCTCTTTCTCAGTATAGTTTGGTTGTGGGGGAGGGGGTCAGAGCACTTTTATGTTTGCAAGTTAGTGTTAATCAGTATGTTAGTGTTCTACTTAGTGTTTATTGTTTTTACTTTCCTGTTTTAGTATTGTGTTTTAATTTTAGTTTGTGTTAAAAATGTCAGTTGGTTATTTGGGGTTGTTTTGTGTGTTCTCTCTCTCTCTCTCTGAATATCAGCTGTGAACCAGACTCATTGCTGGCTGATAGAATCAAGTTCTCACTCATAAGTGGGATGAACACTCAACACCCACTTGAAGTCAATTCAGCATTAGCATTCTGGACTGAAATGCTCTTGTATAACAGCATCCTGTAATTGCAGACTAACATATTTCCATTTGTTGATTTCAGTCAAAGCAAGTTGACCTAGTTTACCTCTTCAGTTGAGTTTTGTGCTCTTCAAAGTATCTTGAGAGGAAGAAACATAATACAAAGGGCACAGGGGTGAAAATAGTTCCACGTATACCAATGCACTCCAGAAATGAAAATTTGTCCCATTATGCATATATTCTTTCAGATGTAAATACCAAAATGCCTATTTTAGTTATTTGGTAAATGAAGCAATATTCCAGCTTTTGCAATTTTATTATAAAATATCAGTTTTGCTTTCTTTTGGGAAGTCAACCCAAGTCAGCAGTTAAGCCCAAATGTAATTCCTTTCCCATAAAGTAGCTGCCAGATTACCTGGCAGATAGGTTGCATCCTGGGGCAGTTAGCACTTTGGCAGTGTGCCAGCCATGTTGGCAACATGTTTCCCCTTCCCAGGAGACTGTGTGTGCTCACACAGCCTCTTGGGAAGGGGAACACTGGCAGCTAATGAGTTTGAACCTTTGGTTTAAATTCATTGGCTGATGGGGCTGGGACCCAGACAGAGCTACCCTGTGGGCAGTTTTCCCTCTGGTTGGGTGGGGGGTAATTTCCCCCAGCTCCTGGCTCCCGACCTGTTCATTGCTGGACATTGCCTGCCTGCCCGCCCTTGTTCCATCTGTCTGCCAGCACTGGGTTCTGTTCTGCACCTCCAGCAAGTGTGAGAAACTGTCAGGTGCTGCTGTGTTCTAGGAGGCATTGTCTGTATTCTGGTCTTGTAATTGCTGTTAATCTGTCACAACTATCTGGATGGCTGCATGGATCCAGAATAGCAGTTTCCAGGGTCCCCCTGACATCAGTGTGGCATGGGGATTCCCTTGCAGGGATTCAGGGGGCGAGGCAGAAACAGTCACGCTAGATCCGGTAGGGGCATGGCACTCCCGCACTCCCTGATGGCAGAGCGACCACCTTGATATCATTGCCTGCATGTTGGCTGTTCCGGTCATCCCAGCAGTTCCAGAAGCTGGCTGGTATGTCAGGCTCATCGATCAACAGGCAGGTTGATCAATGCCCAGATCCAGTCCTGTGCATATGCCAACCTTTAGCAGCTGTAGCCAATACAATTGTGGCCTTTGTTCTTCCAATTTCTGGTCTGTGTCATCTGTTTTCTTGTGCCACTTGCCTCTGATCATGCAAACAATTTCAAGTATGATATAGCTTGCAAGGAAGTAAGCACCACAGAATGTAATGGGGTACTATCCCATGTAAATATGTGTAGAACTATGCTGTTAATGATTTCTCAATCATATAATATTTCTAGCACTTCTAAGTGCAGGAAAAACTCTTAGCAATGTAACTTGAATACATTCTTTAGCAGGGTAGGAAAATGGGAGGCCCTTCAGATGTTGCAGGACTGCAGCTCTCATCATCTCTCACTGGTGGCTATGCTGCTAGAGCAGATGGGAGTTATAATCCATGCACCTCTGGAAGGCCACACATGCACCACATCTTTCCTTCAGTTTGTAATGGAGAGAGAGAGTTTCGCTATTTATATCTGTAAGATGTAACTGGCTGCAGGTGAAGATATTCTTGCTTTGGCAGCCCTTTCGCAACTTACCACTTATGGGGAAAGGGCTTTTAACAATGTGCTACATTGTCTGTGTTGGTTGCTTTTTAGTGGATATGCTTTTAAATGGCTTTTAATTTTATTAATATTTGAATCATATTTTAACTTTTTTTAAAATGATGTGAACTTGAATCGCAGGAATGGGAAAATGCAAGATAAGGAGGAAGAGGAGGAGGAGGATATAGATATCATAGATATAACAACATATTGTAGTGATCTCTGAAGGGGAGCAATTTAGATAGGAAACTGTAACAGAAAAGGGGCTTAACAATTTCTTCTGTGGTAATACCATAGCAAGTCAGTCAAATTAGTGGCCTTCTAAGGCTGCTTTGAAGAAGAAGTACTGAAAGATTGATTAGGAGTAGCATTAACAAATTTCCAGTGTAATGTCAATTACAGTACATCACATCACATTATCCAAAATCTTACAAGGTAAGTTGTTGCTTGCAACAAAAACAGTTAACCCATGAAAACATGCAACTTTTGAAAATTTGATGACACAACACATTGCTAAGCAGTGCTGAATTTTTTCTCTGAAAGGGAAGGATTCAGCTTTTGTAAGATGTAAGTTGTACTTTGCCCTTTTAATCCATCCAGTGGCTACAGCTTTCAGCAGACTACATCTTCACAATGGTACATGAAAAACTCTCTCTCATATGGAGAATGTCAACCAATTTTATATCATGTCACCTTTTGTTCAGCATAATCCTTTGTTTTACTTAGATTGGAACTGTCAGCCTACCTTACTGACCTCTTCTGATGGTTACCTGTTTCACATTTTCCCACAGAACAAGTTATATAGCATGAAAGGCACTATTCTCCATTTTATTTTATTTTCACAACTTTATTATTTTTCCTGAATGCTAACTAGGAATTGGTTGGTGTTATGTCTAGAAAGCTTCTGGTTGCCAGCCACACATAGAGATCATACAGGTCTAGGAAGGGGAACTCTTGGGCAAGTTTTTCATCTTGTTTGTAGAGGCGTTGCTATTGCATTTGCAGAAAAAAAATGGGACAAAACAATTTCAGTCAAGAGTGGGGAAAGCCTGGCCTCCAAATTACCTCTCCATGCTGAGCCCCACTTCTCAGCTGTTTTTCCCAGACCAAGGACTTCAGGTGCAGTATTACCCCAGCTACAACCCCTTCAATATTCCCCTATCCAGTTTCCTCTCTTTTGCTTCTTAATAGGTGTTGAGTGAGTGTGTGAGTGATTGCGTTGGTGCGTGAGACTTTCATTCAGTAAAATCATTTATTGGACATTTTTGTTTGGTTTTTGGCTTGGCCTGACTCTGTAAAAACTGGGTAAAAAGACCCCGCTAGGTTACCCTGCCTTTCGCATTGCTATTGCTTGTGTTCTGGGTAGTTTCCATTCCCCATCATGTGAAGCACATTGAGGTTTCCCCCAAGGGACCCTAGAAATCAGGGTAACACCCACTCACACTAGGGAGCTTCTCAAGCCTTGTGCACACACACTTTTCTCTTCCTTGTGTTCCTCACCACAAGGAGAGAGTATACCTGATGGAGACATCCTGTTCTGCCCCAAATCCATCTGAGGAAGGAACATGAAGCACCAGTTGCTCCTCCCCATGCCTTTCGCTGGAAGCAAACCAGATCCTAAGACTGCAGAGAGTGTCTAGGTAGGTAACAGGACACAGTAGGATGGAGAAGTCCAGGCAGGGTAGCAGTCCTGATACATTGCCTTTCCTTCAATGGGTGTGGGGACATCTCCTATAAGCTCATAGAAGCTTTATTTATTTTTTTATTAAAATTCCATCTATTTACACACATATTTCTACTTGTCATATTCTTTTTTTTCAGATTGTATAAAAACATATAGCTCATTATACTTACACTTATCATACTGTATATTTATACTTATAATACTTATCATAGAAGCTTTCCGATGGGGCTTTTTTCCCCTCAAAAAAAGACATGGTGGCAGTGGCGGGGGATACAACATATGGAAATAGGCTGCCAAGGGGTACACAAGTGAAAAACATTTGTGAAGCACTGAATTAAAGCATAATGCACCATTTTCAGTCAGTGTGTGGTTTCTAACTTCAATATTAAACACTTGTTGAAACTTCCTCACCATCCAACATTAAGATAAATGGACTAGATTTTTTAGCCCACTAAGAATTAATGCACACACACAACAGTTAACAACATATTTAGCTCCTCCACTTTTAACTCCCCCCCCACATTTCAGTCTCTTGTTATATTTCAGTTTCTATTTTTTGAAGTCACTGTAGAGCTGTGCAGGTACCTCTGATTTTTATACTTTCCTCACATACAATCTTGGACTGTTGGACTCAACAGTATCAGTTTTCCCAACTGCTCAGATTCTCGGCATGGAGGTTTTAAGAGTATTGTATCTTCATATATCTGCACATTTCTGGACCTGCATTGGGGAACTAATGTAATAAAGAATGATGTTTATTAGTAGTATTAATATTACTTCTAGGTTAAGGAAATATTCAACATTGCTCTGCGCCTAAATGGTATGATTGAGTCACAGTTAACTCTACATTTGCCCTTCTCTATGGTAGTTTTTAACATTATCTGAATCATATGAAGCCCCTTTCAGCCATTTTGGTATCTTCTTTCAGGCTTCTTACATGTTTGTCTTAGATAAAATAGTTTTGACCTTTTGCAGGAGTTTTGTCTTTCCTTTAAATTATGTGAATCAAGTGAGATCTGCTGCCTTTTGAGGTAATTGGATTAACTTGGATATTTTCAGTGCCTACTTCAAGACAGTACAAATGGTCTGACATCAAATGAGGTTAAAAAGTCCTCTATAAACTATGACTGCTGTTATGAAATTTAATTAAGATAGAACAGCAGGCAGTTCAAATGGGAAAGCATGGTGCAAAAAAAGATGGCAGCATGGAAAAATAGCTCTGATGTTGTCATTAAAGCTAATTGGAAGTAGGGGTTTTTAAATGAAGCTATAATTAACAGCCTAATGAATAGCATATTAAGATTGCTATTAACAGTGAAAGTTGAAATATACATGAAGAACCAGTTAAGGTTATCATATCATTAGGAACATTACAAAGTAAAACTCTTCACATTATGCAACATTTTGCCAGCTGATAATACAAGACTGGAACTGAGCAGGAGTAATGAAATCTGCTCTTTCACCTTCTCACTTAGAGCAAATTATACAGTAATTGCTATATATTAGTTGGGTGTTCACAGGTAAATTAGCCATTCAAATGTTATAGGACAACCTGTCTGAGAAGTATTTTACATAGGTAACATTAGATTTAGAGAGGAGGAAAACCCACTTTGTTGTATAAGAACTGGAAGAAAGGAAGAATTGCACAAATTAAATTCCATGCAATTTATTTACTCTGTTAATTATAAATATTTATACCCTGTCATATATTGTGGGATCTCAGGATGGCAAACAATGATTTCAATTTAATTAATACTAAACTATTTAAAGCATTAAAAATAATTTAAACAGACTAAAAGCCTAGTAAATAATTTAACAAGTTAAAATAAGACTCTTAAAAATATTAAATATTTAAAACGATGCACATATGCAGATTTGGATGAAATCAATTAGACCTCAAGGAAATCTGAAAAATTCTGAAGTAGCACCAGGGGTGGCATGAATAGGTCCTCCAAGGAAAGGATATTTCACAACTGGGGCACCACAGCAAAGACAGGCGGCTTGCACGTCTGCCTACGTTGTACTGTTCCACAAACTGAAATCTAATTGCAAGAGGAGGCCATTCTGCAGCCAGGAAAAACAGCAGAAAGGCCCTCTCCCATGTCCTAGTAATAGTGTACTGCTCCCACTGGTGGGACACAAAGAATTGTCCCTCTGGCAGACCTCAGTCCTCAGGCAGCTGTAAACAGGGAAAGGCACTTCTTCAGTATCAAAGTCCCAAGCTCTTTAGGGCTTGAAATAGATCAGCAGACAAGAAGCATATTGGTAGCCAACCTTTAACAGTGGTGTGATATGTTTTCTATAAGAGGTTAGAGTTAGCAATCCAGCTATAAGCTGTAGCGTTGCACTTAACTTCCAGGTCATCTTCTGGGAAAGACCCAGAAACATATATTGTGGTTGTCCGACCAGGAAGTTACCAGTGCATAAACTACTGTAGCTAGGTTATCTCTGTCCAGGAAAAACAATAGTTGGAACACCAGCAGAAGATGGTTCCAATCTTTCCAAGCTTCACTGTCCATCTGGGCCTCCAGGATGACTCTAAGGCTACTTTTTGCATGACATTGCTATCCCATAACAGCAACGGGTTTCTGGTCCAGGAGTCATGCTACTGCACAAAGTCATCACTACCCAGCTGCTATTTCAACCCCAAGCGTTGCAAAACCACATTATACCATTTCCAGAAAAAATCTTGTTAAGAGTCTCCTTTAGTGGTTCAATCCCATCAGTGGGCTCAGTGCGGCACTGTAATAGCACTTTATAGCGCTTCCTGTCCTCTCGGATCCAGGACTGGGCGTGCACAGCTTGCCCCTCCCTCAGCTAATCCCATGACATGCTAACTTCAAAATCTATCATCTCTCCCGGTTTATTTTAAATGAATCCTTTTGGTTAAAACATTTTATTTTTTAAAATAATGTTTAAAAGTGCAATAATGTACTGGTATGCAATAGTGTACTGGTGTGTCATGCCATGCCATTACAACATTGCTGTGTTAGTACGGCTTCAAAAAAAGCTGCTGACCAATCGGGGCGGGGGGGACACAGTGTGAAGGCAAGAAAAGAGAATGGCCAAGGATGCTGTAATGCAGAAAGAACGCTGGTGGCGATACTGCTATTCATCTGCTTAAGGCGAAAGTGTATGGGAGAGAGTGTTTCTAACCTGTTACTATCGCGCAAATGGCAATTCTGGGATTATAAGGGAAGAATACACTAATGGAGTATAGTGCAGAAAGGACCTAAGAGTACACGCAAGCCATACAACTATTTCCTCAAGGGAAGTGAAATTCTATTAATGGCAGTACTTCAAGCAATTCCCAAATCTGGGGACCAGTAATAAAAAGAGCCTCTGCTTTGTTGTGATTTGATTCCCCCTTATTGGCCCTCATCCAGCCCACTCCAGAATCCATGCACTAGTATATCTTCTGCATGTCAAGCGGGTTCTGACAATAAGGAGATGAGTGTCATTGTCAGTATTCTGATAGTACCTAACCCCAAAGCTCCTAGTGATCTCACCTGTTAGTTTCAAGTAGTTGTTATAGAACATGGAGATAGCACGGAATCCTGTGGCAGTCCCCAACTTAGCAGCTATGAGACTGAACAAAAATTGAGTAGCATATCTAGGTTCAACAACTCCTAGGGCAAGTGCGGAAGTTGTGCCCCTAGGTGCTGGTTCTCCCATTACTGCAGCCCTGGGACATGGAAGATGACGACAAGGGTAGCAGTGGCAGCAGTGGGCCAGGCCTGGGTGGAAAGGCTGCTGCTTCTGCTGTCTCTACTGCACCAGGCCAAGAATGAGCCCAGCGGAGGCAGCGGGGCGGGCGGGCGGGCCAGGCCTGGGCGTAAGAGTTGCTCTTGCCACTACCGCCACCTCTGCTGCATGGGGCCAACAACAAGTCTGGCAGGGGTGGCAGGGAACACTGCTGCTTTTAGGTGTGCTGCTGGACCAGCTGTGCAAGCAACAGGGTGGAGGGGGCATGGCTTTTTTGTACCCCCTGGCAATGGCGCCCAGGGCATGTGTCTTACTTGCCCCAACTTATAGATACCTCTACAAAAATCTCCCAATACACTGTCTAGAACCAACTTTGTAGATAGGAGGAGAACCACCATAGTAGCTCCTACTTCTATTGTGCAGTTCAGTAGGATATTGTGGTCACTGGTATCAAAAGCCACTGAGATCCTGGAAGAGCAATAGGGTAGGATTTCCCTTGTCTTTCACCTGTAAGTCCTCAATCAGGACCACTAAAGTTATTTTGGTAGTATAGCATGGCCTGAAACCATACTGAAATGTGTTCAGACAATCTGTCAGCTGCACCGTATTGCCTAACCAGCAGATGCTCAAGTATCTTGAGCTGAAAGGCATACTAGTAATGGGACAATAGTCCTCAAATACCTCTGAGTTACAGAAGTTTTCTTCAGGGCAACATGCTCCAGCATGCTATGGCCTCTTTCAAACTTGCAGTTACCTCCCCCTGACAGAATTAAACATTTACCATCCCCCAATCAATCATCCTCTGCTTGATCTTATCAAACTAAAGTGGCCAAAGGTCAACCTTATATATTAGGAGTGGGCAAACTTTGGTCACCATAACTTTTTTTCTGCCCCTCCACTGGGCCAAAAAATGGTTTGTTCCAAAATGTCCCAAATACCATTTAGGGCCATGGAGTGCATTTTCTCACTCCCCCACCATTTTAGGGCCAAGAAGTCTTGCTTAAAACAAGAGGGTTTTTCCCCCTCAAAAAAGGCCTCTCTTGGGCTTAAAGTGACTCAGGGAGGCCAAAGTTAAAATAAAATAAAACAAAATAAGACCAAAGAAGCAAGACAGAAACACTCCACATCTCATACAGGATGTTTGGGGACATTCTGGGGGGAAAAAATTAAAAATAAAACTTAAGTAAAAAAAAAAAAAGATGTTATGTGTGCATGTGTATGGGGTTCTAGCATTCCAAAGTTTTCTGGGAGCTAATGCAGCCACCTAGCCTCCTACAGGTACTCAATCCTGTTATATATGAAGCCATGGATTCGAGCAACAAACACAGACTTACAGTAATTTTTAACTTTGCATGTAATATAGAGTATGTAATGTGGTTTTATGCTGGAAGGAATTACCAATTGGCTGTGACTCTCTTAGAATACACCTATATGAGAAATTTATTGGTTTTCTTCATAAGACACTCAGTGGTTCTAGTAAGCTGCTCTACTAATTATTTTTGTAGCACATATGCTTTATTAAGACTTTGCCACTAAACAGATTCCAAATAACTGAGCAGACAATAGGTTTACTAAAAGAAATTAAGTGTCCTTAGGTGGAAAACCAAAAGCATTTTTAAAATTTAAGGCAGAGTTTGCCCACCCTAAGTGGTAGGTTTGAGGCTTTCTTCTGCACGGCCTCATGCTAGGTAACAGATGGAGCTCTGTTGGCTCTAAATTTTTAGGAAATTAATCTTTGTCTGGCAGTTTGCCATTGTTCTAGTACTTGGGAGAAGCTTTTGAGATGGAGAAAGCTGGCTAAAACTTCCAAGGACAGAAGTCCTGCATTCTGATATACAAGTTGTCTAGAAGATACTCATTTGTGGAATTGATTACAGAATTGCCGTTTCATAATTGTTCTGATCATTACTGAGGAGTGTTTGAAAGCAGAGCTTCAATAATTCTTGGATCTGCAAACACTTGAAATAGCCTGGCACCGAATGCAACCAAATAAGGATGCAGGGGGATAGTTTTTCCACTGTCCCTTTACAAAGTCAACAGCTTCACACATCCACAGAAGTTATGTGTTACAAAAAATTCAACTAGTACTGAAAGCTGTCTTTAGGCAGGAATTAACAGTCAAAGAAATGGAGCAGCTTATTTCTGACTGGCTAAGAAATCAAGTCAATATCCTAGGTTTAAAAATCTTCTTCCTGTACTCTAATATTATTCCCTTAGCAATCTGTCTGAGCCTAGTTAAGAAGTTCAGCTATTAATCAGCCATAGGATGTCTCACTGTTTGATCTTTTAAAAATTACCCTAAAAATATTAAATCACAGCACTTTCTATATAGCATGCCCTTCTCCAGACTTTGAAATAATCCACTTCTGTTCCCTTTCATATCTTCTGCGACTTTTCAACAATATTCATATTTTACGACCTAGAAAGCCATTTGATTTCACTTTGAATCCCATGGACTAGTGTCAAATGGGTGTGTCAAAGCTTTAAAAATATAGCTTGTTTATCTGCTAACTTAACCTGATAACACTCAACATGTGAGCAGCTTCCTGATATTTTTTCAGTTATAGGAGCATGAGTCCTCTCTATCTTGGAAGGCCCAAGCCATTTGAACCCCTCTCTTAATAGTTACATTTTGAAAGGAACTTTAACCTTCCCATGCTATAATAGCATTGCTGGAAAAAAAGATAACATATTCCATTTTATGTTTCAGAAAGACTTGAGGACCAAAATTGGTGAATGAGGCAATCAGATAAGTAGATTAATACCTAATATCAAGTTGCCTTGATATCCATTGGAGGCCTACTTGTTGTTGCTATGTTCCTTCAAGTCATTTCTGACTTATGATGACCCTAAGGAGAATCTATCATGGGTTTTTCAGGGACTGACACTGTGTGATGGGGCCAAGATCACTCACTGGGTTTCCATGGCCGATTCGGGAACTGAACTCTGATCTCCAGGGTCATTGTCCAATGATCAAACCATTGTGCCACACTGGCTCTCAGAGGCCTGCTTATCCCAACAGGATTCTGGCCTTTAGATCCACACCACTCCCCTTTAGTAGGAATTGAGGAATTTCATCAATTACATCCTTTCTGTTCTTACTGTCTGTCAGGTTGCAATTCACATTTGCTTGAAATCAATGTAGTTACCCACATTTGCTTGAAATCAATGTAGTAGACATTATTAGGATTCTGTTGCTCTTGCTTTAACTTTGTATTAAAAGACATTTTGACACACAGCCTTGGTCAACTGTGCAGTAGCAAAGTTAGGCTCTCAGCTCATAATTTCCACATTGTTTTCCAATTTGGGGTTGGAAAACTAGTTTCAGAAATCAAGATTCATTTCCTGTCTTTCATATCCACTGATGTCTTTTAAATTACCAAAACATTTTCCTTTTTCTATTTAACTTTTCTATCAAATATAATGCATACTTTAATCTTACTTTCGTATTGATTTATCTATTGCTTTCTTTGCAATTAAAAACACAGTTTCATCAAGGAGTATTACTGCATCTGTTGTTTTTACAGGAAATCCCAATTTTCTCCATGAGAAATCCAAAACCAAGCAATAGGAACAGAATACCACTTGTGGCAGACAGCATATTTTGCCTTGGGCCACAGAATATGGCCTACCAAACTAGTATCTTCCATATCAGTGGATCAGTGGATCCACTTTGTTTACTCTGAACTTTAAAGGAGCTGTCTAAGGTACTAAATCCTATCCTCAAAATACATTCAGCAAATCATACTAAAACCTGTAGCAGGTTTACTACTCCACTGACATAGGAACCACTAACCAGATACAAGTTTTTTTGCTTGTTGCTTTTCTTCCAGCCAGTGCAAGCGTTTCCAGTACCAGTGGTAATGTTCACCCAGGTTGAAAGGGAATGGACCTACAGGAAGGTAAGTCTGAATTATGTTAATCTGGGATGCAGCAGAGAGCCATTTTTGTAAATGGACTATGGAACTCCCTTCCTTTCCTTTAGGAAGGAATTTGTGAATCTGAGTGGCTGGGGACACCATGTGGTCCTCTATCCTCCTCCAGCAGTCACTTCTGCCTTCTCCATGGGCCTCCAGGCTCCGCATTACATCCTGGGAGTTTCTGCAGGTAGCCCATGAATTCAAACCTAGGTTTGAACTCATTGGCTGCTCTGTTCTGGTGGGCTTTGGATGGCAGTTTCCCCTCTGTTCCGAGACAGAGCCAATTATTTGGTTCTCCCCACCTCCTAACAGATGCTCACTTTGTCTGGAGGGTCAATTTGTCTTTCCTTCCTTTGTTCTTGTTTTGCATGCTTGTTTCTTGTCACAACTTTAGCAGTTGGCATGGGCTTTGGATCCAGGATCAGGTTTCAGTGCTTCTAAGCTGGTATCCTTCAGCAGTTTGGTGTCTGGCTAGGGGTGAAGGAGCCCCCTGGTGTGCACCGTCTGCTGGTGCACATGCCCCCTGCAATCCTTGGGTTATGGGGTGGTGCTGGCACTGGCCACCTCTGGTCTGTTGCACGTTGACCGACGCCAGGATCCAGACTCATGCGTTTGCCAACCCTTTAATAGCTGTAACCAAGTTGTGGCCTTTTTCTCTAATTTCTGCATGTGGGTTGTTTTCTATGGTGGAGCAGGTCTTGCCCATAAACTCACAATTAATTTATCTAAAAGTGTTGTACATCCTTGCACACTCACTTTCTCATGCTGATACAGACACACATGTTTTTATCCTCTCAACAATCGTATGAAAAAGTTTTGGTTGAGATGCTGTGATCAGCTCATAGGAAAGAAGCGTGAGTTTCAATGCAAGTTAGAATGGGGTGGGGTCATAGAACTCATGCAACTCTGTGATCTGAAAGAAAGCTGATTTAGCAGGGTCTAGTAAAAGCATATGACTTTGTGGTTAAAAATATCTCTGTTAGTGTAGTATTGTTTTAAGGCAAACCAAAAGGATCTGGGTCATATACTCAAACTAATTTGGGAGGCCCTCCTGAATTGTATTTTGCACAAGGGTCCACAACAAACTATACTGACCATTGGTTATTTGTAATGGTGTCATTTGTCAGGATGATTCTGACCCTAGTATTCTGATGCCCCATTGTTTTTCAAACCAGATTCTGCATTTATGTTTCTGATCATGAAAATGACACCCTCATATCGTACACTATGCACCTACTCAAGCCTTAGATTCAGATTCAGAAGCCTCTTTTTTGGGCCTCCTTCTGCTAGTTATACAGCTGACAGGCACCAGGTACAGGGCCTTTTCAGAAGTGGCACTGCAGTTGTGGAATTCCTTCCAGAGGTGATCTAGAGATATCTTCTTCACCTACCTTCAGGTGGGGATTTTAAAGCAATTTTACTTAATCAAGCATTCTGAGCTTAAAATTTGACTTATTTTATGGTTCTGTTTCTACCTTTTAATATTTTTATATATCTGTGTTGTTCCATTGGCTTTAATTGCACACTGCTTTGAATTCACCCATGTTGAACTGTATGTCTTATTTGTATAAGGTTCACTGCAAGCTCTGTGAAGAGTGGGATATAAAGCTCTCCTTATTATCTTCTTCACTCAGGTCTTGCAAACTCAGGGCCATATCTTTTTTTCAGAGTCAATCCAGGGGCAATACAGTCATCCTCTTTTCCTGCTGCCTTAGCTTTTCCCAACATTACTGCCTGTTTCAGTGAATCATGTCTCTTCATAATATGGCCAGAGCAAGATTTGTGTGTGTGTGTGCACGTGTATGCAGGTCTGTAGGTGCCTTCGAGTTGCCAGTTGATTTATAGTAGTCTCATTTAATCACTGTTGCTTCTAGTGAGAGTAAAGAGTTCATTCCAATAGGAACCACTTATTTGGCTTTTTGGTGGCCAAGGTATCCACAGAGCTCTTCTCCAGCACAGCATTTTGAATGAGTTGATTTTTTTTTTTTTGTTCCCTTTCTTCATTGCTCAGTTTTCACACAGCAAATGGAAATGCTGTGGTATGGATGATCATGATTTTAGCAACTTGTGTTTAATCTTATACACCAGAGTGAATTACAACAAAATTTTAATCTAGCATGTAAGACATACAGTTACCATCTAGCTGGAAGTAAGGCCCATGGAACTTAATGCAACTTATATCTGACTAGAACTATGTATCTGAGTAGAAACCTATACCTCTGTAGACACAAATAGGCTTATGATATTAATAACTCAGTTTGTTTTCATATGTAGTTATAGCTGGTTTATGTGTGATGCTGTATTTTATCTAATGAACTGCTAGAGAAGGCAGAAGTCTGATTTCAGCACACAGGATATGCTGCTGTATTACATATGTTGGATTTCGATGAGAATGTAACACCCACAAGTACTGCTGTTAAGTGCTTTCTGCCATGCAGAAAGCACTAAGCCAATCTCAACAAACTAAGCTAAGAATCTAGATTGGAAACCAGGTAGATATTTCCACTAAATCAGATCAGTTGATCAGACTGAAGAGAAATCAAAATCTTAAAGAGTTTCTTCAAATGAACCACATTATCCAAAAATTTTCAGAGCACTGATCTGAAAATCATTCATGACTGGATAAGCCTTTATTGTTCTGTTTGTTGTTGCTAACTGCCTTCAAACTGACCTCAGCTTATGGTGACCCTATGGATTAGAGACCTCCAAGCCACTCTGTCCATCAACCACCCAGCTTAGGTCTTGCAGATTCAAGGAAGTGTCTTTCTTAGTTGAATCTATTCATCTGCAATGCAGTCTTTGTCTTTTCCTTCTTACTTCTGCTTTACAATCATTATTGTCTTTTCTAGTGAGCCATGTCTTCTTGTGATATGGCCAAATATCCCATTTAACAATAGGCCAACTGTAACACATGGAAATTGCTCCCTCCCACCCAGGGGACTACACAAGTATATATACTCTGATTTACTTCTGTGCCACCATATCCTCTGAAGATGCCAGTCACAGATGCAGGCGAAACGTCAGGAGAAAATACTAATAGAACACAGCCTCAAACCTGGAAAACCCACAACAACCTATGGGTCCCGGCGATGACTTTACATTCAACTTTACATACAACAGCTTCAGATTAGTTACCTTGGTTTCTAGGGAGAGTTTAGGCTTTGTTCTAGGACTCATTCATCTCTCTTTTTAGCAGTCCAGCGTATCCTAGAACTCTTTCCCAGCACCACATTTCAAATGAGTTTTCCTCCTATCATTTTTTTTTCACTGTCCTGCTTCTTCATCTGTTGCTCAGTATTTATTATACCACTCCCAGTTTTGTTATCTATACGTGAAAAATGCAAAAGGTGTATCTGTTTTAGTTAGTGGTCAAAGGTGTTCTAAGTTAACTCATCAATAAAAGCAGATATTGACTATGGAAAAAAATTGCAAGCAGTTCTTTAATATACCCATTTAAAAATCATTTTCTAAATGTGTATTCACTGTGCAAGTTAGCTCACATAGTCTTAAATTATTGCAAATTGGGTGACATTGCGTTAATTTTCTGTTTTAATATAATATGAGCATAATGTATTTAACAATTATGTTTGTTGGTAAATGCAGGTTAGTGTTTAATTCAGGTTAGTGTTTGCTACTTGTAAATTGTTCACTTTGTTTGTCACTGCACTTAAATTGCTAAATTGTAATTTAGCTGCTCATTAGCTATGGTAATTGTCTATATCTTGCCAAATAGGCTGTGGCTTCTAGAAATTAGAGTAGCATATATTAGAAAGGGCTATTTTGTGAGTGCTGGATGCATCCAAATAATTTATACTATAAATAAGCATCTTGCTATGGTTAGTAGTGTTTTGATGGCTTTTAAGTGTCCCTAAGGTAATTAGGAAGCACATTTTTGTGTCATTAAGAAAATGAACGTCAATTTAATGTAGAAGGATTGCAGGTGGTACTGCAGGCATGTCTTAGCATAATACTGTCTGACACCTGCATTACTTCTGAACGTTTCTGTAAATTGTTCATGCATGATCCTGTTCTAAAATTAAAAAGCAAATCTATCTTAACCTCTTAAGAGCAGGCAGACCTGAGAAGGAAATTTGTTTCCTACCTATAAGAGTGAGGCAGTCAGTGATATCTGAATCATTTCCCATTCCTTTAAGCTTCAGATAAAATTGGGTTTACAAATTGATTTTTCAGTTCTCAATCTTATGTTTTGTCTCCTTGTCCTTTTACCAATGTGACATATCTCAGTAAAGTCAGATAGCTCCTTCATTATAAATGCTAGGTCATACCTCCTTTACACAACCTATACTGTATTTTACACTGAAATATATCTGGTTTTGAATATATTAGTATTATATGTACGCCTATATCCACTTGCTACTCCCAACCAGAGAAGAGCATGAAATCAACCCCATGTTTTCATTTTACTGCCTCAGGCCCCTTTGGCCTTGATTCTATTCTTTTGTTGACTCTTCTAAGACAGAGATGAAAATCAACACTGGCAGTTAGAAGTTTATTTATTTTATACCTTCTCCATACACAAACATTTTCTATGTAGCACACGCATAAACACAATGTAAAACAGACCAAACCAATAAAGCCTCTAATTAAATGAAAATAACATGAAAATGTCTTTGCTGCAGTAGGGAAACAACAATTAACAGCACAATGGGATAAATGAAACATCAAAAAATATATTACTTAGAAACTTGGGTAAATAAAGAACTTCTGAATCTTTTCTTTAAAACTTGAGAGGCTTAGACTGGTATCTTTAGGCCATAAATTTCAAAGTCACTATTGCAACATCTGTTATATTTCACCACTAATTTCATTTTTCTAAGAGAAAGGAAACGAAGAAAAGTTCTTCAACAGATCTTAATGGACAGATGGCTCATGTAGATACAACAGAGATGGGGAAGGATCTTTTTTTCAGTCTAAGGCAGTGGTTCTCAACCTGGGGTCGGGACCCCTTTGGGGGTCGAACGACCATTTCACAGGGGTCGCTGCTCCTCAATCCTGTCCCCCCTTTTAAAAGAAGGTGGCCTCACAGCCAATGGGATCAGTGCTTCTGAGACCCCTGCGCTGGGGTTCAAACTGCAAACGCCAGGATTCCATAGGATGGTGAAAGTGGAATAATAGTGCGTCCACACTCCCTCGTGTAAAATGTGGGCTCTTTCGGCATTGCCTTTGGGAGTGACTGGCTTTTTGAACTGTGGAAACCCAACATTCAGAACTAGAACTACTGCCTTAATTCTGGTATTGATGGATGCTTTCTGTGCTTAAAAAAAGGAGGGAGGGTTACCAGTTTTTAGGCATTAGAAGTCTATCCAGAGCAGTGATTTAGGGCAGTGTTCCCAATCTATTTGATGTTGGAAATAACTAACTAAATAATAAATAAATAAATAAATTAAAAAATAACGAAAATGATTTTATGGTTGGGGGTCACCACAACATGAGGAACTGTATTAAGGGGTCGCAGCATTAGGAAGATTGAGAACCACTGGTCTAAGGGTTGTATTAATTTCTTTGTAATCCTTAAAGCAGAAGTGGGGACGAGCACAGGGGATGGGAGGGCTGTTTTTTGGAAACTGCAACTCCTCTGATGGATTACAACATTAGGTATTACTGTGACATAAATTGATGTGAAATCGCTTCTTGTTCAGGTTTCAGTTTGGGCCAATTTCAGCCATTTTTGAGGGCAGAGGGATTTGGGATGATTTTGTCCATTCTGAGATCACGTGGAGGCGATCTGCAAGGAAATGGGGGGGGGAATAAATATGTGAGCCATAGAAGTAATGAGGAATTGAGTAGAATTTCTTTGAAGGCCTATGTAACAGTATGACAGCTTTCCCTAATTCAAGGATACAATGATCTAAAGCTCAAACTGTGAGCTTTCTGCCCAGAGAAGAAGAGGCTGGAAGATTGCATTACAGTCTGTAGTTGCTCTTGGCCTGAAAGAAAAGTTGCAAAGATATCAGGGTAACTCTACTCTTCAACTCAGCCCCCTAGAGACTCACTTATAGCACTTTTTTCTGGGACTTCTGCATTATCTAGGGAAGGGGAATGGGGCTATTCACAACAGAGCTTCTGCAGCCAGAACCTGGAAGGACTCCAGAATTCTTTTAAAGATAGTAGATAAGCCATAATGATTTTAACTTACTGGCATGTGTGTTTTTACATCTGTTTATTTAATGGGCTGAATAAACCATGACCATTTCCACACTACACTGTTATAGTACTGTCATTCTACTTTCAACATCATGTGGAATTCTGCGGTTTGTAGTTTACAAACCCCAAAGAGCTCTCTGGCTGAGAATTCTAAAGTCTCCTCCCTAAACTGCAAACCCCAGGATTCCACAGGATGCTAAAAGTGGAATAATAGCACTATAACAATCTAGTGCGGAAATGGCCCATATGTTAAAATCCTTAGTTTCTCTAGGATCTCTCCCCTGCACTGCGATTGGAGGCACAGCTAAATTATCAGTAAGGAATTTGGACATATGCCCCAGACCCACAGTGACCAGGGGAATCATGTTGGTATTGGTACTACATGCACACATGTGTACACACACACATACACCACATTTTCTGTACTGTTCTTGTTGAATTGCAGGTTTCCCCATGCTGACTAGAGGCAACTGGGAAATGCAGTCCTGCAACATCTGGAGGGCCAAAGAGTCTCCATTTCTGTTCTAAGGTGGCATAGTCAAAACAGAAGTCCTTCTAGGAAGAGAAAGACCACAGATCTATCTCTCTGTTTCATCCCAAGGGTTGGCTGCATTTACCAAAACTTTTATTTTCAAACAACTCCCATCGTAAGAAATGGAATACCTTCTGTGCGATGGGAGAAAAAAAATCCAGATTTGTTTGGCAGGCAAGGAAGCCTAGAATAAAATTTAAAATATATTATGATGCTAAAGAAAGAAGTCTTGGAATTCCTAATATTAAATTGTATTATGAGACCTGTTTTGTATGGTTGAAGGAATGGACACTGCTTAGAGATGAAAGACTCTTGAAAGTTGAAGGTCATAATTTAAGATTCAGGTGATATAGTTATCTTTGGTATGATAAAGACATATGCTGAATTTAAAAATCATTGTGTTAGAAACGCTTGTCTACAAGTGTGGTGTAAATATAAGCAGAGACTTTTTCCTAAAGTAATATTAGCCATCTCACTGCAGGAAACTTCTTTTCAGGAAAGAATGGGTTAAACATTGGAGATGGTTGTTTTATGATGAGATATTGAATTTCAAAGAAGATAGTATCTAACATCAAAAAGCTGCCAAAGATGTAAGAAAGCCAATGAGATTTTGGGCTGCATGAACAGGAGCATAGTGTCTAGGTCAAGGGAAGTGATATTACCACTCTATTCTCCTTTGGTCAGACCCCACCCTGAATACCATGTCCAGTTCAGGACACCACAGTTCAGGAAAGATATTGACAAGCTGGAACATGTTCAGAGGAGGGCAGCCAAAATGATAGAAGGCCTGGAAACCATGTCCTATGAGCAGCAACAGAGAGCTTGGTATGTTTAGCCTGGAGAAGAGAAGGTTATGAGCAACATGATAGCCATGCTTAAATATTTGAAGGGATGTCATATGGAGGACGGAGCAAACCTGTTCTCTGCTGCTCCAGAGACTAGGACACAGAGCAGTGCTTCAGACTTCAGGAAAAGAGATTACATCTAAACATTAGGAAGAACTTCCTGATGGTAAAAGCAATTCAACAGTGGAATACACTGCCTCACAGAACCCCTGCTGACCTCTTGCAGAACCCTAAGGCTGGTAAACCCTCTTGTAGATTATCTCACCTGCTCTGCTTCACACCCTCTCCTACATATAGCTCCACTGCAATAACCCTCTTCGATGTATATGTTCCACAGTACATTGTTTGACTGATTCTTCTTGAGAGGGGCAAACTTGTCCCACTCCAGTGTCCATGCCTAGTTTTAGCCCCTCAACCTGGATTATTAAGTCCATACATAACTACAAATAAGAAAAGTGGATTTGATCACATTTAAATCTAGGCTAAAATACATTTCCTTTCCCTGTCAGCCAGCATGGCCTAGTGGTTGAGTGTTGGACTAGAAACGTGGGAAACTGGTATTCGAGTCTCCGCTCAGCCATGGAAACCCACAGGGCAGGCCACACTCTCTCAATGCCAAACCACCCCTGAATAAATCTTGCCAAGAAAACCCTCTGATAGGATTGTTGTGAGTCCACATGAAGGCGCCAAGCTAGAGCCTCCTAAATTTCCACAAGCCTGTTGTGTGTAGAACATGTATAAAAGGAGCCAGGTTTCATGCCTGTTGCGCCTGTCTGGAATGCCACTTCACGAGACCAAAGGCAGCCGTTTATTTTCCTTTTGGACGGCCTAATAAACGTTTATTATCATAACATGGAGTGGGAGGGACGGGTCAGCCCTTCCCTCCCTCCCTCTCTGCTTCCTTCCCCCTTCTGCACCAGCCCCTGACACACAGACGAGTTTCCTGAGGGACACGCGGACTTCCACACCCGCCAGCTGGGGCGCCTGTGGCATTTCCCGCGCCGAGGGCGCCGCTTCCCTTTCGGGCCGAGTTTCTTCAGCGGTGGGGTGGGACGGGGCCAAAAAGGCAGCGACGCCACCGCCCCAGACAACGCCGCTCCGGTGCCACAAGTGCGTAAGTTTATTTGATAGCAGGCAAACGAAAGTAAAAAAGGGAGGGGAGCAGGGAGGCAGACCGTCGGTGTCGCTCGACCCCTCGAGCGAGGTGGGCGGAAAAACGGTCGTTTCCATGTGCCTGGATTATTCTCTCGCACCTTGAGGTTGTTTTTCCGAGGAAATTTGCAGCTCTGCCCTGCGTTGTATTTCCTTGCCTTGTTTCGGGCAACCCCGAGGCGTTGGCTTCTCAAAAGCAGACTATGATAATAAGGGGACGACTCCCTTGCCCTCCTTGCCTGGAAGGCGGTTTAGTCTGACGGAGGAGCTCCTCGTTATTCCCTTACTAGGCCTGTAGGACAGTGTTGCAGTCCGGGCTGCTCGTATGCCCAGGAGCCAGGCAGCGAGCCCTAGCCTCCTTTGCCACACTCTGGCCATTTCCGCACTAGCCTGTTATAGCGCGATGATTCCACTTTCAACCTCCTCTGGAATCCCGGGGTTTGCAGTTTCGGGAGGGGCCGGGCGGCCCCTCCCGAAACTGCAAACCCCGGGATTCCAGAGGAGGTTGAAAGTGGAATCATCGCGCTATAACAGGCTAGTGCGGAAATGGCTGCTTCATGCTGCGTTCCAGCTGATCTTCACTTCTTTCCCAATCCCATATTCCACTGGTCTTGGGAATCCCCCCCCCGTTAGCTCGACCCGACCCCCGTTGTTTCCTGCCACCTTTGGGGTTTCCTATAATGCCTGATATTACATTTGTGCCCGCGGTCTGGTTTTGGTTACCTAAGCAGTGGTGTGTGTTTGTTTTGTGTGCGTGCGTTTGGACATAATAAAAAAAAAGGGAAGGAATGTTATGCAGTTTGAGAACTGATAATGTGGGACCAGTCAAATATTTATTAAGCACTTAAATGGCAGTGTTTACCTGTTGTTGTTGTTGTTGTTGTTGTGTGCCTTCAGGTCCTAGCTGAGCCAGGGGAACCCTAAGGGGGAACGTGTCACAGGATTTTTCTTGACAAGGTTTGTTCAGAGAGGGTTTGCCTATGCCGCCTTCTGAGGCTGAGAGAGTGTGACTTGCCAAAGGCTATCCATTGGAGTCTCAATGGCTGAACAGGGATTTGAACTCTGGTCTCTTTTGCTAGTATGATGTAGTGGTTCTCTGTAAGTCAGAAACGATTTGAAGGCACACAACAACAACAACTCCAGTGTTGTAATCCTGTGCTTAACCTGCTGTACCATGCTGGTGCTCTATCCTGGTGAAAACAGAAGCCCACCACTTTTAGTGGCACCCATTTAAAGTGACAGCAGGAACAGCTGTTCCAATGGTGTAAGTGTCAGAGATGGGATTTACATTCATGCATGAACCTTTGAATTGCCTTGTTAATGAACTACGGCAGATTCATAAATAAATGGTTGTTTAGTAGATTGTTGTGTAGTAGATGAGAGTTCCTGGTTCCTGTGGAGAAACTGCCATTGGTACAAGATATGAAACAAGCAGTAGGACATCCTTTTTGTGTGTTCGAGATTTTTTAAAAAATGTGGAAGACTGTGTGCTTTGAACAAGAACTCTGACCAACAAGACACCAACACTTTAATATAAAAATGAAAGGAATGATTATTACATCTGTATCTTAATTTTATTCTAAGATATTCAGAAAGGCATCTGTGATAGTTTCCGTTCTGTTTAGTTCTCACAACAACCCTGTATGTAGTATATAAGGTTGAAAGGAAGCAGTTGGCCTAGTTTACCCTCCAGTAATCTTTGTAGAAATTAGAGTTTGGGTCTTCCCAATCAAGCTCAGCACTGTAACTTCAGCACTAGGTTGGCTTTCAGTTTGTTGACATAATCAGCAACTGGACTGGACATTTAATCTTTAGTAATTATGTTAAGATTGTGCATGTACTGTGGTTATTATGTGATATAAACAGCCACATTTGTTGTGCTGGAGATTTTCTTTAATTAAAACAATTATATACTGTACTTACATAAAACAGCAAGGTGGACTTGGCAACTGAAAAAGTAAACCACAAAAATGCCAGAGATCTGTGTCTTAATTTCCCAAAGACATGCAATAGAGTATTGAAGAGTGTGTATGGGTCTATATTTTGTAACTAGCAGTCATATGGATTTCAGACCAGATTAGGGCCATGGACTTCAACCTTGCATATCGTGCTCTGTTCATTTCATTTTCATATCTAGTTTGGCTGTAAGGCTTCAAACTGTTCACATTTTACTGGAATCTAGGGAGATCTGAGAGCCAACATGGTGTAGTACTTTGAGCATTGGACCATGACTCTGGAGACCAGGGTTCGAATCCCTACTTGGCCATGAAAACCCAGTGGATGACTTTGGGCAAATCACATTGTCTCAGCCTCAGGGGAAGCCAAAGGCAAATCTTGCCAGGAAAACCCTCTGACAGATTCATCTTGGGGTTCCCATAAGTCATAAATGACTTGAAGAGAGATTTAAGTTACAAATAAATGTGCATTAAATCATCCTACATGTCTAATTTAGCCTTTAGGGAATTTAATATAAAATAGATACAGTAATTCTAAAATTAAATTATAAAAATCCTTGTTGAGTTCGTTAGAGCTTACTCTTAGGTAAATGTATATAACACTGCAATCTCTAACAGTGAATAAAATTTTGGTGAGCATGAGAATAATGAAAGTTCCAGAGAGTGTTGTGGGTTTGAACTTCCAGAGACCCAATGGACACTATGGAGAGACTGTTGTTGGTTAGTCCCAAATAGATTAGACCCACGGAATCAGTTGTAGAATGGTGAGTCAACACATAGGTAAGTCAAATTGTTTCAGTGGGTCCACTATAGTCAGGACTAAGACTAGTATTTAAGCCATTGTGGCAGGAGCCTGGTTTAGTTTTCTTGCTTTTTTGAGTGGAGCAGCAGCAGAGAAGAGCATGTGAGTGTCTTCTTTAGAGTGTGTATTAAGATTCTAGGTACCAGAAGGACTCATAGGGCCATTTCTGTACTATACTGTTATAGTGCTACAGTTTCACTTTCAACATCCTATGGAATCCTGAGGTTTGCAGTTTAGGGAGGAGCATTTAGGATTCTCAGCCAGAGAGCTCTTTGGCCTCAGTAAACTCTAAACCCTAGAATTCCACAGGATGTTGAAAGTGGAATAATAGCACTATAACAGTGTAGGGAGGAAATGGCCAAAGCCAGTCGGACAAGTAGCATGCTTTGAGCAGGTGGGGGCTTTTGTATTACATGGGCTGGGGTTAGCAGGAGTGGCATTCTAGGAAGGCATAAGGGAGGAGACTGGGCAATCTCAGACAACCTGCAAGAGAGGCAGTAATCCTTCCGAGTAAATCTTAACACAGTGGTGACTGCTGTATGTATAAAGCTGAGAACAAATACCAACATCAGTTGTATGGAGAAGTTTTTCTGATAAAATTTGTTTTAGATTGGACAGTGGTGGCTCAGTCCTGCGTCAGCCTGAATGTTTTACACATTGAGTTCCTAATCTTCTTTCCTTTTGCTATCTTGTTTTTAGCTATGAATGAGCAAGAGGAAGCTCTGGGCAAAACTGAATTCTCTTAAGTAGTTGTTTTGTGAAAGAAGCTGGTAGCATCTGAGCCTGACTAATCAACAAACATTGCTCATGCAAAGGAAAACAGCTAAAATGCAAAAGGCACTTGGATTGGGAACAAAGCATTGCTGCCTCCAGACTAGACTCCCCCCACCAAAAGAGTAAGATGATTAATGGCTACATGCTACATATTTTTAAAAGCTATATCCCCAAGGGTCTCTTTTAGGACATCCTCTTCTTTCCTTCCTCCTTGCCTGTTGGGTTGCTATTTGTGTATTATTCTCCTTTAAATTGAATCAAGCTGTAGGTATCATTTTCTGATATGGTTATCTACCCAGTCTCTCTAGGAATCAGTACATTGAAGTTAGAGCTAAGAGACTGGGTTGAGTAATGCTAGGGTGACTTCTCAAGATGACAGAACTCAGTTTTATACCAGTTGTTTTTCAGCTATATTTACAATACTTTTTTTCTCTCAACGCTCTTCACTCTACTTTTATATAGAGCCTATACTATATGTTTTTCCAAATTAGCATAACTTTTACCTCTCAAGTGGGCAAAGAAGAACCTGCAACTGGAGATGTTTCCTTTTTACTGAAAATAGGGTGTACGTAAGAAGAAAAATGTATATTTAGTTAATCCATGAACATTAACAGCTTTGTTTCTTGGTTACATGTTGCTGATTGGCAGAACTTACATTTGCCTGTCAGAGTTCCAGTGGAAAACAAGGCAGCTCTCACAACTAGGATGGATTTTTAAAAAAATACTAGATCTGTAGTGCTTAGTTCCACCACTGGTGGAACCTGCTCTTTATCCCATTAGCTGCCACTGAGTAGCAGCTGCTGGGTAGCAGCTATTGGACAAACTGATGGCCACTTGTGGGCATTGTGATGACAATTATTTGGCTTATCTGATAGGTTTTTCTGTAAGCTTTGGAATGTATATTGATCAGTATTGAGACTGATCAAATGTATTCAGAAACAATCCATTGTATGAACATGGGGTATATCCCGAATAGAGAACCAGAGTGGTATAGTGGTTTGAGTTTTGGACTCCAACCCTGGAGACCAGAGTTCGATTCCTTACTTGGCCATGGAAACCCACTGAGTGACCTTGGGTGAGGAAAACACCCTCAGCCTCCAGAAAACCCTGTGATAGTTTTCCCTTAGGGTCACCATTAGTTAGAAATGACTTGAAAGCACACAACAATAACAGCAGTTCCTTGAATGTGGATAATTCAGTCGCTACCACCAGGGAGGCTGGTGGATCTGATGTCAGATGGGTCTGCTCAGAATTCAAATCTGAACTTTAAAGGAACCATCCAAGGTGTGGTTGGCTTTGAAATTCACTTTTTAAACTTAAAGTGAACTCCTGAAGTAGATTCATTGCCTTGCTGACCTTGGAGCATTAGCTATTGCTGCGTACCACCACAAAGAGAGTCCTGTTATCTTGTTGTCAGTCACTTAAAAGTGTTTATCTCCTCCTTGTGTAACTGTGACAGTTTTTTTGGACTATACTTGCCCTCCACATTCACTAGGGTTAGGGGCACAGGACCCTCACAAAAGTGAAAAATTTGCAAATATCAAAATTTGTGTGTCTGTGGGAAGGGGGCTGAGGCATGGGTGGGGAAAGTGGGTACCCAATGTCTAACTCAGGTCAGGGAAAGGAGATGGTTGTCATGGTGGTCCTATACTTCCCCTCTCTTGCCCATCTCCTTCCTTGGGTATATGGAGAGTTTTGGGAGAGGGCTTGTGGTCCTGAAACATCAGGCTTTGGGCTGTCCTTGGCTGGCCAGGCAGTGGCTGGTGGAGGAAGAGGAGGACTAGAGAAACATTTTTAAAGAGCTGGGCAGCCTGATTGGAGCCACTAAGAGGGAAGGTTACCCCACAAAAGTAGAATGTGAGGTGGGGGAGCATAGTTTGGGGAAATTCGCAAATAATCAAATCCATGAATGTCAAACCTGCGAATGTGGAGGGCTGACTGTATTTGCCAAAGTGAAATGTCCACTTCTAGTTTTCTACGTTCCAACATAGTGAAGTCAAAATGGATTTGGCCATCTGTGAAAAAGAGAAATTATTTTTTATTTGCCTGACTAAAACAAGAAACAAGGGATTTAGCCAAGTGTTTAGGAATGGAAAGAATATTGGAAAATATACAAAAAATGGTAAATGTACAGATGCTTTTTGAATGTTGAGAAACTGTGATGAGAGTAATGCTGGATTTACAAGGATCTTCCCAGTTTAGGACTAATTAGGATCAAAATTTGCATTTGGCTGTTTTGCACAGAAATCAGCATTTTCTGCAAAAGAAAAGCCTTTTCTGTATGGGAAATAACATTTATATGCATGATATTAATTCCTGCACAGCAAATGCCTTTTTAAAATGAAAATCAAGCATGTGCAAATTTTATCAGAATAAATCCCCAATTACATTATTTTTTGCACAGAAAACAGCCTTTTATGAATGGAAAATAACATTTCAATGCAGAAATATTAATTCCCGCATAGAAAATGCTGTTTTGCTTTGCTTTGCATAATGTCTGGTTTTCTGTGCAAATCAACTGTGTGCAAATTTTACACAGAATAAATCACCAGTTCCTGCATTTTCTGGGCAGAAAACAGCATTTTCTGCTCAGGAATTAACATTTCTTCATTGAAATGTTATTTTCCACGCATAAAAACCTTCTGCACACAAATGCTGATTTCTGCACAAAATAGCCAGGTGGGATTTTTTTTTTCATGGAATAAGTTCTGAATTGCAAATAACCTTTGAAAACCACATGTTTCTGAAGACTTTCTCTCAGAGGGTAGAAAATTGCTAAAATTACTTTTTGCTACCTTCAAGAAGAAATTTAGTGAAGAATTACTTTCCAGCTAGAGGTGTGGGAAGTTAAATGAGCTTTGGCTTTAGCTCAACCTCTTTTTCCATTCAGATTCTTTATGCCAACACCTCTAAATATATAGACAGAAAGAAAGGGATAAAAGGCCATGCTTTTAAAACAGCAAAGGAAAAATGCTAACAAACAGCACTATAGACCACTAATTATCAATATAGTTGTCTCCTTACACACTTTGGATTGGCCCTTCATCCAACTGGGCTGTTGAGAAAAGAGGAAATAAAACTCAGACACAAGAGTGGGATCTGTTGCATGACATCTTTTTTACTTCATGTTTTTCTATAACTAGGATGATATGAAGAATATAGGCTTGTTTGGGATAAAGAGGGGAATTCTGCAACACCTTAAAAACAACTTTTAGAATTAGACCATGTGGAAGAAAATTACCCCTCCTCCCCTTTATGTTATGATTGAAGTTGGGATCAGGTTGCAGGAGACTCAGACGATCAGTATCTGTTCTGGCTGAGGAACGATTGCTCCCACCATCCCCATCCCTTGGCCCTGGTGGCTGCAACTGAATGAACATGGAGCCCAACAACAGTTGGAGGGCATGTAACTCTATGATTGCACAGTCCTGTGCATTTATTTATGTATTTATTTATATGATTTATATCCCGCCTTTCTCCAAAAATGGAACTCACAGTGACTTACAGTATAAGTTAAAACAAAGTTGCTGAAACAGTATGTGGTACAAAGGTTTAAAAAGCATTAAACAATCACTCTTTTTAAAATTATACTTTTAAGACATCAATTTAAAACTAAGTAATAACTCATAAAACATGTATGAACTGCTGCTTCAAAAACAGTGGGTTGCCATTTTAGGGGGTATTTGGGAGCAAAAATCATCTAGATTCCCCCCCCCCGGTGTAGGGGCTTTTGGGTAATCTTGAGGAAGCTGGATTGTCTGTTTTCATTCTGCAGAGCTTACTTTCTTCAACCTTGATTTAAAACAATGGTATATCAAGGAAACTAATGCATACCAATTCCAACTGAAATCTGCATAGCACAGGGCTGACCGTACTGTTAGGCAGATGGCAGAGGCTGGAAGTTCCACATGATAAGACATTACTGGTGATGTATAATTGAGAGAGTGGCAATAAGAGGGTAAAAAGTCTCTTCCTTGCCCAGATTTTAATGTTAAAGGGTGTGTGTGTGTGTGTGTAGCACAGGAATATACCTAAATACCCTTAAAGGCACCAAATCTTATCTGATCTTAGAAGCTAAGAGGGTCAGCCCCCGTTTATGCTTGGATGGGAAACCACCAATGAATACTAAGTGCTGTAGGTTGTATTTCAGAAGAAGAACTGGCAAAACCACTTCTGAGAATTCCTTTCTGAAGAAAACCCTATGAAATTCATAGGGCTGGCCTAAGTCAACAGGCAACTTGGAGGCACACACACACAGTGTACACACAGCACAAGTAATATTACCTCTGAAATTGTGCTTTTTAAAGATCATTTTGAGTAAGTTTTGGCTATTTTTCTATTTTGAAGGCTTAATTTGTTTTTAAATATTAGCAACACACACTAAGCCCCAGAAAACCCTGTTATAGATTTGCCTTAAGGTAGCCATAAGTTGGAAATGACTTGGTGGTGCATAACAGCAAATGCAGTTCCAGTCTCTGGCAGACTGAGGCAGTCGTTAGCAGGTAATGGATGATGTTTAGAATGGCAGCAACATCCCCGTAACCAGTCCCACTTCATAAAGGAGAGCATTGTATGTTCCAAGCACCTCCTTCCCCCAGCAGCTCCCCTAGTTTGCTGCCTTCAGTGATCGCCTGTCCCCATCTCCCAGAAACAGATTGATTTTAGTGAGCTCACTTTCAGTGTTTATTATGGTACCTTAATGCAACCATAGTTTGTTTTTATTTATATATGTAGTTATGCAGAATTAGAGGAAAAACAGTGTAAACCACTTCATCTACAGTTCCTTTGGGATTTCTAACAATACAGCTCGTTAACGTTCACTCTTCACCAGTGGAAAAAGCAGCTATTCATCGCTAGTAATTTTCTAACACTGGCACTGTAGATAATTGTTAAACTATTAAACTGTAGATTGTGATTTATAACGTCCATAATGGCAACAATCTCTAAGCGATCACTCTGTGCTGTCATTGGAAATGTACCCTAATTTCTCCCTGCATAAAATACAGTACAATGGCTTGTAATGACACACATATCTTATTACCTGCTGGTAATAAGCTATCAACAGGAATGACAGTTTAATTATATAATACGTTTCCTGCTGGTAAATGACTGACTCCCAAATATTTCTGCTGCTCTTCACCAGTTCCTGAGAATGTAACCACACAACTTTGGGTACCCTAAATCGAATTTCTACTTTATTTAAGGTGCTGAAGATGAGCTGCAGCAACTTCAAAGCACTGCATTAGTATTTTTTTTAAAAAACTTTCATATAAGAGCGGCAACAGTTTACATGTTTATGTTTAGTGTGCTGACCATGAAACACTAATTTGACATTATAGGAACATGATTCATTGGAAAAGATAATGCTTGGTAGAGTGGAAAGTGGTAGGTAAAAAGGGAGACTGCAGTACAGGAAATGGAAATAAGAGAGCAAAAGGTATCTCCCTTGTCCATATTTTAAAGTTGAAGATTCATTGTGCATAGGATTACAGCCTGGAAGTAACTAAGAGATAATAACTTTTCAGTAGGATACCACTGTAAGACCACCATTGGTTCCCTTGGGCAGAAGATATCCAAATCAATACCAGAAGACCAAGAAGCAGCCATAGACGAGTCTTTTTATGAAGTAAATTTTTGTTGGCACTTCTAGTCATGTCAATAGGGGTGGCTATTAAACTAACATTTTTCCATATCATCCTCATGGCAAGAATTTCTTGCTGCTACCTGATTACTTCAGCCCAAGCCAACTGTATTTAAGGCCATTTCTGCATGATGGGGCTCTGACAAGTCCTTCTGTTGCAGCCCCGGCAGGGAGGGGAGTATGCCAGGAACGCTCCCCTTGGCACCTTGCTGGGTTGCTGTGGAAGGGAGTGTGCTGGCATCACCTCTTCCTTCCAGGCATTGCCAGCACACTTCTGCTCTTCTGCATGGCCAGGAAGGATGCAGCACCGCACAATTGTATGTGTAAAATTGATTTTTTCCGTTTTACAAATACTGTGTGCGTGTACCACTTGGGGGCAAGATGGCGATGGACTGGTGATGATGTGCAGAACATGACCAGCCAAGCACTGCCATCCTGACCCCACAGTGGTGCAGCCCCCTCATGCAGAAAGTACCTAAGAGTAAGGCCTTTGAGTGTTTATTTCTTGAAGGCCCTTGTGTTTCTCAAGACCAGCCTGGAAATTTTGTTTCCTTGGGGCCTCTTTTACCTGGAAAGCTACCTGTCTGCCAGGATAATGCAAGTGGAATGTTAGCTGAGAGCTCATTATTGACTGTAAATGAATCAGACATATCATATTAATAGCTTGAACATAATAAAACAACAAGTTATGTTTCTAAATGGGTTAAAGCTTAGATAAAAACCTCTAAATTTCAAAATATTTCAAAATAATAAAGATACTCTTGGGATGGTCTTTCTTGGCAATTTCATAGATGATTGATCTGACCATTACATGGATAATTCCTTCAGGAATAAAACTATAATGTAAACATTTCATAATCTGATGTTAAGTGCCCCTGACCTGATACTTGGAGCTTTCTCAGCTGGCCCCCCAAAATTCTGCAGGACTGATGAAACAACTGCATCCTGAGGGCTGTGCCCAGATTTGACAGATGATGACCTGGTAGGCCCTCTCCCCTGTTGTAATTTCCAGCCATGCCTCAGAGTGATGGTATGTTAGAGCTGCATTGGGAAATTAAAATAGCCACCTAATGCCACCAAGATGAGGTAAATTCAAAGCTGGGATCCCAAGGTATCACTGGGTTCTGCTAGGCTGTCTTCAGGTGACACCCTGATGTTGTCCCCTTAGACCCTGCATCCTTTCCAGCTCAGAAATAAAGACCAAAGCCTTCTTTCTGCCAGCATGTGCTGATGATCATATTAATACCTTTCACTGACGGTTTTTAGCATTGCCTTTCCCCTTGCTTGTCATCAGTTGCATAAGCTAGGTACAGAAAATCATACTAGCTATCCCTAAAGATGACTGACTATAGATCTTAAACAGCCTCTATGCAATAATTATGCACCACTGAATAGTTCAGCAAGATTTTCTATAAGACTCCACAGCTTCAACAGAGATTCCTGCTGATGTCATCTCTTCAGCCCATTGCTTCTTTCTCTCCTTTTCCAGTTGGGTCCACATGTACCCATTCCAGTGTCATTGCTTTATCTCTGAAGAAAACCATAACTTTCCCCGCTCCGTAATTACTGTTATTGATCCTCTTTTTCCTGTGTGTTTTCCTCTGTGAATCAGATGGCAGTCAGTCTTAGAGACTTCCTGTGATGTTTTCATGGAACTGTAAGGTTTTTGTCGGTGATCAGTTAAAAAACTTGAGGCAAAAAACATTTCAGGGATTTGATGAGAATCATTTGCACAGGTAAAATGTTGTTATAGTTCTTAAATTTTGTACTGCACTAAAAATGTATATGACCGTTTTACATGGTTCCTATTTTCCTAATAGTCCCTAGAACAACTATGTAAAGTAGATATCCTGAGATGTAGTGACAGCTTAAATTCAGATGAACCTAAATAACTTAAAGGTACCAGATCTTGTCTGATCTTGGAAGCTAAGAGGGTCAGCCCTGGTTAGTACTTGGATGGGAGCCACCAATTAAAACCATATGCTGTAGGCTATAATTCAGATGAAGGAACTGGCAAAACCACTTCCGAGTATTCCTTGCCAAAGAAAACACTATGAAATTCATGAGGTCACTATAAGTCAACAGGTAACGTGAAGGCACGTGTGCACGCACACGCACACACCATGACCAAGCAGGGATTTGAATTTGGGTCTCTTCTTCAGAGTCCAGCTTTTTAAACAATACTGTGTTTGGGTTTTCTCCAAACAGTGATAACTATAAAAATGGTATACCAAGGCTAAAATATAATGGCAGAAAAGATGCAACAATTAATGTGTGGAATCTGCATAATTAGAATGCAAATTAGTCATAAGCATACTTTTAATAATGTACATAATATACAAGTTAGATGCCTAGATCTGAGAGGCAGTACTATAGATATGTACCTTTTACCAGATGGATATGACTGCTTACCTCCTAACATAGATTTCATTTCCTTCCATATAGTAGGTATCTGTGTGTTCAGTTTCCCAGATTGGGACATTTTCATTTTTCAATAGATAAAGCTGAACTACCCAGTCAAGCTAATAGTAGTCACCTGTTTTCTTGCAAGCAGAAAACATAAATACTAACAACATATGGCAACTGTGAAATACTGGCTAGTAGTACTTTTAAAAAAGAATTACTTTGATATTATTGATAAACCTAGGTTCAGTTTACTTCCTTTTGAAGACTGTTAGTGATTAATGCTCCTTAAATAAAAAGAACAAGAAAGATGAATGAGTTCTTTGTGCAGTAGCTTAAATCTATTGACATTGGAAGAATTAAAAAAAAATCCATTTACGAGCGAAACATAACGCCCTGTTAATAATACACAGCTATTTTATGAACTTACTTCTGGGTATGGAACAACTTTATTTGAAAGTGGAGCATGAGCAAAATCAAATGACTGTGGATCCTTGAAGTTACTTACGGAATTTTTTTAAAAGCACATTGCTTTATTTAAACTACTGACTTCCTGTGTCCAGAAAGTTTTTACCACACATCACATATAGATGTGTGGCACAAACTAAGGTTAAATTCATTTGGTTTGTTATTCTTGCCTTTGCTCCACAGAACTCAAGGCAATGCACATGTTTCCATTTGATTTCATTAGAATTGATGACACTTTTAGTCACTACTCAGGTGCTGTAATACCTCAGTTCAAAACACATTTCTTGGTTGTAAGCCTCATATAAGGCAGCAGGCAGATCCCATGTCATGTTGTGTATGAATCCACTCTGGGTTATAATCTGAATTTTAAAAGGAATTGCCCAGGGTGCTGAACCCTGTCCCTTTGGACAACTCCTTTAAGGTTTGGATTAAAGTCTGAAGCTGATTTACTGACATGGACGTCACTCACTGCGGGTGAGTTTCATTAATTAAGAGGAAGTTGCTTCTTAGAAGTATCTTTTGGAACTTTAGTGAAGTGGATTAGACGGTGTCTCTGGTAGGTGTGTTGCCTGGTTTGTATAACCTAAGAAAAAAAATATCCATGCTGAGGCAGAACATCACTTGTTCTCCTGTATCAGTCCTGATACTAAAAAAACAGTGAGCAGTGAAAAGCTTTAGGCTGAGAGGAAAATGTCCTTTTTGCTGATGATTTGAACTTAATGATGAGATGATTTGCCTGCCTTTTTCTGTAGTGGAGAGCAGAACATACCTTGCAGTTTCTGATCTCTCAAAAATTAGTGCTATGAATTTCATCACATTAGTTTCCTGTGGTGTAGCACTATGAATTAATTGTTGTATTTTCAAAATTGTACCATTATTCTAGGAATGCATTAGCACAAATGAAAAATTCTGTAGTTTGAGAAAGAATTAAAAATTTAAATTCCAAGAGAACTTCAAATAAATTGATACATAGGCAGAATGATTTAAGATAGATGTTCAGATTTCCTCACCCCACTGTGTCAGGCTAATTTTCAGGTAGTGTTCTTTTTCAAGGAAAACAGGGACTGCTTATGTTTTATTTTTACCCTATTGTTGCTTCACCTTAGGTGCTTTATGAACAAAAATATAGATCCAAGCAAAGGAAACCCTAGATTAGATCCTTTGCCTTAATTTGTGAATCAGAGAACATTCCTAACAAAGAACTCCACAGGCAGAGGAGCTTTGCTTATAGAGAGAATACATCCTCACCAGAAGCCCCAGTTACTTCCATAGAAACAATAGTAATACCCCTTCAGGAGGCAGGTCCAAGAGGCCAGATGTGTCCTTTCCATATAGTATATCTGTGCATAGTTTACTCTGACAACAATATAATATCGTATTTATGTGAGACATGTTGAATGTTGTAAAATATTGAATGAAACACAGAAGTGTATAATCAAGATTACAAAGCTGCTTGTTGCATAAAGTTGGTGGGAATATAAGGAGGACCTTGCTAGAATACACCATCCATTAACTGAACATCATTTTCCACTGGAGAGGCTATCCTTGATGCTCTTGGGAAGCCAACAAGCAAAATATGGGGCTATTCATCTCCCCTTGCTGTATGCTTTTCCCATTCAGTAGATGGTATTCAAAGACACACCACCACTGAACATAGAGTTGCCCACTATAGCTATTACCTCTTGTTAGATCTATCATTTTCTCCTTCAAAGCCGTCTAAACCAGTGGTCAATTCACCTTATTGTAGAAGAAATGTGTGGTGGTGGTGGTAGTGTTTGAGTATTATTTTTGCATGTGCCTTTCTAGTTCATTTGCTGTCAGATATCCATGGCTTTAAAAAGTAAAATAGCGATCAGTAAAGAAGAAGGATCCAAAAAGAAAGGGACTGCCAAGAAAAAATATCCCCAGAGGCCTGGAGTAGGAAAAAAAAAGAAAAGACAACTAACCACATTTGAATGAAAATGAGTAAGTTCTGGCATACTGTAAAACTTCCGACAGCATGGAAAATGCAATTAAAAATGGAATTTCAGTAACAGGAAAGTTCCTTTCTCATCTAGCTCTGAGAACTTTTGTAGCAAACCAGTGTCCAAAATTTAGTTTACAAAAAAGCTAACCGAACTAATAAAATTAGTCAGTCTAGTACTATCTGCCAAAATCACACAATAGTTTTAAATAGTTTTATTAATTTTAAAACATACATTCTCATTCACAAAGTAATATACATTCAGAAAAAGAAAAAGTAAAAAGAAGAAAGAAAAGGGAAAAAATGTAAACTTAAACTAAAACCCACTACTAAAAAACTAAACTAAAACACTGAATACTAACCTAGAATGCTAAACTCTAACTTACTGAAACCCAAAAGGGCTCAGACCCTACAAAACAAACTGTAATAAAGAAAGAAAAAAGATATTATGCTGCCATTACAGATCCAACTGAATTCTCCTACTAGAATTACTTGTAACCATAGCCACAGAATAGTGTATTGTTAGAGTTCTTGTTGCTCAAAAAGTCCATATGCCTTTTCTGGTCTATCAAAACTTCCATTGATTTATCCTTTAAAACCCACATTAGTTTGGTGGTTTGGGCTAACTCAGCAATCTTAACAATTCATTCTTCTGTTGTTTTCATAATTATTTTGAAACAATACGTTATTAAAGTTGAAGGCTTTCATGGCCGGAATCCATAGATTGTTGTGGGTTTTCCGGGCTTTGAGGCCGTGTTCTATTAGTATTTTCTCCTGACGTTTCGCCTGCAGCTGTGGCTGGCATCTTCAGAGGATCTGGTGGCACGGAAGTGAGTATATATACTTTTGTAGTCCCCGGGTGGGAAGTAGCAATTTGCATATGCTAAGTTGACCTGTGTGATGGCCTATTGTTAAATGGGATATACCCCAGGATATGCAAGGATATCCCCCAGGATATGCATTTCTTGCATTTTCTTGGTTGGTCGGTAGATATTTTGAAGGTTATGTTTCTTCATCAATTTCCCCATGCGGTCAGTGACCCCTTTGATGTATGGTAAAAACACATTCCCTTTGGTTGGCTGCTTATCTTCTGTGTTTTTTTTTCGGGTCTTGAGGCTACATTCAGCAAAGGACAAGAGGGATCCTCTAACTTCTGCTGGAGTTTATTGCATACCTTGCAGTTGTGGGCAGGTCTACATAGGGACTACAAAACACAATATCCAAACACGAATTAAAGAACAGGAAAGACACTGCAGACTGATCCAGCCAGAAAAATCAGCAGCAGCAGAACATGTTATAAACCAACCTGGATACAGAATGCTTTTTGAAAGCACAGAAATTCTGGACTGTTCTGACAACTACTATGTCAGACTACACAGAGAGGGCACTGAAATTCATAAACACATGGACAGTTTCAACAGGAACAAGATTTGGCTACCAGTACTGAAGAACACTAAAATCAAGACTCAAAATATGCCAGTGAACACCATGCAGACTCTGGACGTCCCTCTACAAGAAACAATACAATAGATGGCTTATGTACTTAACGCACTGTTATGCATATCCTCTGACTGACAACAAAACCTTGGGGGATATCCCATTTAACAATAGGCCATCACACAGGCCAACTTAACATATGCAAATTGCTTCTTCCCACCCGGGGACTACACAAGTTTATATACTCTGTCTCACTTCCATGCCACCAGATCCTCTGAAGATGCCAGCCAAAGCTGCAGGCGAAACGTCAGGAGAAAATACTAATAGAACATGGTCTCCGAGTCTGGAAAACCCATAACAACCAATAGATTATTAGTCTTGGTAATTGTAACTCCCTGATATTTATTTCACTTTTTGCGACTTTAAAATTGGAAAGAACAGTTAATTCATTTTCCTCCTCTGAAGTCATGTTTTTAATAAATACTTTTTGATTTATCACAGTTCATTTTAAACCTGGAGCATGTCCCAAGCACCTTATTTTTCCCCCAAAAGAGCCTTCATTGAGTAATCATTTTACATGTTAGAGCTGGTTGATAAAAAGTAATGAATTTTTCTGGTGGTAATACTGCCACCATTCAGAATGAGAAAACCTTTCCTTTTGATTTTAATGATACATATATTCATGCTGCCTGTATGTCATACAGTAGAACAAGTGTTTCTTTTAGATATGTACTTCAGTTGATTTTACACAGTTTTTTTAACCAAATCGTTCTGTTTCTTTCCTTTTAACAATAGCGGTAAATAGATGTATAATTTCATTTTGAATTATATTTATACTGCCTTGGTTCCAGAGTAGTAGAAATAAATCACAAGAATATTTCTCTATAAATCAGAACCACCTTTTTTAAAAAAAGCTTTTCTTTTATTTATTTGTATTGTCCTGTACAGTTTGTCTCCACACCATCTGTTTGCATGTTTCCAATAGAAGAAAAGGCAGTTCATATCTTCTAGAAGCAAGCTGATGAAGGAAACTTTTGGCCTTGGGACACAGAGAAACAGATAGCTTCTCAGGTAAAATAGTGATGCCAAAGTAACTGATCATGACAATTCTGTTGACTTTCTTTGTGGTGATTGCCCTGTGCACAGCTTAAGTGGATTTGGAAATGACATGCAGATACAGGTTAAAAAAAGCTGACATGTGTTTGGGGTTCATTAAAACTACAGAGTTACACTGCTGCTATTCCACTTTTACTGCTGTGTTTCCATCTTGTACATTCCTGGGATTAGCAGTTTAAGGAGGGGCATTTAGAATTCTCAGCCAGGCAGTGATTCATTCCTCACCAAACTACAAACTTCAGATGTCCATAGAATGCCATGGAAGTTAAAATGGGACAGCAGTGCTATAGTTCTGCAGTGTGAATAGACACTAGCTGACTTCTCTTTTGAGATGTTCATACTTGTTCAGTATGAAGTAAAAATCAAACAGAGTTCCATTGTGCTGCTAAATGTTGCTAAATTTCAGTGTATTATGCAAAGAAGGCATGTTTACTCTGATATGAAGGCCATCGGTCGATGGGGCTTATTTTCAGGTGAATGCATATAGGACTGTAATGTTGATTGCTGTGTGTCCAAACCAATTTGAACAGAATTGGGTTGTTGGCAAAAATGCCCTTCTCAGCCTCTCCCTCATATGAATCTGCTTACTCTGCAAACCCAAAAGCACTTTTTACAGTGTTTTCTCAAGGTGTGCTCGGGAACATGTGCAGAAAGCATTTTGTTGTCTTACTCACTAAGCAAAAACCTGTAATAGGACCACACTGTTCAGTTTTGGTTTCTTCTATTCTTGCGTGTTTTGTTTTGCCAGATTAGTGCTGGGACAATTGGCAATCACTTGTGCACTTTTTAAAGTGTTATTGTTATGGAAATAAATATGTAAAATTAAAATTACATTTGTTACTTATTAATTTCCATAACAATGACACTTTAAAAAGTTCCCAAGTAAGTATCATTTTACATTGCCTTATGATTCTTGCTTGCACCACTAGATTTCTTGCTATGCCTTGAACAGGAGCCACTGTTGGTTCAGTTTCTATATCTGAATAGTATGGTAATAAACTTTATGCTTTGGAAAAATGATCATTAATCATGGTATCTGGTTTGCAGTTGCAATTTTTCAATTTCTGTAACTTAAAACTTTAATGAAAATTAGTTTTGTGATGTTGACATGGGCGAGTGCATGGAGGATAGTAGTTTTCTTTTAAAACATAAAAAGGGTGCATTCCAAAACTGTGTGTTTAATGGAAAGTTAGTCCAATTGAGCTCAATTAGACTTATTCCCATTTAAGTGTAGATATGATTGTAGCAGCTAGACATGTTTCCTGCCTGAGAAGCATTCTCTGTATAAGTCAGGCACAGCGCCCTGGACCAACCAAGTTTTTATGACACTTGAGGCAGAAAATCCCACAGAAAATGTTTCTTTCTTAGAAGAAAATTTAAAAATGCAATGATAATAGAGGATGTAACAAACTATCTGCTACCCTTTTGTGACATGCAAATTGGATGCCCAAGACAGCTGTCTCATTCTGCCTAATGGTACTTCAGAAATCCGACACATATATCCAAACTTAAAAAGGCTTTGGTTTCTTTTAAATATCCTGGATGTTTTCTCCCTTGCATTTTTCCCCTCTCGCTGATCTCATCGAACATCTTGTCTCAAGCAACATTTCAGAAATGGATTGCTACCAATTTCTACTGAGCTTTCTTTATTACTATTCAGGAGTTACAGTCAAAGTGTATAGTCAAAGCGGTTTAGTAATTTTGCACCAGTTAAACGTTAGGATCATTTTGTTCTGGTGCACACATTCCTCTTACCCTTACTTGATTGCTGTTGAATCTTTGTCCTGGAAATAATTGCTTTTTTTATTGGCCATCTTAGTTAGTTCAGAATAATGCAAACAAACAGTCAAGTAGAAATACATTTCATTTGGGAAAATGCTGGATTAATTTAAACTGGCCTGGGAAATAGAAATGAAAAGCCCATGGTAATGCTGGGAGTTGCCTGGAAATTATTTGGGATGAAAATCGGTTTGTACAGGAACAAAACTTAGGATTTTCAGGTGCTCTTTTCTTGTGTGGAAAGGCTCTAAATTACTTTTTATTTGTTTCGTTTGACAGACTTGAATTTGAACAGTTTTATTTCTGCGGCATCTTTGATAGCTAAGTCACTACATGCTACATTAATAGCCAATTAATCTCTAAGAAATATATCTAATTCTAAATGTGACATATTACAAGGACTCTTCATGTATGTTGAATGTGATACAGAGGGGGTGTGGTAACACAGCCGGTGACTCACTGTAGCCACTTTATGCACACTTGGCATAGACCATGACAGAATCAACATTTATAAAAACTGTATGTGCAGTCAAGGATCCTGGTGAAACACCCACACTTACTCGTACAGAGCCTGCATTCATACACTTTATTCATACCTAGGCTCTGTCACAAGTTAAGCAAACTTGAGTAGGGAATCAAGCAATTGTTTTTCTAATTTCCCTGTGTACATATTCAGTGGAAAGTGATAGCATAGGTGTCTCAAGGCTGCTTCATCCATGACAGTTCTGGCTGTGTGTGGATTATGTCAGGCCCATTAGGATATTATGGAAATGACATTATTGACCTACCTAGAACACAGGAAACAGTTTTTTCATGCATCAAGTGGCCTTTGCAGAGTTAGAGAGCAAAGTAAGGCATCTGTTCAGAGTTGGTTTTTAGGGCCAAAGTGGTTCTTTTAAAAGTAATTTGATAATGTTTCAAATACTTCATTTTCCAGTTAGGCCCTTTAAGATATTGTTGACTAATGGCATCTGCTAAACATGCTGTGCTTTATTAAAGTGGTTCAAATTATGAGGGCACTAACATTTCTTTGTGAACTATCTTGCTAATTTAGCAGTCTTCCATTCCTAACTACACTGCTGTTATTTGTACAAGTTTTGTTCAGTCCCTTCCCTGTATTTTCAGACCATTGTTCATTTTGCTGAAGATAAATAAGACTAAATGCCTAAAAAAAGCCACAACATGCTTTGAGTTCCTTGTTCAGCCAAGCAGTATCTTCCATGACAGATGAATGCTGACTATCTATTAGCAGTTAATGTATCATGTTTGGAGTACTTGCATGTTTAAATCACCAAGTACAATTGACATCAGTGACTTTTAACAATAGACTGGGAGTTGCTGAAACTGTCCTAGTCTTTCATTTTCACTTTATGCATGGCTGACAAGGTAAAGAAGTGGCACACAATCTTGAGGTTTAAAAATGATTGTTGCCAGCATTTATTATTAATTAAACAGGGGCTTCTGAACGGAATATACATTTATACTTGTGTAGTTCATGGATATTCATCATGCAGTCAGTGTTTCCTCCATATCTTCATTTTTCATGTAGGTGCCTTGAGGGAGGGAGATAATTGTAAAATTCCCATGCACATTCTGAATTGGTAGGGAGGACTGGAATGGGGAAGGTGATACAACCCACTGATCATTTGCTCTCAAAGAATGGAAGATGGCTTTCAAGATGCATAATGTTTTATGGATGTCCTTAGAAAATGATGCATCATTTATGCAACACATAAATATTGTAATTCCCTCATTTAAGTAGCCTGATAACTCAAACCAATTAGATCATAATGAGGAGAATACTTAACCTTTTAATATTCAGTGACACCTTTGAGGACCAGAGATAAACATACCCATCAAAGTCTCATGGGTGAAAACTGGCACATTTGTGCATGAGTGGGTGGGGTTGAAGACAAGAATGGGCAAAATGATTTTTTCTACCCTCTGAACTGACTTCCATATCTCCTTGGCCAACTTCTTTTCACTGCACCAAGCATTAATGCTTGGAAGACAGAAGGATCGCTGCTGCTTCTACTGTTCTATTCCAGCCACAGTTAGCCTAATGTTTTTTCCCCCATTGCTCCCTTGGGTGTTGGGGACCACATCGTCTCCATGGAGCCTTGAAAGGCCATCAAAGACTCAGTTCTTTGAGGCCCCAAATGTCCACATGGGGACAATTTTGTCATATTTTTATCCTCCCTTCATTGTCTTAATTCCAGGAAAGATCTTTTTTTTCCAACCCAGAGGTGACCTTTAGGTGACCTGATACATTGCGATAAAACGTCTCCTGCATCTAAAATGGCCAGGGAGGCAAAAATATGATGAAGGGCACATGGGAGTCCATTTGGGGCCAAAAATACTTTAAAGTTTTGTGTGTGTGTGTGTGTTTTTAATTTGAGAAGGCCAAGAGGTTTCAAAAAACTGCAGTTTCCCTTTCTCTGTTTAAAGGGACTTGCCAGAAACCCCAAGTAACATAGGTGGCAGCACTTCTGCTCCATTACTAGTTGTCCGGCCCCTCTTCTCTGCGGTCTGTTCCTCCCCAGATAAACCCATATGGTATATATGGAGGATGTAGTCCACAAGCACTGAGGAAGATGAACGGTGGCAGCAGTGGAATTGCCTCATCCAATAACTGAGTACAGAACTGAATGATTATTATTTTCTTCTTCTGCTGCTGCCACTTCTCCTTCATCTTACAGTAGATAAAATCATCATGGTGGGTGGAATCACTTCCCTGAACAGACATTGGCCTAAATCCCATTATTAGTCTCAACTAGAATAAACTCATTAAAATTAAATTTATATTAGTGTTGGCTTTCCAAGTTCCAAGTGATATTATGGGCCTACTTTAGTTGGGAGTAACATGATTCTGTGTTGCACCAACAGAAGGGTGTTTATTTTTGATTACTATAAACTGCTTGTCCCTATGGGTTTCAAAGCAGTGTTCAACAAGCATGTAATACCCAGTATAAAACCATATACAAAGTCAATGCACAATATCTGCATTATCCATACAAGTAAAATGAATGATCTCTAGACTACAGTGAGAAGCTTGCAATAAATCAACATCTTCAACATGTGCTGAAAAATAAGGATTATCTTGGCATTTTTAATAATCAGTCTGCCTGCTATTTCAGCCGACTGATTGCTCTACTTTCATTGGAAACACATTATCAGCCACATGTATTCACTGCTATGCCAAGATTTTTCTTCATTTTTCAGATCTTAAATATGTGTTTCCGTTGTCTATATTAGACACCTGCATTTCTTTATATACAGCATTCCTACATTCATTCTCTCTCTCTGCCTCTCTAAATAGCTTGAGGCTTTTTCCCACAAGATTTTCTTCATCTGATAAATCTTGCTGATACCATTCTCCTGAAACACAAGTTATTCAGGTTACACCAAAAGGAACCTGGACTTGCATTTTCAGGTAAGAAGAGCTTCTAAATTTTGAACCTCTGTATGGTGGTGTTTCTAACAATATACTTTTTATAGAAAAACTTCTCTCTCCTGGTATCTGAATAAAAATACCGTGATTTTTCAGTATGCTGGGCTGGGCTGGGCATGTCTGTGCAACACTGCTGTCTTCCACTGCAACTATAGCAGTGGTGTGATGAATCCACTTTGGGTTTCATTCCAGAGCTTAAAAGAAGTATCTTATTTTACTGAACCCTGTCCCCAAAGTATGTTCAGCACCTTGAATAGTATTAAATTTTGGAATAAAATTCAAAGCAGATTCATGGCACCCCAGACGCTGGCTGTTGATGCATGTTTTCCCACTGCTTCTTACCACTAGATAGATAGACAGACAAGGAATGATATAGCTGCAAAATATCTTCTGACTGGTATGGCCATTCCAGATAGTCTTGTGTCTGGAAGTATCCCAGAATGATTATGGGTAATTTTCAGACTCAAGATCTTTTTCAAAACTTAGTAAAATTACTTTTTGGGGGAATATAACTTCATGGTAGCTGTGGGATTCTGGAAAGTGATATCCAAAGAATAATTTTCCAAGTCCTGATCTTTCCTACCTAACTTCTTGCCATTCCTAGTGTCAGTAATGACTGCTTCTTTAATTGTGCCTCTTTCCTTTCCACCCCCGACAGTTCTTCTGTACATTTATCCAATTATAACCTCTTTGTCCCCCATTTTCCCTATCTTTCCATTGTTCTCTAGTGGCCTTAGTAATTGTGTTGAATGTTGCACAGTACTTAGTGTAGATAAAGAGATGGCCCAGGATGAAGCCAAGAGTTCACTTGTTATTTTAGGCAGGCAGTAATGGCGAAGCACATAATTTCCTAAATAACATAGTGCTGGGAGCTTGAGGCTCAAGGCACTACAAGGCTTATTGATTTTTGTAAGAAGTGTCTTTGGAGGCATATTACTGTAACGATTGAAAGGTAAAAATTCAAGTCCATGCTGAGCAAGGATGTGAATGGAAAGAGTTCTGCTTTGGTTTAGCCAAAAGAGAGGTTATTACTAACTGTGGTCAGAGTGTAAGATAAAAGAAAAATGATAAACAAAAGAAACAGGAAATATTTGGGATAAATGATAAAACAGCTCACGTAATAAAAGCTTCCAGTAATTGTCTGTTTTCTATTCTAGTTTTCTCCAACCCGGTTTTCCTTCTCTCAATAAATCTTGTAAACCATGGCAACAGAGAAAATACTGTTCATTTCTAACTTGGATGTTCTTTCATTTTATTTCTTCACAAACAATGCAGTAAATTCTGCTTTCATTTTCTATTCAAAAATTCTGTTCATTTTTGTTCAAATTGTAGTCCAAAACTGCTGTTTTTAAAAATATTTTTGATCAGTTTTTCCAAAAATAGCAAACTCCAACTAACATTTTTAACAAAAGCATAAACAAAATTTTAAATAGCATACTAAAACAATAAACTAAAAACTCTAAACACTGAAATAACAAACTCTAACACTTTTAACATAAGTATAAACTAAATTTAAAACACTATACCAAAACAGTAAACTAAAGAAACACTTAAAACACTAGCTCACTAGAACACTAACTTGCTGACTAATCACTCACTAACTAAAACATAAAAGGGCTCTGACCTCTTCCAACCAAACTGTAATGAGAAAGAGAAAATTAGAAAAGACAAACAGATATTATTATATCAGTACAGATCTGCCTAAACAATCTACTAATAATTATTCTTGCAAAGAAGCTAGTAAAATGCAGAGTGGACAGGGCTACTGTTGATTGGATTTGTAATTGGTTGACCGACCACACCCAAAGGGTGATCACCAATGGCTGCTTTTCATCCTGGAGAGAAGTGACTAGTGGGGTGCCACAGGGTTCTGTCCTGGGCCCAGTGCTATTTAACATTTTCATCAATGACTTGGATGAAGGAGTGGAGGGCGTGCTGATCAAATTTGCAGATGATACCAAACTGGGAGGGGTTGCTAACACACCAGAGGATAGGATCAAATTTCAATATGACCTTGAAGATTGGAGAACTGGGCCAAAGCTAACAAAATGAATTTCAACAGAGAGAAATGTAGGGTTCTGCACTTGGGCAGAAAAAATGAAAGTCACAAGTATAGGATGGGGGATGTGTGGCTGGATAGCAGTACGTGTGAAAGGGATCTAGGAGTCTTGGTAGATCACAAGCTGAGTCAGCAGTATGACGCGGCAGCCAGGAAAGCCAACACAATTCTTGGTTGCATCAATAGGAGTATGGTGTCTAGATCGAGGGAGGTAATGGTACCACTCTATTCTGCATTGGTTAGGCCTCATTTGGAATACTGTGTCCAGTTCTGGGCACCTCAGTTCAAGAAGGATGTTGACAAGCTGGAACGTGTCCAGAAGAGGGTGAACAAAATGTTAAAGGGTCTGGAAGCCATGCCCTATGAAGAACGGCTTAGGGAGCTGGGTATATTTAATCTGCAGAAGAGAAAGTTAAGAGGGGACATGATAGCCATGTTTAAATATTTGAAGGCATGTCATGTTGAGGAGGGAGCAGGCTTATTCTCTACTGCTCCAGAGACTAGGACAAGGAGCGGTGGATTCAAGCTGCAGGAAAGGAGATTCCACTTGAACCTCAGGAAGAATTTCCTGACTGTCAGAGCTGTCCGGCAGTGGAATATGCTGCCTCGGAGTGTGGTGGAGTCTCCTTCTTTGCAGGTTTTTAGGAAGAGGCTTGATGGCCATCTGTTGGGAATGCTTTGATGTGTGTTCCTGCATAGCAGGGGGTTGGACTCAATGGCCCCTGAGGTCTCTTCCAACTCTGTGATTCTATGATCTCCACAAATTATTGCATTGTTTGATGTTTTATTGCTCAAAAAGTCCACAAACGGTTTCCAATCTTTCAAAAAATCTTCAATTGACTATTCTTTAAAACCCTTGTTAGTTTTGCCATTTGCCATTGTTCAGCAGTGTTAACAATCCAGTATTCTGTCCATTTCCAGGTTTGAGCATTCAGTATTCATGCAGCTGTTATCATATAATGAAGGAGCCTGTATTTATGATCCAGATTCTTATACATAATACCCAGCAAAAACATTTCTGGAGGCATTACAAAATCTACTTCTAAAAGTTTTTAAATTAACATATAAATCTTTGTTCAAATACTTTTTGACTTTTTACAAGTCTATCACGTAAGAAAAAAAAGAGGCTTTCTTGTCTTGATACTCCCAGCAATGGTTTAAAACATTCACTGAAATTTTCAACCACTTTTGGGGGTTACATGCCATCTGTACATCATCTTGTACATATTTTCCTTTAGGCTATTATACAAAGCAAGGTCCTTTCCACACTACACTCATATAGTGCTATTATTCCACTTTAAACATCCTGTGGAATCCTGGGGTTTGCAGTTTGGGGAGGGGCATTTTGAATTCTCAGCCAGAGAGCTCTTTGGCCACAGTAAACTACAAGCCCCAGAGTTCAACAAGATGTTAAAAGTGGAATAACAGCACTACAGTAGTGTAGTTCAGAAAGGCCCTAAATTTTATATCACTAGATCATATTTTTCCCGTTCCTCCAATTGTGCATGGTGCCCAAAATTTTGGGCCCACCTCTTATCACGTATTCCTTCATAGATTAATCTTCTGTCTTTAGTTTCAAAAGACATGTATACATTTTTTTAAAAAATTACATGGTCATCATCTTGACACAACTCTAGGTAAAACTCATTTTCTCCAAACACTACAATGATATCTCTGTTAACATGATTAAAATCTATTTTGTAAACTGCATATATGCAAACTAACTAAGATCTTTCATTTCCTTAAGAAGCATCTCACCAGTTTTAAACTTCAAATTATCTTGGTCAAAATACAAGAGGTCCTCATAATGCATCCATCACTGATTTTTAAACCATTCTTTCATAAAGAAGGCTTCCTGTGGTGAGATGGGCAGTACTGTTTTAGGAAAAAAATCTCTGCTTATATTTGTGCTACACTCACAGAAGAATCTTTCTGATACAATGATTTTTAAATTTAGTGTGTGCCTTGACTTTATCAAAGCAGAGATAACCGTGCCACCCAAATCTTAAATCATGACCATCAAGTTCCAAAAGTCTGTCATCTCTAAGCATTATCGATTCCTTCAATCATAGAAAACAAGAGGTTTCATAGTACAATTTAATATTAGGCGTTCCCAGACCACCTATTTCTTTCTTGTCATACAGTGTTTCAGATTTTTTTGTGGGCTTTCTTGCCTGCCATACAAATGTTGACATTTCTCTTTGCCATTTCTTATAGTTGGGCTTTTTTGAAAATAAAAGTCTTGGCAAGACATTTGCTTTTATTACATTTGTTGTGTGCAACAAAAGAGGGAATAGAATGTGGAAGAAGCTCTTATGTTTTCTAAAAATATGAGGTAAAGCTCTTTAAACAGATAAACCAAGAAATATATGATAATCCCACCACCACCACTACAATACACATTTGTAAAATGAAATGAGATGAATATTGCTACATTATTGTACACAAGACATAGAGTTTGCTATGCCCAATGAATTCTATGAAACAGGTGGAAATTTCACCTGCTTTTCCCCATAGCTCAGTTGAGCTGAGCAGTTTGTATATGGAGAGGGGTGGAGTGGGGGGTTTTATGTGGGGAGTGATGCTATTTTCAGCTGGCAGGCATTATTGTCAGTAAGAGTAGGGCAGTGATCTTGCTGATAATCATTGGAGAATGAGAGAAGTGGAACTTCTTATCCCCAGTGATCCTGCTTTTGAGATCCCTGTTTTTCTACCATAGTAGAAACAAGTGTTAGCAGGCTTGATGGATGATTGTTTTATTAATAAAAAGCCCAAATGTTTTGGGCTATACGTGCACGCAAAGGCCACCTTCAGGAGCTATATAAAATCATAAAAAGAGAGACAACAAAGCACACTTTTCCAGTGTATGAAATCCTTATTACATTAATACATTGTCTGTGGCCTGTACATGCCTGTTCAAAATGTAACCTCAGGATTTCTGGAGCTGAGACTCTACTCCTCATTTACTGCACAAAAAGAAGTATGTGAATTAAGGCTAAAGGTTTTTTTTTAATATATCAGCAGATGATCAGGAGAAAAACTTGCCAATTTTGTGAAACTGAGGATCTATGGTATCTGAAATGACAGCACATAATTGTTGGTATTAATTATCCATAGTGCTTGGATGTATTAAATATAAATCACATACTTCTCTAAGGCTACAATTATATAGTTACTGGTTTAGGAGTAAATCCAGTTGGACTTATTGAGGCTTACTTCTGAGTAGACCTACATAGAATTGTGCAGTTAAGCTATAATCCATGCATACCTGGATGACAATTTTATTTATTTTAGTTTTGAATAGACATATATGTGACTCTGATTTATGTTATATATACAGTATATTCTCCATATTCATGAACTTTTCTTTTACTGATTTGATTATTTGTGAGTTTGTAGATGCTGTTTGACTGGCTGATTCTTCTTACCCCCTCTCCATCTCCTGTCTTGCCAAAAGTGTCATCCCATGACTACCTTTGTTACCAGGCTGTACGCTCTCACTCCATTATATGGTTTAATTGGCAAATATTAATTGGCATGAAATATAATTGATATCCTGATATGGCTGGGAAGCCTGCTAGCAAAGAGGAATGGACTGCACACATGTGTTGCAAAACTAGGTCAGATCGAGACCTCAGAGCATGGCTAGGTCATAGCCCTTTTCGCATTGAGGCTTCTCGCGCAAGCGGGGGAGGGCGGCTCGCGCGAGAAGGCTCCTCCGGGAGGCTGCCGCTTCCCCGCTCGTTCCTTCCACAGGCGAAGGAACGAGCGGGGAGCGGCAGCCTCCTGGAGGAGGAGGAGGCTCGCGCGTCCGCGCCCGCGAAGCAGGAGGCTCGCGTCGCGCCCCCCGCGAAGCGGGAGGCTCGCGCGTCCGCCCCCCGCGAAGCAGGAGGCTCGCGCGTCCGCCCCCCGCGAAGCAGGAGGCTCGCGCGTCCGCCCCCCCTCGCGAAGCAGGAGGCTGTTGCGTCCGTTGCACTAGCGCCCCGCCCCTCCCCTTCCTTCCGCAGGAGCGGAGGGAAGGAAGCGCGACCCGGCCGCCTCCCCGACGCTCTGTACAGGAGGTAAGTGCGTGCGGGCACTAGGAGCGTTGCGCGAGCGCGGGTGATTTTCTCTTTGAGGCGAAAATCAAAGAACCCACGATTGTGCTGCTGCAGCCCCGTGAGCGCGGCGGAAGTGGGAGTGCGTCGTGCAGAGTGATGCTCCCACTCCCGTGAGGCTCAGAGGGCTCTCGCGCGGCAGAAAGCCCGTGTGAAAAGGGCCATAGTCAGGGAAGCCCCAGTAATAATGGACTTGCAGATACCCCTTGATGACTTGACCTTTAGAAACAATAACACCCAAAACTGCTTCCATGAAACAACTGATTGTCTTTGACGCTCTCCCTTTGTTCACCAAAATTCTCCTTTTGTCCCCTCACTTGTCCCGCCATTATGGATCTATCATGATTCCCACCAGTCCTTTGTCACCTAATCCTAAAGCCATTAGCTCATTCCAGACCCCATTGTCTACTGTGCCAGAGAGCCATTAACACTTTCCCCCATAGAGCAGAAAACCCTGGTTTAAACCCTGGTTCTGAGCCAGATAGTTTGTAGTTCTTTGGCATACTGGCTGTAACTCTACTTCTCTGAGTCCTATTCTGTACTAGCCTTGGTCTGAGCCACGTCACTTCGTCTCTTCACTTAAAATATCACCCACTATCCAAACTTTTCTTCCCTTTTCCTTCAGCTAGCCTAATGGGATCTGTGTGCATGTGATTGTTGATTCCCCCAATAAAACAAACATTCTTTGAATCTCTGGCTGGTGTTCCTGCATTGGTATCAGTATAATACACAGATGTAAAAGATCCTGTTAAGTTACCCCTCTCTCACAGGCTTCCGCATCGAGCTGATATTCCCCACTGTTTCACAGAAGCACTGGGATCATGGATGAACCTGTGAATCACCCATGTTTGGGGGTAACACCTTTTCCCCCTTGCAACTGTGATGCCTCAGCCAGATTTTAAACCCCTTCCCATTGGCCTTAATGCTCAATCCTCCTCCTCTCCCTGTTCTGTCCTGCCAAAAACTCCCTCCCATCACTCTCACTTTCCCACCTTGCCACTGTGATGCTTCAGCCAGATTTTTCTCTTACTCTCACTCATATAAAAAAAGAAATAAATTAGTTCTTTCTTAGTAGTTTCTATTCCTTTTCCTCTTTCTTCCTGTTTCATCTATGGCTAGCTTTTTGGCTTGTGGGGAAGATAACCCAGGGATATCTTCCCACATCTCAGTTTCCCCTCTGGGGCTGCCAGTTCTGCCATGCAGAACTGTCCAGGAAAACAGCATGACCAGAGCAGGGAGCTCTCCCCATACATGGCCATAGAGCTTCACACCACAATCAGCATGCCCAGAATGGACCTAGGGTAACTTCAGTTCTTGATGGGGTGAGTGGATCTTTGATTCCCCTCCCAATGGTGCAGGGCGAACCCTCTACCCAGATTTCTGTAACTAGATCCAGAAAGTCATTGCCCAGGAGGCAGTGGCATACTCTGTCTTCCCACTTATCCCACCCTTCTCCAGCAGTGCATGATAAAGTTGGACTTGTCTGGGTATCCACTGGTAAGGATGTCTCTTTGCCTCAGCCAGGGCCCTCTTCCTCCGATGTTCCTTTTCCTGAAGACTTTATGAAAGTGTTAAGTTCTAAACCCTCTGTGGTCTGCCCTAACTTTGTGGCAGTTAAAAGATTTTTATAATTTGTCTAAATCAATTATGTCCAAGCTCCGGGCCCCTCTGGTGGTTGCTCCTGCTTCAGCACTGGTGTCTTCCTCACTCTGTACTAAGGATAGCAAGGACACGTTAAGGATTCCTGAGGAGAGAGGGGCTGAGTCAGCTCTCGAGAAATTCTATGAGGCTTCCTTGCTGGCAATTAAAGCAGCTTCTGCCATATCTATTCTAGCCAGCATTTTTATGGGACAGGGAACTCCTCAGAAGAGTACTGTAGGGCACTTTTAAATTATGTTTTGGAATTAACAAATTGCTGAAAATGGCCATTTTCTTGGCTGATGCCAGCCTTGATATTATTCAGTTTAGTACAGAGGCTCAAGTGGCATATGTCACTATACATCATCAAGTTTGACTTAAAAATTGGCATGTTGATGCCTGCTTCGAGCAAAAACTCACCTTCTCTCCACTTGGGGTCGCTAAGCTTTTTGGGCAGGCTCTTGAGCAAACACCTTCCTCTTATCTTTAGTGTCTACCAGTACAAATAGTAGACAACTTGACTGCCTGTTGAATCTGTCTTAGAAACTGATGATTTGGTAATATCCTTCACCATACCTGAGGCCAGCATGGTAACTTTGAGTGTGTGTGTACAGCAACATACTTCGAACACAGCTCTCTCCTGCAACCACCTCCTGTTTCCTGAGGCAACTGTTTCACTGCTTAGTGGTAGGACTGTAACTTCTGTAAAAATGGCTCACCAGCAGTTTCTGCTGATTATATTGCTGTTCTTCCTGGAAGACTATTCTGTGCACTCATCTACACTTGATACAGCATGATGATGTCATCACAAAATGACAGCACCCCACCATTCATTTGAAGAGGAGAACAAAGAGCGAAATGACATTCCCTACTTTTGCCATTGGTAGCTAGTCAGCATCAATTAATAGGGCCATATATTGAACGGATTAGACTGTCCTCATTTCTTCTTGCCATGGCTTAGGGCATAAAGCACCAACAACTAAAATTAGTCAGATGTCATTTTCTGAGATTTTAAGCCAGGCATTTGAACTGCTGTCTCTGGTTCATCAACCAGATAAATGATGCTTGCCACGTGAATGGAATTTAATATGCAGTAAAAGAACTCTGTCCATCACATCTCATGTATTGCTTAAGTAGGAGTAGATTTAATTGCAGTTCAACCTGACTAGTAAAAGCCCACGTTTGAAATGAAATACTATTTTATTTTAAACAAGGCTAATAGAAAAAAAAATCTGCTTAGGTTGCCAAATTATTGATTTTTTAAAAAAAACTCTGTGATAGCATTTGCTTTCAAGCTCCTTCAGTCCAACTGCGTGAGGTAGTTCCCTTCACATTACATGCAAGCAAACCTAGCTATAATGTAAAGGTAGCTCTTGATGAATGTCTCCTATTGCTTAACACACACACACACACAAAAGTCATTGCTCTTCCACTGTAAGCTACAAATAGAATTGTTTGTGGACTTCTGCACTATCAGAGAATATTGTGTGTGTTTTCTTGTGTGCCTGTCCCACTGTACTGTGTATTTAGAATGTGGCCCCAGCAAATGACCATTGATCAACAATACTCCTCAGAGAAACTGGTTTTGTAGATCTGTCTCAGTCCAGCTTAGGACTTTTGTACAGAAACTGTCTTGGTAAACCTTTGGGGTGATCTGAGGCAGGACAGGGTCAGTGGCAGTTGGTCCCTTTTGTTTCTCTTGTAACCCTCAGCAGCATTTGAGACCTCTGACAGTGCTAACCCTCTGGATTATCTGTGCTGTAGGCTCCATAACTAGTACCTATAAACATCTCTTCCTGGGCCTTAAGAGTGCTACCCCCACAGGTGGCCCTATTTTTATTTTTTTATTATTATTTTTTACCCAAAACATTCCTATGCTTTCTAGGAGGTATGGGGACATTTTTGCAATATGTTCAGTCCTCCTTTGGTTGTTTTATGCCCAGATGAGGCAGGAAATAAAGTAACTTCTGACCCCCTAGGCCTAAAATAGCTGGGGGATGGGGGCAGAATTGTTCCTCATAGAGGGAATGGGGGCATTGTCAGAAAAAAAGAGAAGTCAGAGATAGGGGCCCTTTAGATCACACTTTCACCACATATCTCTTAAGTATTCACTGTTTGCCCAACTTATACATAATTTTGTTTCACAAGACATGGAATTGGTTAATATAAGCCCGTTGGATATTTAGAAAATGATTGATTTGATTGATGAAAGTAGTTGTGGCAACTATGGACTTTCCGTAATTTTTATGGTTTACTACCTTTTTCTCACCGCCACAATTTGGAATGTTTCATTCACATTCAGGAATTTAGAGATCATGTATATGGTACTGGATAAAAGAGAATCCAAAATCCACAAAAGAGTGGTAGCTTTATTGGCCTATGAAAATACACAAACTACAGCATACAAGCTTTTGAAGCTCCACTGGCTTCTTCATCAGGCAAAAGATGTTAAATATATAGGAGAAGAAAAATTATGATGTTAGAGTCACAGGCCTACATTTGGTCTCTGAGGTTGTTTCTGTTGTAGTTCAGTTGTTGTGAATGAATATCATTGATATTCCTGAAACTGACCAAACTACCACAGAAATGAGATCCCTCCAAACCAATCAAATGGCAGCAGAAACATCTGATACAAACAGTAGGCCTGTGACTCTAACGTCATCACTTTTCTTTTCCTGTATTATTTTATAAAATATCTTTTGCCTGATGAAGAAGCCAGGGAGTTCCGAAAGCTTGCATGATGCATTTTGTGCATTTTGGTTGTTCAATATAGATATTTCTCTTCTGTGGATTTTGTATTTTGTTTTATTTTACTGCATGACCAGCATGGCTGCCCCTGAATATGTTTCATAGTAATTGATGTTAGTCCAGAAGGGTCCAAGTGAGCTTGGTAGGTTGTTTGTTAAACCAGCAATGTCTGTGTTATCACCTCAGCAGTGCAATTGTTACAGCAGAGAAAAAAAACAAAACAAAAAGCAAACAGGTTAGCAAGTAGGAGTGTGGTCCTTATTTTTGTATATGTCAACCCATTTAATATTTCTGGGTACATTACCAATAAGTGAATCACATATTTAAGAGACAGCATCATCATTTAGCCTCTGTTATGATTGTGTTGACAGAATGAGTTTTCTAATAAAATGTGTGTACGACAAAAGAAGGATTGTACAGTACAGTGTATTTGTCTACTATTCACTATCTTTCTTTCTCCTGAATTATGTCTTTCAGAAAACACAGTTGAGAATGTTTGCCTTCAATAGCAAATGTATGTCATTATGAACAATTATTTCTGGAGTTCATTAATTAATGAGCCTGCTGTTTTCATCTTCATCCTGTGGTAATTATAGCTTGGAATAGCAATAATGTCCTTATTTACTTGTACATTACCAGAGATTTAACATTGCAGGATAACTTACCATTTCCAGTTACAGTAAAAGAGACATTATGGACTTTATGCTGAACCCCCCAAACATCTTGGTCTTTATAATGTTACTTTTCAGACATAATAATGGAGTTTTTTGTCTTCATAGCTAGATAGTTAAGGAGGCAAAGTAGATATGGCTTTTGTCATGATGAAATCTATCTTTCTTAAAGAAAAAAAAACAGCAGAGGAGAACAAACAGACCCATATTTGTAGCAGTAGTGCAACTGAAGTACAAGAGGAATACAGTCAGCCCTCCATATTTGCTAGAATGAGGGGCAAAGGATCCCTGCAAAAGTAGAAAAGCCACAAATGTCAAAATGTCTGTGTGTGCCTGTGGGAAGGGGGCCCAAGACATGGTGGTGAGAGCAGGCACTCAAGGTCCAAACAAAGTCAGAGAAAGGAGAGGGAAGGATCAGTACGATGGGCCTGTATTTCCTTTCTCTTGTCCATCTTCTTCCTTGGGCATTGGGGGGAATTGGGAGAGGATTTGTAGGTGAGCCATCCTGAGCTGGCCAGTCAGATGCTAGTGGAGGAGGAAGAGGACCAGAGGTGGGTTTTTAAAGGGCTTTGTGGCCTGATCAGAGCTGCTGAAAAAAAAAAGATTCCCCCAGAAAAGAAACACTTGAGGTAGGGTGGCAGGGGTTGGAGAAACTCTCAAATAATCAAATCTGTGAGTTAAAACCACACATGTGGAAGGCTGACTGTACAGCATTTTCTCAAATTGGCAGAACATTTTGTTGATGTTTACCACTTTAAATGATGGTTTAGATGAATACTACTATATATAGTGGGATGGGTGGGAATCAACATAATAGACAGTCATAGCAAAAATGAATGCAGTGGTATAATTACAATAGGAATGTAATTGTAATTATATTTTCTTGAAAATCACAAAATGGCACACAGATATGAGCGAAGGACCTTGGCCCTGATTGTTAGTCAGACTTCTGCCAGTAGGAAATCAAGACCCTTTGGTTAAAACTGTATGCACAACCATGCTCCAGAAAAGAATCAAGAATGTTGAACATGGTACCTAAACGTACCGTATTTTTTTTGCAGATTAAAAATGTTCCTGTTTTGGTTCCTATGCAAATACAATAGTCTAGCAACAGACAAAGCCCTTTAAGGGAATACAGGCAAATTTTCTATAGTATTAGCATTTTTCATGTATAAGTTCTTGCTGCCCCAGTTCTACATAAGTTTGTAATTTTTATTCTTCAAAATACCTGCACATGTTCTTAGGTGCCTTTTTTTGTGTCTGAAAAGTCCTTAGTGTTAGAAATGTACAGGAAGGCAATCCGTTTATTAGGACTAACTAAATTCTGAGAGTGTATACAAGCATCTGGGTTTTCTAGAACTCTTCATCAGGCTAGGTGATTGAAAAAGATGGGGCGGTAGGAGGAGTGTGGCAATCCTTAGAAAATGTTCATATGTTGTAGCTATGAGCTCTGCAGTTCAGCTCAGCTCTGAAATAGAAACTGCATATACACTGGTAGGTGTAAAACTAGCTGATGACATCTAGCAATGCGTGCTGGGTTGAGGAAGAAATATTGTATCACCATCTCTAGAAGCAGTATGTAAGCTGCAACCCAGAGATCTGGTTACTGCTTTAGGTGAAACAAACAAGTTCCATAGAGCAGAAGCGTACAACAAAACACAATCCTTGCATGGACAAAACTTGACAATTAAATTTTATGTGGTATACTAGATTTAAAAAATGTGGTAAAATAACGAATGTTACCTCATGTTTGGAGGTGCTGGGGCTTTCATTGTACAGTCAGCCCTCCACATTTGCAGGTTTCACTTTTGTGGATTTGATTATTCACGGATTATTTGCTATCACCTCTGCTGCCTCCCTGTGCCATTTTTAATAGGGACTGCAAGCCTCGTGAGGCTGAGAAACTGAATGAGACACAAGTTCCTATTAAAAATGGTGCGGGGCAGCAGTGGAGGTGGCAGTAAGACCCACCAGCCACCGCTTCTGCCTTGTGGAGGAACCTTGATATCTCAAAGAAATCCATGGTGGGTTGAATATGGTGATCATACTTTTTCATGTGTTAAATATGGTTTGGAAGGACCTAGAGTTATTCACGGTTTTTCTACTTTCACGGGGGTCTTGTGCCTGTAACCCTAGCAAATGTGGAGATATGACTATAGTTCCTTTTAAGATAGTAAGAATATTTTTCTATTCATATGGACTAGAACTACATTTGTTTTTATATTCCTTTGAATTTTTCTACATGTTTCATGATTGAAGAATTTTGTTACAAAATTTGAAAGAGGGAAAACTGAAAGCTTACTGGTTTCTGGTTTGCTTATTAGTTGGGAAGATCAAATCAGGTCACATCATGTTAAAATGCAAATGAATACCGGTAGCTTTCTGAATTTGGAGGATGAACAGTTGGGAATGTCTTTTTGATCAGAGATAACAAGAGGATTTATTTAATTTATATCTCACCATTCTTTCAACATGTTAATCGTGTTGGCTCTCATCATATATTAAAACAAAATAAAGCTAATGCCAATGATATAACTAAAAAGTTTAAATCCAATTAAAACCAGTATTCAAAGCAGTTAAAATGCATTTAAATCCTGTTAAAACCAATATTCACTAAAAGTGATTGAAATCCTCCATTCTATTCCCAATTGTTCTGTAAGGCAGTGGCTTTTTGGGTGGGGAATGCATCTCCCAAATCCATCACAGAGTAGATGGGGATTATTCATGGGCCAAATTAGATTGGTCATTCCCTGCAACAAATAAAAATCAGGTTTTTCCATGTTATCAGCTTGAATTTTTAGGGAGGAATACAAGGATTTGCTGATCAAAAATTATAGCCAATCTGTCAAACACATCCTATGAATGACATATTGAGAGATCAATTAGAGATGATGTACATCTTCTGTTATTTGTTTTGATACTAATTTTAAGCAATAAATTGCCTTGTTCTGGTAACACAAGTATTTTAATAGCATCTGTTGTTTTGTTACATCCAAGCTTATGCCTCCTGGAAGTACAAACCAAGGATTATTTTTCTTGGGAAACAGTGATAATAGATTTAGAAGCGATTCCTACAACTCATCCTGAGGTAAGGTCACAAAATAGAAGTGAATTAACATGGAGCTCAAAACATATAGGCTCTTTCCTCATCCTACCTTTTCTCGGCGCTAGGGTGCAGTGATCGTGCGAGCAGCCTCTTGTGAGAGGCTCTTGCTTCCCTGCTTCTTCAGCCCTGCACGAGCTTCCTGCTCACGTGAGAGCCCCACCTCTTCCTTTCACAGTGCAGCCTGGGACCTTCCCGGGCTGCACTGAGAGCAGGAAGCGTGACCAGCCCAGCTCCCAAAGCTCCACATGCCAGGTAAGTGCATGCAGGGCCCAGGAGCAATGCACAATTGTGCAGCATTTTCGACTGAAAGCTGAAAATGCAAAGGTGCGTGATCGTTGTCTGCTGGCCCCTGGAGCCTTGCGCGATTGCAAGGGCGTCATTCATATCGCTCCTCGCAGTCACACAAGGCTCCAGGCCCTCTTTCACATGGCAGATGCTATGTGAAAAGGGCCATAGTGTGGTCTCAAAGAAGAGCAGTGCAAATTGTATTATTACATATTATGGATTCTGTAATTTGGAAAATATATGGCTCAGAAGGAGAGACTAAATGCTGCGTAGTGGTGCTAATTACAGTGGTGATCCATGGACCAATTCAGGTCCATGAATTAGTATCTGACAATCCCTGGAAAATTTCCAGAAAAGAAGAAAATTGTAGCCAGTAAGCACAAATATGGTATCAGTTCCTGACCCATTAAAAAAAGAAATTGCCAGTCTACCCATCAGATAGCTTGAGGTATGTGGTAGGGAACATTTGACCTTCCAGATATTTTGGGTTCATGTTCCCACAGTTTTTTATCACTGGCTATCCTGGGTGGGACTGATGGGAATTGTAGGCCAAAATATCTCAAAGAAGCAAAAGTAACAAAAACTGGAGCACATCCAATAGAATCCCCAAGAAAAAAAGAGATATCTTCAAGTGCTCAGTGGATAACTGCTTTATTTTGGAAAATGCCCATTGCATTTTGGCATATGTGTTTTTCAGTGGCCTTCTTTAGAGATGATCTGAAATGTAACTGGAAAAATTTCTAAAGCTGAGAATCTTATCCTATTTCCTGGACAGAAAAGAAACTAGCAAATGGAATGAGATTCTCAGCTTCAGAAACAAAAAGGGGGAAAGGCAAAAATAGCCAGTCAAGGGAAAACTCCTTATAGATTAGCAGAGATAGCTACACACAGCTGTGGAAGCATGCCTAGCAGCAAAGAACACCATGAGCAGCACAAGCACTAAGCCAGTAACACTCACCAACTCCAAGTTGCAATCTTCCAATATGGAGGCTCTTTATTCTTTGTTACAACATATATACAATATTTACAAAGTCCAGATGGCAATCCAGCATACCAAGCTTGCTCTCTCCAACAGAGCCCCAAGCAGACACACACACTTCAAATAATGCATGCAGCGTTGTCTGGGATTGTGCTACCTTTATACAGACGCCCAGCCAATCCTGGCCAACCCTTGTATTGTCTGCACCTGGTGCTCATCTGCCTGACTCAGCACAAACTCAGGTTGTTCCTTTCCCCAGGTGCACTTAACTGTTAAAGCAATTAAAGCAACATGACATTTACACTAACTTTAGAAAGTATTTTCTAGAGGTTTGGTCAAACCATCTCTGACAGTTTCATTTCATATCCTCCACGAAGAAGCCATTGAAATATATTTAGGACAAAACATTTGTTTGTTTGTTTGTTTTCCAGAATCAAACAGCCATCCGTTGAGCACTTGACAATGTGTCTATTTTTTCCAGGGACAAAATATTTAGAAGGCTAAAGGTTCCCCCCTATAGCATTGTGTATCATATATTGTATTTTTATTTAACTTGGGCTACAATCATCTCCTGCTTATTTGAGAGTAAACCCCAAGCAAGTGCAACACAACTGAATTTCTGAGGAAAGTACACAGGGTTGCATTCATCCTTTAAGGGTTCATGAGAAGTGCTGTGCAAATTAAATGTAGTGATTTGTACGGTTACAAGTGTCTGGTTAATAGAAAAGAATCTTGGAAATTTTTCCTGTAACAAATTTTCCCAAAAAGCAATGAAATGCATTTATACTTTAAATGTTTCTTCTCTAAGGACATCTGAATATTTTACATTGCTGCTGCTGCTGTTGTTGTTATTGTGAGATGTATCCTGCCACTAAAGTAAAGCAGCAAAGAATTACTTTCCTAAAAGCTTGGTTCATTCAGCTGAATGCAGGGCAGATATTTTGAATAGCTACCCATGTTAAACTTTTTCCAACACCCATTGGGGAAGCCTTATATTTTACCACTAATTTTGGTGGCTGCAAAATAACACTTTTGAAGAATTAGACATTCTTAAAGTGATTAGCATCTCATTTTCTAGTGATCTTCAACTTGTAATTTTTTTTTCACATGGGAGAGGATGGATCTCAAGAATTTATTATTCATTTTGCTTCTGTTGCTTGTTGTTATTGTTTGCCTTCAAGATTTTTCTGATTTATGGCAACCCTAAGGCAAACCTGTCACAAAGTTTTCACACCAAGTTTGTTTAGAGGGTGTTTGCCATAGCCTTCCTCTGAGGCCAAGAGAGTGTGACTTGTGAGGTCACCCAGTGAGTTTTCATGGCCAAGCAAGGATTCAAACTCCTTTCTCCAGAGTTGTAGTCCAGTGCTGAAAACACAATGCCATGTTGGCTTTGGTTTGTTGCTTACGTAGGCATTTTTTTTCTTTTTAGATTGATACCTCTTTATATACTGCAGACTCAAAGTATCTTGTAAGTACGTTTCATAAACTTTAACATCTCTTATAAAATATGTTGCATGCAGTTTACATACAATACCATTTGATCAATATTATAAACAGTTATTGAGATCTAGCCATGGTAATGCATGCTCTGATATGCCATGTCTGAATTACTACTGCATTCTTTGTGTTGGATGAGAGTTGTTCACCAATCCCACTGTTCTTCTACTTATGGTGAAGATGATCTAAATGTCCTTGGGGTTCCTGTGTGAGACCCACTCTTGCTGTAATCCCACAACTATACACTACTGCCCATCAATCACTGGGTCTGAATTCAAGTAATAAGACTGTTGAAGTGTTCCCAGGGGGAAAAGTGTATAATCCACAATTCAGGGGAAATATTGTCAAGCTGGAATGTGTCCAGAGGAGGGCAACCAAAATGGTAAAAGGCCTGGAAACTATGCCCTCTGAGAAGTGCCTTAGGGAGGGAGGTATGTTTGGCCTGGGGAAGAGAAGGTTAAGAGGCGACATGATAACCACGTTTAAATATTTGAAGGGATGCCATTTGGAAATGGAGCAAGCTTGTTTTTTGCTGCTCCAGAGACTAGAACATGGACCAATGGCTTCAAACTACAGCAAAATTGATTCCACTTAAACATTAGTAAGAACTTCCTGATGGTAAGAGCTGTTCGACAATGGAATACACTACCGGAGAGTGTGGTGGAGTCTCCTTTGGAAGTTTTTAAACAGAGGTTGGATGGCCATTTGTTGGGAGTTCTTTGATTGCATATTCCTGCATGGCCAGGGGTTGAACTCGATGGCCTTTGTGGTCTCTTCTAACTCTATGATTTTATGATTCAACAGAAGAATAATTTGTTAACCGGAAGCACAACACAAAGTTAGATATTTAACACATCTAAATCCTAAATGACTCTTAACTCTTTCCCTAGTATTTCATAATCTTAGTTGAACCTAGCTAATTGCCCTGAGTCTAACCTTATTTATCTCTCAACCAACTCCAATCTCCCCTTCTCTCTAAATGACATACACACCAGCTTTTTTAACATCCCATTGCAACAGCTAATCACAGTCAGTCCAAAAATTGTATACCCTCACCCCCTCCTGGCAGATCTTTACCTTGCTACATATACTACATATCCCATACATTGTGGTAGTAGCAGTAAACACTGCACATTTATTTACAAAAATTCATAATATCACAATTGGCATGTCTCTGAAAGTCTTGATGAATTTCAGTTGTAAATTCTGTAATTTCTAGAATGTGACAGCCATGTTGCTATTAACTAGTAGAGTTGCCTTTTGGAAGCATGCACTGAAACAACTGGACGGGCAACTTTATTTATTTATGGCCTTGATTTAAAATGCTAATGATACCTTTCTTGCTTTGGGACAAGGACCTTTCTTGTGACCCCTGAAATACAGAGACAAGGTGTTTTCCATAGCTGGATCCGGGATCTAGAAGTGCATCCTTTGATACTTGAGAGAAACCAATGGATTTTATAACAATTGTGAAATAGATGGTAATTAACTAGCAATTATTCTATTAGCAATAGATTACAACATATTATACTCTATTTCCTCCATCCATAAATCATCACAGATTGCAGGTATAGGAAGCAATTGTGGTTTTGTGAGAGCAGTTGTTGTTGGTCACTATTTCTAACCTCTGTTATCACAAAGGTTGATCTCTCATCAATAGCTGCATGTTCATAGGGGCAAATAGCAAATTTGTACAACCGAGATCATGTTGTGAATCAGGGAAGACGGTCTGAATGAATTGTATAGCACTCATATTGTAAGCCCACTGAAATTTTCTTTCTAGAAGCATTGCAGTATATCTGTGGTCAAGTGTTTTTATCTTGAGATGAAAGTGCTTTCCCATGAAGCCAACATTGAAGGAAACAAAATACTTCACAACAATGTGAGTCGCATTGAGAGAGCTGTTGGAAGATTTTTAAAAAAAGAAGAGGTAAGTGTAACCTAAGGGAAACTACATGGTGCACTATAGCAGCTGTCTTGCAAGAGGTCCTTATGCCTTGCAAAGCACTTTGAGATGAGGCAACTTTTGCCAGAGAACAGGGAAGAGGAAATGTAGAACTGACTTGCTTAGCCAATTGTTCTTCCACTAAATTTTCCTCCACTAAAGTTTCCTACATTTTTCTCCATGCTGCCCTCCCCCAGTTATCAGATGTCTGGAGATGTGGCCCCAGAATGTTAATCTGTTATTTCACCTAGTTGTTATATCTGCTCTACTGTCTTGATCCTGTTTTTGGATCGCATTTATATGTAGTCACAAAATGTGGAGCTATCCCTCTAGCAAAGCTTCTCACATCATACTGACTTGTGACCTTAACCTTAACTCTTTGCACCCTGCGATCTAAAAATCTAAATCAGATAAATGTATTTCACTCTCCTGTCTCATGAGGACCACTCTTCAGCTCTTTGGCTTCTGAATCATTCTCTCTCTCTCTCAATCTCTCTTTCTCACTCTCTCTCTCTCTCTCTCTCTTTTTTTTAAGGAAGCCATTTCAGCTTCTTGGGTCCTACATAAAACTATAGAAACTATTTTCTTTGCTCTGTCATGACTGGGCTTCTGTACAAGTTAGTGGGATAAAGCTATGTAGCTTCATTTCAGCAGTCTAAAAGGGCCATATCTTACATTTCAGAAAACTTTGAGCATTATTCATTTATAGGCCTAGATAGCTTATTTGACCTACACCACAAATTAAGTCAGTATATGTTTCCATCATTGTAAACTGTCCAAGAAACAGAGCTGTGGTGTTTACATGTATCTGTGCATGATATCAGCCCATTCATTTGATTAAAGATAACAGTCTTGCAGCAGAGAAAAGAAAGTCCTGGGAAGGATTGGTGATCCAGACTCTTGCTGTTTTCATTATACATGGTCAGCCCTGTCATTAGGCAGAGAAGAGCAATTAACTCAGGTGGCATATTTTGAGCATTATAAAAGAGCTTGAAATTGTTACGTTATTTAATTTATGATGAATATATGTTTACTGCTAGGAAGTGGGAAGGGTTTTTTTGCTTCATGTGACAGGATAACTTCGCTTCCTATTTCTTCTTGCAAGAAGAGAAAGTTAAATACAGTCCTCCCTCTACATTTATAGGTTTGACTTTCGTAAATGTAATTATTTGCAAGGCTCCGAATTGCCTCCCCCATTCTCCTCCTCCCATTCCTTTGACTTTTGCTTGGGTGTGCTGTGAGTTCCTTTACTGTGCCTGGGCAAAAGGCAAACAAATGGGAGGGGAAGCTCTGTGCACAGAGAAGGTAGGTGTGCATGAGACTTTCCCCCATTCTTCCTCAGAAGAAGGCACATGTGCCTGAGCAAAAAGCAAGAGAATGGGAGAGGGAGAATGGGGGTGGAGGCATGCCTGTGCCTTTTGCGCACATGGGACTCACCTGTCCAATTTGCTTGCATTTTTCCTGGGTGCGGAGCAGGAAAGCACACACCCAGGCAAAAGGCAAGGGAATGGAATGGAGGAGCACTGAACTAGAATGTGTGGGGCATGGTGAGTTATTCACAGTTTTTTGGCTTTCACGAGGGTTCTGCATCCCAAACTCTCGCACTCCAAACCTTCGCAAAAGTCAAGGGGCTGTTGTAAGTAGAACAAGCTACCTGAAATTTTCTTCATATATACATACATAGGAAGAAAGAGAGAGAGAGAGAAAACGTTGTGTGTGTATCTATATATCTATACCTGTATCTGTATCTTTATCTGTATCTGTACTGCTTTACAAGTAAAAGAACAGAAAAAACCCAAAAAACAGTTCCCTGTGCTCCTTCCTACAAACTAATTAAGACATGACACAAAAGCAAAAGGGGATGGCAGTGTGGGAGGGGAGGAAGTCCAGCAGACACTGCCTCTTCTTCTCTCCCTCCAAGGCCAGGACAGTGACAGTTGGGAAGGAAGGAAGGCCTTTTATCTGCTTCTGGGCCAAGGCATGATGGAGTTGTGCCTGCTTGTTTTCTGTCCCTCCATTTCGAAGAAAGGAAGAATTGTATGGTATTGATTTTTAAAACCACTAAACTTTTTCTGGGTATTATCAGATTGTCCTTTCAGTTTTTAAACAATTTCCTTAGAGAATTCAATCTTTAGTTTGAACGCTATTGTTGATATAGAGAAAGTTTATTGCAAATACACTAATAACTGTAAGCCATTCTTTGAGTGGCCTATAAACTAGTATTTCTATCAAGGCCAGAAGAGGTTTACAAGCTGAAAAGTGATGGGTGTTTCATGACAATATAGGATTCTTCTAACACTTGGGTGCCCTGGAGTAGAGCTGGTCAGTCACAAACTGGGGGGGGTTCACTCTGGTCTAATAATTTAAGATTTTCCCCTGTCTCAAATCTCCTTCACATGGTAAAATTGGACACACACAAGCCAATGTACAACAAGCATACTGGTAATCAAGAACCAGGAACTTAACACGTGCCAGATTCAGACCTTGAGTGAAATCTTAGCAATCAACAGGAAAAAAACCAAAACCATACTAACTTTCTGGAAGCTCAGTATATTTTATGTTCTTTCAAACCAGGCCCCTAAAGAATGCTGCAACTCGCTTTCTCAAAATTAAGAAATTAATAAAATATGTCAGTCATACTTGCGTCACCCTTCCTCTTTCAGTGTGTTCCTTATTTTACTTGCACAATGCTCACTTCTTTAACCTTTCCTGTTTGCAGCACAAAGAAACAATCCGGTGCCAGGAATGTGAAACATTTGAAGAAAAACCATACACAAAGTTCATAGAAAACTTTATATTTATTGCAAAACAATTATACAGAGAAATGGAACAGAAACGGGGAAAAAAATACCTAACGTGATCTTCCATTGTAGCAGGAAGGAATAATTCCTAGTCTCCTAGGAATAAATTATCTGGGGATAATTTATAATGGGTCAAACCAGAACAGGTGTTGCAGTGCTTTTGCAAATTTGGCTACAATCTTACAGTTCTATTGCCCTTTAGGATGTCTTACAGAGATTACCCATTTATAAAACAGAACTGATCCTAGCATGGTGTAAAAATAATTAGGCAAATATGAGTTTTTCTTAGATAGTGGTCAGCCCAAATAACCTAAATAATAAAAGTGATGCCCAGTGGTAAAACCATAGTGATTGGGATAATGTCAGTGGACAGTTGAGGTGTCATCAGTGGGCAGTTGGAAGAGCTTAACTTCTATGCCCATGTCTAACTTTGAGGATTGTGTTACATCTTTTTGAGTTTGATTTTATAATCTGGGTTTGGGGGTCCTTACGAGTCCTAATAATGGCAAACTCCTAAAAAATCTCATGAGGCTACATGGTGTAAATACAGCATAAGGGAGGAAGGAATGTAAAGGATGAAGAATAGTCTGTGACATTAAAAGAGTATTCTGAATTTTGAAAGCATATTCTGATCCAGTGGGTGCTTAATGATTCCAGTTGATTAAGAGGATAACAGGCCAATACTCAAACTCTCGGTGTGATGAAATGTAATTATAGTACATAACTGTGGAAACCAATCAGACTGTATGACTAGAAAACATCTACAGGCACAAGAAGAAAAAATATTTTGCAGTTGCCATTCTGCAGGTTAGGAATAAGTCAAAATTCTGAGTATTGGCATTTTATTTGAAACAGGGCATTTGAGCTATGGAATGAATCCCATAGGAATAATTCCTGAATACACTCTCATAGGATTGTACTGTTAATTTTTAAAAATAGTTTTAAAATATAAGTTTTGAAATAGTGGGATTTTTTAAACACTGGAGGCAGGTACATCTGTTTTTCTTGTCAGCTGGTATTTTCTGAAATTGGTGACTAGAATTCAGTTTTGGACTTAGGTTTGTGTAAATGGGCTTTAAGTGCATGGGGAACTAGATTTGAGTTGGGGCTGCCATGAAAATATTGCATAGGGAAGCCAGTGAAGTCACTATTGTGTATCAGGTACTCAGTGGGTATCAGAAGACTGGGTACAGAGTACCAGTGTACACAGATAGAGCCCTAGACGTGCATTGGGACACTCTTACCAGTGATCTAATATGCATATTTGCCATTCATTAGCGGGATTCCGTAGCACCTCTGCTACATAGTAAAATTACACAATGTAGGCCACAGTATAGAATTGTGGGCCAGTACTATTACTTTCCCTTCTCATAAGTGTGCAGTCATGCAGGAATTAAAATCAGTAAACAATTAAGATTAAAGGGATTAAAAAACTAACATATGTTTGTTGTTAATTGCTGATGCCCCTTCCATAAATCTTTTTTAACATTTTTAGATTTTTTTTAAATAAGTAACATTTTAATTAAATGTGTCTTGCCACATTTCCTGTAAAGGTGCTAGATTCTGATGTTGGTCAGAATCATAGATTTTTTTCTGTTCCACTCAAGTAGTCATATCTCATTTTGGAACTTCATTTGTGTTGACTACTAACATTATGAATATAAATAGTACTGGTGTCCCCCACTTGTTTTACAGGTTAGGGAACAGAGACATATCAAATAAACAGAAATTGTCAAAAAGCAGAATGCACCGCAAATACACTCAGCCGCTGCCTGTTCCTCTGACAGTGCCTCCAGATTTGCTGCTCAGTGCTACAGCAGAGGTCAAGCCACCAAAGCCCTGACCTGTGCTTCCTCCCATGACAGTGGCTGTGGTAGTGTCTCCTCCTGCTCCATTTGGAGCACCTGAGCTGGGCCCTGAACTGCTGCCACCACTGCCACGGTGCTTCTGAGGAGCCATGAGGGCCTTTTTACCAGGAGGGAGCTCACAGGGAGACAGGAAGCAGCTGCAAGTGGGGAAGAAGAGCCTCAACTTATAGCAAGGTGAGGAGAAAGTGGTGGAGCTCCAGCTCCTCCAAGTCCAACCCCACCTCCTCTACTCCATTCTCCTCAAGCACCTTTTCTGCCCAGCCAGACTTGGTAGTGCAAGGACTGTATCTCCCATCCATCTCCAAACACCCATTGGCTCCAGTGACAGGGCTATGATGCCTTATTGGTTTGGTTGGACCGCACACTTCAACTCTGGGAGCTTCCCTGCATTCCCTCCCCTCCCTCTTCCTTTGAATTGAATTCATGGGAAATTGAAGCTGCTTTTCCCCTCTCCTCATCATCAGAGTGAAACCAGACAGGAAGGAGAGGGATAGTTAGAGATTACAGCCAGAATCTGTATATTGGAAAAGCGGACCGTGTGTCAGATATTTGGGTTCTGGTTGTAATTGAAAAGGGACAACAGAGTGGATTGTCAAAAAGCAGACCATTGAAACACCTGTACTGTACTGACTTCTGAGTGAAGAAATATAGGACTAGGTTTTATTATCAAAATCCTGTTGGTCTCTTACATATATGCAAGCTTTCCTACAGAAGTGGTGGAACATTTTTGTCATTTGCTCAATGCCTGTATTTCGTTTAAGGTCATAGAAGCAGAATTGTATATGCAGGACTGTTGTGCTGAAATTGGAAGCAGTGTTTCTTTGACTGTACAGGCAGTTTTGCAACATTGCCATTCAACACAGGAGTCACATAGCAGAATCAATGTGTGAAAATTTACACTACTTAGTTCTGAGGTAGGATTTCAGCCTCAGTACACACAGAGACCCTAACAACACGGACCTCAAGTTCACTGCACCATTGGAGGCCTCTGCGTATGTTCACTGGTCACAGATGTATGTTGAAATGAAATTTCCTTGATGGTAAAAAATGAGACAAACTTGCATATAAAAGAGCCATATGTACACATGTGAGCTTCTGTGTACAGTGGCTCATCCCTTACCGCAACATCTGCATGCACAAATGTGAGATCACACAAACCATCGTGTCCTATTATAGTCAGTGGGTCTAGTGGGCACATTCCTGCATTGCCATGGGTGTGTACATATCTCATCCATCGACTATAATGGGACACAAGACCTCAATTTTTTTGTCTTCCTGGAATGGAACCCCTGCATTAACAGAGAGCGCACTGTATGCAAGAAGACCCTGTATATAAGTATAGCTGTTGGAAGCATAAGGTGTTCTTTGCAGGTCTACATCAATAACTTATGCCAGGACAAAACCATAGCAGATTGTAGTAGTGGCATTGTAGCTATATATGTGGTCATGAGTACCAAAACCCTATGAGAATTTCTCTTGATACTTTTTTACCAAATGTCATGAAATACTGTTTAGGAGAGGAAGGACGAGAACTTTGATTTGCCCAAAAGGAAAATGTATCATCCCATTTGTCTAGGCTGAATCTATTGTTTCTTCTTGGTTAAGAAAATATTGTGTATTGCATTTTTTCAAAAATCATATTGTGAACAATCGTAGAAGTTGCTAGTAATATATTCTTTTTAAGCAATGTGTTTAAAAATATATCATTTATTGCATATTTCTTAATATTTCATAGCAAAAAGGAAAATATATATATCCAAAATATGTGTTCAACACAAGTGGAAAACATAAATGTTTCAGCTTTTTAAAAAATTCATGACAACGTATTAAAGAATGTACTGAACATACCTATTGTGTCTGTGTCATTTTTTTAAAAAACTAAAACTATCCACACTCCCATGTTTTCAAATTTGGTTCTTCTCTTTTGTTATCTATAATCATTTACAGATCTTCTGGTGCCTTGAGACCAGGTAAGCCTTTGTGTACTATCTAGAATTGCACATAGATTAAAACAGGATTGACAGGAACAAAACAAAACAACAATCCTATGTCAGCCTTTGATGAAATAAGGCCCTGGAAGGACTAGATCAATAACAACCCAGACCTTATCGTGCTTACAGAGCAATTTGGGAAAATGTTACTTCTTCAGTGTGATCATGAAGGCAGGAGAAGCTGAAGTCAAAGCTTTCAGGTGGTCTCTGGAAGGTTCAAAATATTTTTGTTTACTTACAGAAGCCTCACCTGACATGGTTGTTTCATTTTATATGTGAATGTTCTTTAGTTTCAAATAAAAAGTTTGATGAAGCATACTAATGGTGGCACATCCTTTCCCCTCTCTTCTCCTTCTCTTTTGTGATATAGGAGCCTATCCCTATTCTTTCCATCTTATTTTCTCCTGTGATATCTAAATGTATGCTAAAGAAGTAATGTCCAGGAACACATTGGCTTTATTAACTGAGATATACTTTCATTTGGTAAGAAAAAGTATGGAAGAATTGATGGAAAATGCAGGGCTTGCAAGCAGATTTTAGTGGACATTCTGCATCCCATAAAATCTATGAGTGAATGAGACAGGGTGATTGCACAACATATGCCTCTCCTGGAAGTATGCCTATCTTGTTTTAAGACCTGTGAAGCAAATTATTCTTTCACACTGAGCTAAGGGGGATGGGGAATCGTGACCTCTGAGCCAAATATCCCCCCCTGCAGAAGATCCAGTGTGTCCCTCAGGACTCCCATTACTCCCCCCCCATGCTCCTGCACCTACCCACCCACTCCATTTTTCAATCTGAAAGCCTGTATCTCTCAATATGAGCCTGTTTGAGTCTTATGATCTTGTGGGGTGGGCTTTCCATCGTACTGCCCTCTCAAGTTTGCATGGTGAGGACACTGGAGAGAGCCTTCTTGGTGGCTACTCCTGGGCTTTTGAACTTTCCCTTGTGGGAGGTTCGGTCTGCCTCCTCTCTTATCTTTTCACTGGCAGGCACAGACCACCTTATTTAAGCAGTCCTTCAGCCATAGCTGACCAGGGTGCTGTGAATTGTAACTGAGTGTGCCGTTATTTTTAGTATGTAATCAGAAGGCAAATGCAACCCTCTTCCTGAACAAATCTTGCCAGGAAAACCCTTAAGAGTCTCCATAAGTCAGAAACTACTTGGATGCACACCACACACACACACACACACACACACAATGTGTATTTTATGTGTTAATTGTTTTAATTTTTAATGTCTTAAAAGCTGTGTTTTAATTGAATGTATCATTTAATACTTTTTGGTTTTTGTATTTCATATTGTTTTACATGTTTTGTTTTCATCTATATTTTAAGCTAATTTGAGATCTATTTGGGAGGAAATAATGTAAATAAATATAAAATATAAAAAGCTATCTTTTGATATATTGTAAAAAAAAAAAAGAAAAGAAAAAGCTGTTTTAGAGATATCCAATTCCAAACAGTCCAGACAAGAAGAAGTGATGCAGCTTCACTTCAGGTTATTCTAAACTGGTGGGTGTAATGGCACAGAGCAGGTAGGTAGGTATCTGGAAGAGCCAAAAATAGTTTGGTATGCCTCTCTGGGTTCTGGAGCATGCCTGCCTTGGCTGTGAGCTAATGCTAACACTTCTGTAGCCATGTGTAGCACTAACCCCAACTTAATGAAAAAAAGGTTGTTAAATTAGCTGTCTCAGAACAGTTTTGTAATAACATTCTTTAAGGACTGGTTGACTAAATTATTGTCAGAGACAGAAATGGGAAATGTTATTGAGAACAGTTTCACTGTTGTATGCCTCTTAACACCTTGACTTCAACCTTCATATTATGTAATTCTGCAAAAACACTTTAGACTAACTTTTTTTGGCTTTGTGTCTTGGCTTTTTCTGCTTTGGAGCAGAAGAATGTGAAAAAAATATATTTAAATAACTTCTGAGTGTAGGGTTTTTTTTTCTGACTGATGGATTGCAAAGTTTATAGGGATGGCAGTCTATGTGGCACATGAAGGAAAGAAAGCACTCTTGTCACCTATGGTGTAATACACCTTGAGATGTATCAGGTAATGCACGTAGAAGTGTCAATCAGCCGTACAGCCACAATCCAGCAGAGACTGAAGCAAGCCTGAGACCTTTAATACACTTTCCCAATGCTTTCTCACTTAACGTTCCCTTACGGTAACTTGATCAGCCTCCAACCTTCCAACAGCCAATCAGTTATAAACTGCTGTGAGTGAAAATGTGGGAACATTAACTTTTTATCCTCTTCAGGAACCTCAACCACATAATAACCGTTGCAGCTTTCAGAGACAAACTCTGAGAGGGGAGCACAAGAACTGCGGTTTTGAGTTTATGTTTTCAGCACTGCATATTTTTCAAGGCAGCTGAAGACTGCTGACTAGAGATGGGACAAATCCCGAATTTTCCAAATCCCTGGGAGGTTCTGCGAATTCACGAATCTCTTGAATCTTTTGAATCCTTTTTTACAAAAGGGTTTAAAAGGCAAGGGAAACAAAGCACTTCGACTGAAAAGTGTTTTGAAACAGAATTTGGCATCTTTGTTTAATGAAAAACAAATAATAGTTTTCACTTTCAGGAAAACATACCCATATACTTTTTATTAAGAATCGCATGTAATTTGGAAGTAGTCCAGATGTTGGAGGATGCTCGAGATGATGCTATCTCCTGGATTGACTATTACAAAATGAAACAGGAAAAAAAAAAGCAAGGATAATCTTGGGAAAAACACACTCTTTCAGCCTTAGCAAAACCCTAGGCAAAGGCAAACTTCCCTCTGAAGAAATCTGGCCAGGACAATTGTCATAGTTTTGCCTCAGGATCTCCTCAGATTGAAAATGACATGAAGGCCCTTTCTGCACGAACTGGAAAATGTGGATTATTAATCCTACATTTTCCTGCCTCTACACCAGCCTCTAGCCCAGTCTCAATTCTCTACCCTGATGTCCAGTCTCAAGTCCTAAAACAAGGAAGGCACTTAACAAAAACTAACACCAGCCTCTAGTCCAGTCTCAATCCCTACCCTCCAGTCTCAAGTCAAAAGGATAGGAAGAAGAGAATAATTTTACCTTGCAGAGGGAGGCAGCGGGAGCGAGCTTGATCCAGGACTCACATGCCAGCTCAGGCCTCCAGGCGTATAGGAAAGCGGCTCTCCGCCCTGCACGCCCTTGTGGGCCTGATCCGGGGCTCTCAGGCCAGCTCAGGCCCCGGGGCTTGCAGAGATTCAAAAGATCCGATTCGCCTGTTTTGACCTTGGGATTTGAATCCTCAAATCTCAAATCCATCCTGAGGATTCGCGGATTTGGTTGGCCGATCCCTACTGCTGACCAGCTATTTCACAAAATGTAATCAGGATAGAAAGACAGATATGAACTCACAGCTTACAGACATGACACTTGCTCATCTGAAAAACTCGAAAAGTATAAGTACTAGCTGACTAACTTGGGAAGTTGTCTCTGTGACTAGAAGTTCCATCCATTGATTGCAGTCCAAGATTATCTGTAACTATTAATTGACTATATTCCTAGATCATATCCATTTTAAATAATGTTTAGCTCAGATTAGTTCTGCTTCAAACTTTTTTGATCAAGTTTAAGTAGCCATTGGGAATAAGACTCTTGTGGAGGTTCTGGGATCTTCAGATTCCAATTCTGAATATCAACTCACATCCAGTTTTCCATCACTTGTTAACAATGTCATTTTGCATTGAGTGTAAAATGTTTCCCTGGACTTATCTGAAAAGCAGTACAAAAATGCTTTAGGCCAGACATTGCAGCAGGATTTTGCCCCCGCACCAACCTGGGTTCTCCATTGGCAATGTGATCAGAATAGCAAAAGAATTCCCCCTGGAGACAGAGAAAATTCATTTTCCTTGCAGAGAGAATTATGGAACTCTGCTTCTCTCTGTATGAAGGGAACGTCAGAAAGAGCAGAATAGGAAGCAACCTGGATTATAGTGAAGTCCCTGCCACCAACATTCTCTGGTTCATCAAGGGTCCTTTTGTGGTACACAATTAGAACACTATGATTCCACTTTAACTGCCATGGCAGCATCCCATGGAATCTTGGGGTGTGTATACTTTGATGAAACACTAGAGTTCTCTGAGAATTCTAAGTGCCCCTCACAAAACTGTAAACTCCATAGATTATAGCAGTATAGAGGAATTGTAGTATAACTATGTAGCATGAGATGGTCCCATGTTTTGCACAAATTACATAAACTACCAATTTGCCTAGGTAATCTATAGTAGTTACTACTTGGGTTGCCTTAAAAGGCACCAGGATGCCGGAAACAATATACAATCAAATCTTACTCTAAAAACAGAACATGCACAGAACTTTATATTTAAAAAGGTTGATTTTAAGTAAAGGGCATGACAAACTAACATAGTTTATAACTGTCCATTGGAAGTTCAATAAGGATGAAGGCAACCTGACTTACTTTGAAAGGAAATTCTTCTGTTTGTGTACATGTATCTGCCTTCAAGTTATCAGCTGATTTATGGCTGTCACAAGAATTTAACAGGGTTTTCTTAGGCAAGGAATAGAGGTGGTTTGCCAGTTCCTTCCTCTGAAATACAGCCTACAGCACCAGGTGTTTGCTGGTGGTCTCCCATCCAAATACTAACCAGGGCAGACCCTGCTTAGTTTTCAAGATCAGAGATGGGATCTGGTGAATGAGTGTTTAGACCTAGTGTTCTTTAACAGAAACAGAATTGGTGAGGTTGGTGAAGTTATAAGACTGAGGTTTTTCTGTAGCAGTGCAGAGGAGCTGCTACCTGGAAAGAAGAACCTTGTCTTGTGAACTCTCAAACCTAACTTCTTAGATTGGTGGGGCATGCAACAGGACTTTTATTGAAGATTTCAGTACTAAAGAGTCTCATATGGGATGAGACAGGCTTTCAAATATCCTGACTGAGCCATTTCTGTAAGTTACTATGTACCAGATATCTGGAACAAAGTGGCATATAGCCTTTGTGATGAGAATCTTGATTTTATAAAAAAAGTAGTACTGAATGAATCATGCCTAATTTGTCATGAAGGATCCAGCTTTACTTTTTGTGAACATTATCCATGCTGATAGAACATAACTAAGAAGAATGATAGGTGAAAGTAAAAATGTGTTGTTATTATTATGCGTCTTCTAGTTGTTTCTGACTTATGGAGCCCTCTAAGCAGCAGAGGTGTATTTAGTGCGAACAGCACCTAGGGCAAGTGTGAAATTTGTGCCTCTTTCTCTGGAGCTGCTCTTCCTCCCTCCCCCTCCTCTGCCATTCAATGTTCCAGCACAGCTTTTTTGTGCCCCACTGGCACCGGCACCCAGGGCACATACCCTACATGCACCACCCTAGATATGCCTCTGCTAAGGAGACTCTACCACAGGGTTTTCTTGGCAAAGTTTGTTCAAATGGGGTTTTCCTTTGCCTTCACCTTCCTCTGAGGTTGTTCTGACCTGTTATTAAATTAAGAAATGAGCAGAAAGAGAGTTGGAGTGAGTGAATCCAACAATGGGATACAAAGTCTAAGGGGAAACTGGAAAAAAAGAGCTGCAGATTGTTATCCCTGTTCAATCACACACTGCAAGCAAACTCCTTCTTGCTAGTTTCTCAGTTTATTCACATGGCCTATCAAATGTGCCTTTGTGTCCACTCAGTACATGGGACTTACTCCCCATGCAAGTATGTATAAGATCATACTTATAAGTCACTGGAAAGCTAAAAGAAAATCTCTCACTGGGTGACCATATGGGCATGTGTGTAAAAGAAATTATACTTTCCATTAAATCCCACATGTCTATGACAGTCTGCTCTTTAATTAGTTCTGTGAATTATTTCCTCTTTTCTACAAACTTTATGTGAAGGTGATTGCTGTGCCAGTGGACACCAAAGCAGTGAGCACTGTCAAATGGAAGGAATAATTTCGAAAGGAATTGTAATGACTTCATAAAGAGCATCTCCTCTGAATTTTAAGCTACTGGGACATCTGTTTCATAGTTAATAATATCTGATAAAGAACTTCACGTTTTTATAGTCACACCTGGATTAATAGTTTGTAAAAATATTATCTCCTTGTAAATGGAAAGATAAGTAGGAATTCATTCAGTAATATTCTCTTAGAATACAGGCATGGACCTTGTTGAGTTGCAAATGGTCTCTCATTGGCACTTAGCTCCCAACATGGTTAATTAAGCAGACTTGGCCACTGTGGAGAGCTGAGTTGTTTGCCCATTAAATCAGAGGTCCGGTCATTCAGTAGTAGGATGAAGGACAAACATGAATTCTTAACAACTTTAGCTCCTCCAAGCTCTAACTGAAGCCAAATTATTAGATGTCAGTCACCTAACAATCAATTTTTCATTTATAATAAGATAATCAGTTTGCAGCCTTGGCAACTTTTCCAAAGAGGAAATGGTTATAGAGTGTAAGTTTTTTTTTTTAAAGCAAGTATGAATGTCCTTGAACACAATACTTGCTGCGTATCAGAACATAACACCAACCTTACAGTGATTCAGAAGCAGCAACCATTTCAGTCTTGAAGACTGCAGAAGGTGCTGTGACAAAGATTTATGCATGCACCTTGTTCCTATGTATTACAAATTTCTGTAATACAAGGTGGGCAGTGGGCCAGAATAGAACTTCTTTCAAAAACGGCATTTTTCCATATTTGTGAATGTGTGATGAAGCAACTTTTTAATGGATACCCAACCCATTCTAGGTAGTCAGAAGGTAACATAGTACAACAGGAGCTGGCAACTTGTGACCTTCCATAGGGCCATGCCCCCTGATGTCTCCATGCAAACATCCCCCCCAGTTCTCTGGAAATTGTAAGTGCCTGTTGTAAATAAAATTTTGTGGATGGAGCCTGTCTAACCCTTACTGTGCTCTCATTTTTTGCTTGCTCCTACCCTTTTTAAAAAACTTTTTGGAGAAGAAGCAAACTGTTATGATAGGAATTATAACAACATTTGCATATGATATCCAGACTTCTAGAGGCTACCCATCCCTGCTCTAGATGTGTGGGAACATAAATGCAAAAATTTCAGACATGAATATAGTCCAAACAGTGGTTCAGGAGAATGGTAATCCATTCAAGTGAATTCCTTTATCCTACAGTTTTCACATCATGTGAGATTATTTCATCTTGGTTGTTGTTGTAAGACAGCCCTATCATGGAGTTTTCTTGGCAAGATTTGTTCAAAAGGGGTTTGCTTTTGCCTCCTTCTAGTCTGAGAGTGTGACTTGCCCAAGGTCACCCAGTAGGTTTTCATGACCAAGTGGGGATTCACAGCCTGTTCTCCAGAGTCATAGTCCAATGCTCAAATGACTACACCATGCTGGCTCTCTCTCTGCACCATGCAGGTTTTCAAAAAGAATATGTCAGAAGTGGGATTTGAACCCAAGCCTCCATTCAGAGACCAGAACACCTAACAAAGGGAAAGGGAGAACCTTCAGTCTGACACTTTAGACCAGTGGTTCTCAACCTGGGGTCTTTCAGGTGTTTCATACCCTGAGTCCCAGAAGTCTCAGCTGGCATAGCTAATTGTCAGGAATTCTGGGTCAAAGCCCAAAGCAGCTGGAGGACCAAAGGTTGAGAACCACTGCTTTAGACCATTTGGTTATCCTAACACTAAACAGCCAGTCCAAATCCAGGCAGGATAATACAGGGTTTCTAGACCCATTCCAAACCAGCTTCAGAGCAGGATATGGAGTTGAGACTGTTATGGTCACCTTAGTGGATGATCTTCACCTTAGCACTGATGGAGGAGTGTGTCCCTATTGATGCTTTTGGACCTCTCAGTTGCATTCAGTACCATTGACCATGGTATCCTTCTGCAGTGCCTGAGGAGTTTGGGAATTGGGGCACTGTGCTTCAGTGATTCTGGTCCTATTTCTCAGGTAGGTTCCAGATGGTGGTGCTTGGGAACAGCTGCTCTTCAAAAAAGAAACTCTTCTTTGGCATACCACAAGGTATCCTCAGTGCTCTTTAACAGCTACATGAAACTGCTGGGAAAGATCACCAGTATGCCAATGACACCCATATATACCTTTCTATGCCTTAAGGATAGTGTGTCTTCTCAAAAGGACACAGGAGGAGGTGCCTGAATGAATGCCTGAGTGAATGACCTAGATGAGAAAAAAAACAAACTGAACTGAATCCAGCCAAGATTGAGGTGCTTACTGTTAAGAGTCCTAACCTGGGTTTGGATGTGTGTCAACCAGTCCTGGATGGAGTTATACTTCTCATGAAAGACTTTGTTTGCATCGTGGGGGTGCTTCTGTATCTGTTGCTCCCAAAGACAGCCCAGATAGATGATGATGGCCAGGAGCACTTACTATCAGCTTCAGCTGATACGCCAGCTGTGGAGCTAGAGCTAGAGGACCTAAAGATGGTAAGTAGTGCACACACTTGTAACTTCAAGGCTGGACTTCTGTAATATGCTATACACTGGCCTACCTCTCTACCATGTTCTGATACTTTAATTAGTACAAAATATGCCAGCCAGATTGGTTATTGGTGCATCTAGGAGTGACCATATTACACTTCAATTAAAATCACTCCACTGGCTGCCAGTTAGCTTCCAGGCAAGGTAAAAAGTGTTGGTTGCCCTACACGGTTTGGGTCAAGATTACCTATGGGATTGGCTTATCCCATGTAATCTGCCCTGTATGCTTGGGTTTTATGGAGGATATTTACTTCAGTTAGCCAGGACTAGGTTGGCCACTGCTGACCAGAAGACTTTCTCATCAGCCACCCCCAATGTCACAAAATAGTTGCACACAATTCAATGCACTAGAACTCTAAAATTCTTCTTCAGATTAGATGTTAAATTTGGGAAATGGAAGTTGGGGAGAATGGGTGTGATTTTTTTTAAAAAAAATAATGTACAGATTGTAATAGTCCTGAGATGGAACAAAATTAGCTCAATCAGAACTGAGCATATTAAAGGGCCACAAAATGCTGGATGGTTTCAGAGCATGCAAAAGTTACTTTTTTGAACCACCATTCTCAGAAGGCCCATTGGCCGGTGATTCAAAGAGTTGTGGTTAAAATGATCACTTTTCCAGGCTCTTATTTCTGTGGTACCCAAATGACTCTTGCAGAGTCATTTCAAGGTTGTTATAATGATCCACAGTAACAACAGCCTCTAGAGTCAGACCGACAGTCATTCGACATTGATTAAGCCATTTCTAATGGACACTAAAAATTAAATGCCACTTTTTCACTGAGTTCTTTACAACACATGAAGGGAAATGGGCAATGAAAGACCATGTAAATAATGCTTTATTATTACAGAGGTCATGTCAATCTTAAGTGTTTTAGTAGATTAGCTTTCAGATCACACCCTGACATCAAATGGACTAGCTGTTGGATGAAATTGATGGGGTACTTCTCTAGACTTGATGAACATTCAAATTCAAGAATCTTTGCAGCAATCTTATACCTACTTATTCAGGTATGAATCTCATAAAACACATTTAAAACACATTCCATAGCATTCCATTGAGATAATTCTTCCTTTTGTTATTTCTTTTAAAATAGGATACCTGGAACCTTTTCACACTACCCAATTATCAAGCTTTGATTCCACTTTAACTGTCATGGTAGGTAATAATGACTCTCCAAATGCTAATGAACCAGCATTTTCATCATCTCAAGCGAGTTTACCTAATAGTGAAGGATTATGGGAATTTCTGCCGAAATCTTTTAGAGATCCACGTTTGCTTTTATTATTTTTATTAAGTGACATCAAGTTGGCTTCAACTCATGGTGATCCTATGAATGAGAGACTTCTAAGAGTCCTAGTCATCAACAACCTGTTCAGATCTTTCAAACTTTTTGAGTCTATTCACCTATACTTCCTCTTTTCCTACTGCCTTCACCTTTACCTAGCATCACTGTCTTTTCCAGTGAGCCATGCCTTCCAGAGATTCAACACAGTTGCTTGCCTCCTAGTCCAACATTTGTATTTATGAGGATCAAGGGCACTGCAGCTTGATGTCTTGGATTTCATGCACTGAAAAGCAGGAAGCTAGCTTTAGGGGGTAGGGGGTGGAAGCAAGTCACATGGCATACAGAACTCTATCCATTTGTGCCCTTCAGTATCTGCCACCTGAGGCAGCTGCCTCATTCTGCCTAATGGTAGAGCCAGTCTTGGTATGAATTTGTCCTTGACCTTAAGAGTGACAGCATAGATTAGTATTGCAGCTGGTGCCACATAAGTATTAGCCAGTTAAGAATCTTTTCTGGTTGTAGAAGATAAGAGGCAAGAGCTGAAATATGTTGCAGATAGTCTAACAGATTCTTCTAGATTTGCTCAAACATTCTGGCCTTCCTGGATGCCAAAGGAAAATAATAGATCTCTCTCAGATTGTTTTCTAAATCCTTCAGCAAAAATGACAGGTAAAGACACATAAAACTCATGATATTGCTTTTAATGATACCAAAGGCTTATTCTTTAAGTCTGGCAGCCAGATATTGCCAGATTATAGTGATATATCATTACACTGTAGATAACTTTGGATCCTGCTTTTTACATGTTTTGTTCTTCATTATCAGTGCCTTGCACACATTAAAACACTTCTAAAGTTTGGCAATGCAATCACACATTTTAAAGTGCATTCCCCACAAAGGTAAGGAATAGATTTAGTAAAAATAGAGAGGTAGTGGCAAATTCAAGGAAAAATTGTAGCTTTTTAAAATTATGTGTTCATAATACCCTAGCTCTTTCCTATTCAAGTACACCCATGTCATTTTAGTTATATTCCACTATTCTTCAATGGGTCTCAGCATGGACTAAATCTCTTTTAAGCCCATGAAAAGAGTTTGGCTGAAAGAAGTTGATTGGTTGTCCCGAAGAGAAAGCTTTACTTCACTAGGGTTTGTGAGACCCAGGCCCAGTTTCCCACAAAGCCATGAAATTCAAAGGGCAAGTGATAAACTCTCTTGAGCCATTTCCATACTAGACTGTTATAGCGCTATGATTCCACTTTCAACATCCTATGGAATCCTGGGGTTTGCAGTTTTGGGAGGGGCCGGCCACCCCCTCCCAAAACTGCAAACCCCAGGATTCCATAGGATGTTGAAAGTGGAATCATAGCGCTATAACAGTCTAGTACGGAAATGGCTTTGGTCTGCCCTAGTTCACAGGATTGTTGCGAGGACAGCAGAGGGTGAGGGAGAACCATCCACACTACTTCCTCATTGGAACAAGTAGAAATAGAACTAACAAATAACAATCATTATATGAACTGCATGGCCTGAAGAGGGATTCAGACCTAAGTCTCTTCTTTATGGTGCAGCTAATATACAGTTGGCCCTCTACATCTGTGGATTTCACTTTTGCAGATTTAATTAGTCATGGATTATTTGCTGCTGCTTCCTCTGCTGCGCTATGCCATTTTTAATAGGGATTGCAAGCCTTAATAGAGACTACAAACCTCATGAGACTGAGATACTGTGAACAATGCTTGTAAGTCCTTATTAAAAATGGTGTAGGGCAAAAAGCCCCACCAGCTGCCCACTTCTGCCTTCTGAAGGAACCCCAATGCCTTGAAGTCTTCCACAGTGGTTTGAATATGTGGATCATAATATTTTTGTGTTAAATCTGGTTGGGAGGCAGTAGAATTATTTGTGTTTTTTCCACTTTTGTATGGGTCTTGTATCCCTAGACCTACTGAATGTGGAGGGATGACTGTACTTAGACCCACAGCAATCAACTGGATTAACAGTGCCACCTTTTTTCACTTTATAAGTAAGTCAGAGCTTGCCAAACTGTGTGTTGTAACATGTTAGTGTGTCGGCTGCAGTGTGTAGGTGTGCTGTGTGAATTTAGTGGATAGAGATGTTGCCTCTTTCGCTGAGGGCCAGGCCCAAGTGCTGCTGTCACCCCAGGCTGAGGAAACCCCGGCAAGGGCAGTGGCAGTGGGGGCCCAGGAGTGAGTGGAAGGGCTTCTCCTCATGCTACCCTGGGCTGATGAAGATGGTGGCAGGCCAGGCTCGAGTGGAGGGGCTGCCTCCACTTACTGAATTATTCACTGAACTACTATGGCCATTTCCACACTAGCCTGTTATAGTGCAATGATGAGTAGGCAGCTGGTGGGGCTGCAGAATTTCCTGACAGTCAGGGCTGTCCGGCAGTGGAATATGCTGCCTCGGAGTGTAGTGGAGTCTCCTTCCTTGGAGGTTTTTAAGCAGAGGCTGTCGGGAGTGCTTTGAGGGTGTTCCTGCATGGCAGGGGCTTGGACTGGATGGCCCCTGTGGTCTCTTCCAACTCTACATTTCTATGATTCTATGAGTCCACTTTCAACATCCTCTGGAATCCTGGGATTTGCAGTTTTGGAAACTGCAAACCCCAGGATTCCAGAGGATGTTGAAAGTGGAATCATCGTGCTATAACAGGCTAGTGCGGAAATGACCTATGTCATGAAATGATGTATGTCTAATAAGTGTGTCACAAACATGAAAAGTTTGGAAAGCTCTGAAGTAAGTGTTACTATATTGAAGCCTGAATGCAACTGTTACTCCCAGTGCATCTATACAACTGATAGAAACCCCTCAAATCTATAGAATTTAAGTAACTGCTGACTTAACAAGTTTCCACTGATTTAGAATTTCTTCCCAGGTCACAGTTCCTGCTGACTGAAACCAGTGTAGCAGTGGCCTTAAATAAATCTACATGAACTTGTTGGAAAATGTCTGTGAATCTAGTTCGGCAGTCATTCAGCAGTAGAGAAACGCTCAGAAGCACCAGTTGGCAATGTTGGCAATGCAGCTGAGGATTTAAATATATCAAAGATTTCGGTATTTTCATGAAAATATCAGATTTCTTTCGAAGTGAATAAATTCAGGTGTTACCAAGGCAGGTGCTCTGTGATGTTCCCATTGTGCCATTTTGTCATGTGACTATATTCCATTTTTATCTAAATATATAATTATCCATTGTCCTAAATCCTGTTTAAAAAGTCATTTCTACTGGAAACAGATTTTAGGACGACAAAGGCTGTCCTCTGAACTTTATTATTCTTTTCTTTAATCTAAAAGCTTGATTTCCCCAGTGTCTTTGTGCACAACCCAGAATGATTTCATTTCAAACTTCTTTATAGAATTTTGTACTGGTGATTATGCCATCCTATTGTTCTTCATGCTGCCTCTTATGGTAGTCATAGAAAATTGAATGTGGATTAAAACAATAATAATATTCTAATCTACTTGCTTTTTAAAACTGTAAAGCTTTAAGGGAGGCCAATATTTATCACCAAAGCTCTCATAACTTTGGAAATTAAATATTATAAGCCAGGGCTGTGGAATCTCAAGATGTTGACTCCAGTTCCCATCAGATCCAGCCAGCCTGGCCAATGGTTGAGGAATTACTGGAGTTGCTGTTCATTTTCCTCTGGGGACTACAGTTTCCTCAGTCCGGTTCTAAACCAACTTGTGTAGACATTTTGTAAATTTCTATTTTTCTGGAATCTGTCATAACTCCTATGAGTGGAAGTTGCAGACCCTTCAGCAAATAGTGTCCCCCAGGAACTGCATCAGTTTAGAGCAGAGCTTTCCAAACTTTTCATGTTGGTGACACACTTTTTAGACATGCATTATTTCGCAACACAGTAATTCAATAAGTAATTCAGTAAATGGAGGCAGTCCCTCCACCTGAGCCTGGCCCACCACTGCCACGACCCTTGCCAGAATCTTTCTCGGCCTGGAGAGGTAGGCCTCCACCTGGACCTGGACACTACAGCTGCAGGAGAGGCAGCTCCTCCACCTGTTACATTCACATGACACACCTACACACTGCAGCTGACACACTAGCGTGTCACAACACACAGTTTGGAAAGCTCTGGTCTTAGGATCTAGAGCAGTTTGATCTGCAGGACAGACAGAGGGAAAAGAAAGGAGCTCCTTATAAGAATCAGAGTGAGAACAATCCCTGAGCCCCTGAGAGCATTGGTACCTGAAAAATAGGAATGCAAATTCTGGTTTGGTTCACTTTTTCTAGGTAGACAAGACAACGAAAAAACATTTTTGCATGATTCTGTAAAATGCACAAAATGGAAAGGCGTGATAAATATTGTTTTGTTGCATAGACTAACAAAGGTATGGTCAGATGGATTATTTGTGTCCTTGTGATCAATTGTCCTGTCCTTTTGTGCTTGCTGTGCCTCTGTGCTTAATTTCACAATAGGAAACCAGTTTTAGGCAGAGACATTCTAAAGAAATTGTGGGAAACATAACTCTGCAATAGAGGGAGTGTGGCAGTCCAATAACATGCTGGAGCCAAGATCTCTTATACGTACTGGAGAAAGAACAACAAACAGTCTTGGTGGAAAGTGAGATTATGGCAAGATTTTTCTTCGTCCCATCCCTGATGAAGACACAGACCAGAATCTTCATGCTCAGAGAATGTCCCCAGCTACACCAAGGGAGTCCTCATGACTAAATAGCTCCTTTGAATCTAGCAGTAACATCTTCCAGAAGTCTATCATACACTGTATTTGAACCTGCAATCAGGCTCATGCAGTTTAGAACACTTCAGCATTAGGCTAGAGGGGTTTCTGGATTAATATAGGCTCTGCATTTTCCTTTGAGGCACTCTGCTGGAAACTCTGTAAGTGATCTTGGGCTGCCTCTACTTCTTGCTTGCTTTTGACTATGGCTACATTCTGCAACCTTGGAAATGATTTGCAAGGTTTCTGGTTTTGTTTTTTGCCTATTTCTTGGATAGCCAGCATGGTATAATGTATTGGGCTAGGATTCTGGGAGACCAGGGTTCATATCTCAGCTCAGCCATGGGAATCTACTGGGTCACTTTGGCCAAGTCACACTCTCTCAGCTTTGGAGGAAGGCAATGGCAAACCCTCTCTGAAAAAAATCTTGCCATGAAAATCCCATGACAGGGTTGCCATAAATCAGAAATGCATACAACAGCAATAAATATTTCTTGGGCTATTCCAGGCTGGTCCAAAGAAAGATCAATTTTTGAAGTTTGCTCATTGCTTTTTGCTCGTTATTGTTGCCCCCACACCCACTGGTTCCATTTTTTCCAGCACTTGTTTATAGCAATTTCTTGGATTTGTATTCGAGCTCTTGCAAATTTCTTTTTTTTTAAATTGGGGCCTAGTTTCCTAAAGTAGTGCTTGGTTTGAAGGGGAAAATTTTATCCTTTCTGATATTTTATTTTATTTTATTTTATTTTATAAGTTATAGTCCTTTAGTGAAAAGGGGGCAATATACTGATCACTTGATGCATTTTAACTCTAAAAAATATTTAAGAAGTGGGGAGAAAAAAGGAATGAAGGATTCTTTTTCTTCTGAATCTTCTGATTAAGAATGAAAAAGAAGCTCATCTCCAGATAGAAATAAAATGATGCAACTGGGGTTGGGAGTTGCCAGAAAAGTCTGGAATAGTATAAACATTGTTTGGATATTTTTTTAAGAAAAAACCTCAATAACTACAGCAACAAATACGACAATCTCCCAAGACATTTGTCACATCTGGAGGAATCCTTGTATGGACTGCACTGTGAGACTTTCACATTGAACCTGGAGCATAGAATCATAAAGCTGGAAAAGACCACAAGGGCCATTGACCACTTGGATCTTGCAACTTTGTGTTAGCTAACATTATTGGACCTCATATCTTCAGCCAGCCTACACCCTGAATGGTTGCATACCATCCTTGGCTTACATTCGGTTCATGTTCTTAGGAAAACAGGACAACAACAACCTTGTCTATTTCAATATTTATAGCAGACCTAAAAAAATGGGGCTTCTGAATAGCATTCATTTTATTTTTGTTCTATTCAGCTAGAACAAAATTCATAGAATTTATGAACAGCTCTTGGATCTGGCTCACAGATAGGAAAATCAAGGAGAAACATATTTTACAAGAGTTATTAGAGCTCAAAATAGTACTTTTTGGACAGCAACTCCCAAACTGAGGACCTGGTGACTGTTTTTTTTTTTATATATAACTTTTCCAAGCAGTACCACTTACTGTAACTTAATAGAATTTCAAAGCATATACTTTAATACATATTACAATACAAAAGATATTGAAAAACAATTTGAAAGCACTAAGTTTTAAAGATAGACCAACAACCATGTGGTTTGTGAATAATAGCAGTACTAAAATACACCAGCCACATGGTTAATAACTAATAACATGTTTAGATGAGCTGTTCAGTCCCCTACTGAATGCCCCTACTAGAATGACTTACAATTAGTTGATCTCTAGCATTTGATGGTCTCTAACTATCTGCTAAGATGGGGAGGGGGGACTTGGCAAAGTTAAATATCACAGTTGCCCAGGCAGATTGAAGTTGAAGAGGTGTTTGGTTAAGATGCTGCCAAGTTCTGCCAGCAAAATAAAACAGGGGCAAAACTGCTAAAGCTGAATAATTTGAAACCTGATGGTAGGGTGATTGTATTTAAACAGAAACCATTCAGTACTCGTCCTCTTTGTCCCCCACCCCACGTGTAATGTTTACGGACCCTGGAATAGTTAGGCATATAGGCTTTGCTGTTGGTTGCATTTGTTACATATAACTCTTTTATTATATTGCTACATTTAAGGATATTTATTAATGCAGGTGTTGCTCTTAGCTTATACACATTTTAAAGTCTTAGACCTGGAAGCTTCACAGACTGTCCTTGGCACTTCAAACAGAAAAAGAAAATCAGCAGCAGTAATTTTGTTCTAAAAAGGAGACAACATGAGTTGAAAGAAAATAAATAAATATACACTATGATTGTGTAATAATGTTGTTGGGACACATTCCATCAGCCTGCCACTAAACATTCAACTGTGGTCAACTTGTATTTGAGATTTTGTAAGGTCAATCTTATACCCAAAGTTATACCAAATAACCTTATACCAAATAAATAATAATAAATAAATAATAAATCACCTTATACCAAATAACCTTATACCAAAGAACATTCAAGCATTCTTCAGACTAACAATTGATTTTCTGAAGATTTCCAAGTACAAATACAGTGTTATCTTGTGATTTCAGCAAGGTGTTTTGTTTTGTTTTGCCTAAATGTATTTTATTCTTCATTTCAGCAAGAGTTATTTTTTTCCTCACGTGAATGTATTTTCTCAGGATATACTATTAACTTATATTTAATGGAATAAAAAGTTTTCTTTGTATTAGCAAACTAAGAAAGAAAACATAATCTCTGTGACCATAATCTCTGTATTTTATTTTGGATACATCTCACTCTAGATTTTTTTTAAAAAAAATTAAATTAAATTGAACAGTCATTCTTTGTTCCATGCCAACCATCTCCTGCTCATGCTTGAGCATAATCAATATACTGTCTTACATGTATATTTAAGGACAAGGCAGACATGATGCATGAAATCTGTCTTATTCTTTGAGTTTCTGTTATAGTAACTAACTATCAGATTTATGGAGCTGTTACTTGTACTTTGAAGACTGAGAGAAAGGGAGAGCATCAGTAAATATGCTCTCCACATCCCATTTTGGAGCTAGGAGAGCTTAGGGAAGGGTAGGAATTTACTCCCTTGTAAGGGTAATTGAGCAAAGTGTTATAATTCCTTTCCCTGATGACACTTTCCCGATCCTCAAAACACCCACATTACTGGAGGTGATTCCTACATTGCACCTTCCATGTTAAGTTTAGCTGGTTTTGTGCACCAAACTTGGTAGGTTTTCTGCATGAATTTGTAACTCAGGCCATTTCCTCATGACCGTGCTTTTCCACATCCCAGATCCAGAAGGGAGCGTGTCAGCAATGCTCCCCTCTGCACCTGCTCTGTCCATGTGGAAGGGAATGCAATGGCACCACTCCTTACTTCTGCAGTGCAGCCGGGCATTTTCCATTGCTGCAGTATGGAAGGAAGTGACACCATTGCACTTCCACAGCTTCCACATGGCTGGGAACACCGGGAGCGCCACACGATAGCAGGCACAAAAAAGTTTTTGCCCACTTTGCAAAATCTACATGAGCATGACCCTTGGGGATGGGATGGCAGCAGGCCAGTGATGGCATCATTCAGAAGCATGACCTGCTGACTGCTGCCATGTTGTCCTAGAAGCGGTTCAGCCCCATTGTGCAGAAATGGCATCAGTAACAAGGTAACAGAGGATTAGTCTAATAATATCCAATAATAATATAGTAACATAATAACATATTATAATATTTATATTATAATTAGTCTAGTAATTTATATTATATTATAATTAGTCTAATAATATACTATGTAGACTTTAATTACAAAGACCCAGCATGGCATAGTGGTTTGAGTGTTGGACTAGGATTGTGGGAGACCAGGTTCCCTCCATAGCCATGGAAATCCACTGGGTGATCTTGGGCAAGTTGCATACTTTCAGCCTCAGAGGAAGGAAATGGCAAATCTCTGAATAAAGTTTGGCCCTTTCCACACGTGAAGGAAAAAAAACGTCCTGAGACGTCCTGAAACGGAGCTTACCTGAAACCCGGTAAGTCCGTTGCCATGTGGAGCAGCATGTTTTTGCTGCTCCACACTCCTTGGCGTCCCGCGTCGTCCTGCGGCGCCCAAAATGGCAGCTTACGACTGGCGGAGGCTCTCCACCAACCAGAAAAGCTCGCCAGTCGGAAAGCCCGCCCCCGGCAGATCTGCAGGCACGCCCTTGCGTGCGCCTGCAAATCTACACTGGGGCGCTGTGACGGAGCTGCACGGGGCTGCACGATCGTTCTTTTTAAAAACCACACGAAAAGTGGTTTTTAAAAAGCACGCGGCAGTGCCACATCCGGTCACCCTAGCGTGGATTGGGGTGTGGAATTACACTAAAGTAATCCGCCCCAATCCATTTTACAGTGTAGAGGTCAGAGGTCGCGCTACACCATTTTAATACCCTCATGTGGAAAGGGCCTTAGTCAAGAAATCGCTAGGAAAGAGTTGCCATAAGATGGAGTTGACTTGGAGGCATAGAAGAAGAAGAAGGAGGAGGAGGAGGAGGAGGAGGATCTTAGGGAACAACAGGAACTACTCTGAACTTTGGTCCAGTCCATCTGTGGAAAAGGCTGCTGGATAAGGTAGAAGCTTTCCTGCTCCTCCAAAATAATTAGGAAAGATTTGCAATGTGTTGAAATACTTAATGGTGGCATAATGGAAAAAGTACAAAATAGGCAGCTGCCAAAAAATGTGAAGATCATACCCCTTGCAAAACTCTTCAACCAACCAGGTATATTTGATTTTAGGGTGAAAATTCTGTTTTAAGAGTTGCTTCTTTAATTATGCCTTATTATAAAAAACAGGAGGAAATTGTATGAAGAACTTCTAAATCAACATTTGCAAGGCATTTACTAACGCCACCTTTCTCCACTGTGGAGATTAAACAGTTTTGGGGGGACTGTTATAAAAGAATGCAGTAGTGGTCTAATTAGTTCCTGACTACTTGTTCAGCCAAAAAAGACTTGTATGGTATGACCATTATTCACCCACTATCTATGGTTTTGAAGCAGGAGACCCCTCATTCTGCCATGGTAAGATGCTCCCTCTTTAGGGACTATGGCCCTCCCCTTTCATGAGTCCAGCTTCCTTGTCAGCAGTTGCTTAGTCCAGGAAAGAAAGTGAAATGTAAGCTTCACTACCTTTTTCTTTTATTTTGCTTCACTGGAAGTAAATTCTTCTTCAGGCAGGGAAAGGTCAAGTAGGACCCGTTGATAATAACACAGAGGAACAATTGTTTACTTAGTATCAGCAGCAGTAGTTTGATTTCCCCCCCTCTATAACGCTTCTTTCAATATTCTTCCACCTGTTCACAACCTGTTTTTTTTCACTCTGCAGAATTATAGCACTACTATTCCATTTTATTCCTTGCCATACTTGCATCCTTTGGAATGGTTTGTAATTTGGTGACATACTAGAGCTTTCTGGCAAAAAATTCTAGGTACCCTTCCCTAAATTACAAATCTGAGGATTCTATCAGGTGAAACCTGATAGTGAAATCATAGTGCTATAACTCTGTAGTGTGAAAGGCAGAGGCGGATCCAGGATGGGGCAACTGGGGCTTGTCCCCAGGCACCAATGTTGGAGGGGAGCAAAAAGAGGAACCACCTGCTTGGCCCCCTCCCCCACCACACACCCCTCCCCCACCCACCGCTTCTCACCTTGCTCCTGTCTGTCACTTGCCCCTCCTCCACCTGCCACTGCTCACCCCTCCCCCTCCACCCCTCCCTCCTCCCTGCATGCTTGCCTCTCCCCCGCCTGTTGGTCACCGCTCCCCCACTTGCCAGCACTTGCCTTGCTCCTGCCTGCTGATTGCCCTTCCTCCCACCACTCGCCCCTCCCTATGCGCTCCCCCTCCCCCCACTCACCCCTCCCCTGTGTGCTCACTCCTCCCCACTACCACTTGCCCCTTCCACTACTGGCTGCTCACCCACTCACTCACCCTTCCCCCACTGCTGTTCATCCCTCCCCCATGCACTCGCCTGCCCCCACCCGCTGCGGCTCACTCTGCTCCCTTGTCCTGGGGCTGTTGAGCCTTGGTACACCACTGGTGAAAGGGCCCCTGGTCTGCCTGGACAGAAATAAAAGTCATTAAGATCTCGAGATATAAGGAGATTGCCCCTCTCTCCTACAACTAATTAAAACAAGCTATTCTTAACATACCAAAGCTACAGTCCTATTCCTGTTCCCCCTCCTCCTCCTTAGTTTCCTTTCAAATTCTTTTTTTATTTTCTAAAAAGTTTTTCTTTATACATTTTCCTGTGATTCATAAAACATCAACTGAATACTAAGGACGTTTGAACTGAAGAAATGTGCTTTAGGAAATATAAAAATAAAAATGTTCCTAATTAATGCAATGTGCCCAAGTTACTTTGGCCCTTTTCACACGGGGAGGAAGAAACAGGGGGAAACGTGCTGAAACAGAGCTTACCTGAAACCGGGTAAGTCTATCGCCACGTGGAGCAGCGTGAGTTCACTGCTCCACACTCCTCGGCATCCTGCGGTGTCCAAAATGGCAGCTTACGACTGGAGGAGGCTCTCCACCAACCGGAGAAGCTCGCTAGCCGGAAAGCCTGCCCCCGGCAGATCTGCAGGTACGCACTTGCGCGCGCCTGCAAATCTACACCGGGCGCTGTGACGGGGCTGCACGCGGTTGCATGCCCCGTGCTTTTTAAAAACCTCCTGAAAAGTGGTTTTAAAAAGCACGCAGCGCCACCACTTCCGGTCGCCCTAGCACAGATTGGGGTGTGGAACTACACTAAAGTAGTCCGCCCCAATCCACTTTATGGTGTAGATGACCTCCGTCAGAGGTCGCGCTACACCGTTTTATTACCCCCGTGTGGAAAGGGCCTTTGTTGCTGTTAGTCTTTCTCACCTGATTTTTAAAAATCCTAGAATACTCTTCAACCTCCCTTAGGGTCCACAGGACAATACATTTAGAAGAAAAGAGCTCCTATGCTGTCAACTTCACTCTGTTCCTTTGCAAAGATTTTGAAGTACTGATAAAAGATAGTGACAAACTCCCCGTGCCCGAGCCAGGTGCCCCAAGGAACCCCCATTGGTGCCATTGGTGCACAGAGAGGGTGCCAGTGCAGAAGCCACCAAATGTAGCAACAGTAGGAATGTATCTGTTGAGTTCATGAACCATGGATGTTTCTCTGTCATTCCTCACAACCATCTGTTGCTCCTTCAGTTGTTTAGCGACATCTTTGGCAGAAGAGCCAGAGACTTCAATCCAAGTTTTAGATAAGAAAGCACAAGGGCCCAATATAAACACAGGGAGCCTGCTAATCTGCCTGCTAATCATCATTTAGTTTTTTGTCACTAGGTTGATAATTCTTCTCTTGGATTAACTTTCAGATTCTTTTTTAAAGGACTGGGTTCAAATTACCTCTTAATTATTAAGCTCTCTGGAAGACTTTGATCCAATGATCTTCCTTCTTTCTCTGTTCAGCCTGCTGTTGGTGTAGGTCTATCATCTGACATAGAAGGCAGAAGTCATGTCTACTGGTATGCATTTCTTAGAGAAAGAGCAGGATGAAAATACACAGGTAACACCAGAGCAAAACAAGTGCTTCCCTAATGCATACCTAGCCTCCATCCCTAGATTCCTCTCCGTGCTAAACTCCTGTAGAAATATCTCCACCAAAGTCGACAGGATTTTCCATCGGTTTCAGATTTCTGCAATGGCCAAGAGCTAAATGGGATAAAATTAGTCTGACATATAATTGGATTGAGAATATTAATAGAAATATACCATTATTTCTCTTTTCTTAAATATAAGGATGATGTTCCCCTTCCTCCCTCCGCAAATTTGCTCTCCCATATTTTCCCCTGGTGTGCTCTCTAAAAATGTACTAAATAATATATTAAATCAATAATATGTTCAGTCTTCTAACAGCTGTCTATTACTACTCTCTTCTGATCTGTCATCAAAATCTCCAATTCAGTGCTTGTAATAACTTAAACATGTTCCATGTTTTACAATTTATTTCCTCTGCTGTATTTACAGTTTATTTCCTCTGCTCTATCTTTAAATGTTACTATAGAATAAAGTATTTTATTTTCTATATTCCACAACTGTTTCTTGTCTGCCCTTTCCACTTTCTATGAAATATCTCCTCAGTCCTGACTGTCACTAATTAACAGCCTTTTTGGTCTTCAGAGACAGTATTATAAAATAGGACAAGGAAATAATCATTTCATTGGATATTGGTGGCTTATGTGTGGATATCAATCATATGATAGGGTTATTGGCACCATGTTATTTTCTTATTAGAAAAATCTCCAGAAGCTTTGCTTTTTAATTAAATTGTGTTGAAGTTAATGAGGTTGGCCTTGAGGAAAACATCTAGCTAGTCGTTCTTCTTCTTCTTCTTCTTCTTCTTCTTCTTCTTCTTCTTCTTCTTATTATTATTATTATTATTATTATTATTGAATTAAAGTACAGTAATTGAAATTGCTACAAACAAGTCCTCATTATTCAAATCCAATGCCTTGCAACCTTAAGGAGATTTCATAAGTATTACATGGTTATGAAACATTTTATTAGCTTTTTATGATATCAGAACAACTTCCTTTCTGACTGTATTTAGCTCTTGAGGTAATTGCATTTGAGCAATTTTCAGTTTACTGTTTCAACAGGAATAGTTGCTTACAAATTTGAGGCAGGAAGAAATCACTGATATAAAGCAATATTTATTTAAAGTGTTGTTTACAGTGCTAAAAGATTGTGCAATTGTGATTAAATGTCCTGGGTCATCTAGTAGGAAGCAATATCACACCACTTAGTTGATTCTTTCTACAGGTTTTTTTTTTTTTTTTGTCTATTCCACAATACTTCATAGCTCATGTTTGGTCCTTTCCGTGCAATGCACCCAACCCGCCAGGGGTACAAGAGAAGGACGGAGCTGGGACAATGCTTATGCACAATGTTATCCTGAACCCATTCTTCTCCCATTCCTAGGTGACACAATTATGTCGCAAATCATTTCCCCATCAATGACTGGTGATCACAGTGTCCTCCCACCATGTGCCTGCACTTACCCTATTTGTAACGGTCCCGGAAGCATAATGGCTGTGTTCACCGCCTCAGTGCAGTCTTGGACAGTACCTGGCTGTGGTGTGGCAGGAAGAGGCATGGCCATTGCGTTTCCTGGTTCTTGCAGGCAGCTAGTGCAGAAGGGAGCACTCCATTGCGCTCCTGGGAGAGCCACTGCCACCATCATCACCAGATGCCACTAGGACAGAGGTACGCTGCGGAAAGGGCCGTTGACAGATGGGAACTGCTGGATCTACTTTGGTTTTTAGGACAATCTCAAAATCCATCATCTACAGATAGGTAAGAAAGCCCAGGAAGTTGTTTTCAGTACAGGAGCTCTTCAACAAACTTGTTCCTTCTGTTTCTCCTTCCCAGAGGGAAAATTCAAGATGACAACTGCTAGAAGGGAATAAAAGTACAACCACAGTTGCACATCACAAGAAGGGCATATAGATCATCTCCACTGATCCCCAATGGTACATTTTGTTATTGGAGCCCTTCATAATGCTCTTTTTATTTTTTTTTAAATGCCTTTCCCATCTGGCATGTTTCATATGCATTTGACTTAGAGCTGTCAAATGAAATACAGGACAGGGCTCTTGTGCCTTTAGTGGCTGTGCAGAAGAGGAAATTTCAGCAAGCTTACAAGATGAGATTTTCAAAATTCCATGCAGCCATTTCCTTCTTTCTGAATCTCAAAACAAGGAAGTATAAACTCATGAATGGATTTCTAGTGTAGAAATGTAATGTAAATTTAAACACCAAGTTAGAGTTAATGTAAATATGACAAATATCCCCTTTTCAACATTGGCATAATCAGCATAAGGGTTTTTTAGCACAAATTTTTAGTGCAATTCCATTGTGCCATGCAGTTCTACTTTCCATTGACTTTCCTAACTTTGTTTTTCATTTAGCAAATTCTATTAAGTTATTTTAACTTTCAAGCATGGAATTCTATGGAGAGTTTTCTCTTTCTTCGCTTAAGACATTGTATTGGCCAAAATAAAATAAAATAAAATAAAATAAAATAAAATATGAGGAACCTTGTCTCTACCAACCAGCAAAAATAGCTACCAAGAGATATGGCAAGTGGTCATATTATTAATCCATAATAACTAAACTGGAGCAATTCCTTTTTGACTGATACCTGATAACTTTTCCAGAACAATTAACAGAATTGATTTTTAAAAAATCAATCAGAAACCCCAGTGGCCATGACTGAATCTACTGAAGGGAGAAAACACAGAATGGCTAAAGTTTAGCAGTAAGCTTTAATTAAAATAAGCCTGGAGAACGAGTCCATAAACTGAACTGAAATGCTACTTAGGCACTCTCAAACAAAGTGCAAGGTTTGAGATTTCTTCTAACCTTCACTCTTCTCTTGTTGTTTCTAGCCTAAGGCCATAATTGCTCAAACATTTACAGTTCATTCTGGGATCAAGAACTGTGTCTTGCAGAAATATCACACCATACCATCACATCTGTTTGAAAGATAAGTTACTGTATATTGGTATATTAACCAATGAGTTGTGTGTGAATTTCTGCATTTTAACATTTTGAGTTACCTGATGGAGGATGCTATGAGACAACCCATTTAGCTCGGAAAAACCTTCCAGGTCCACATAATACTTCATACAACTAGCTGTTTAAAGAGGCTGTGACAAGTAATTGTAATGTGTGGATTAGCCCCAGTACTGGCCATCCTGAAACCAATTCTTGACATGCAAGCTCAATTATTAAAAATGTATTTGATTTTATTGTAACATTTGTATTTGCTGGTTTTCATTTATTGTACTGTGCACAAAAGTCTCCTGTAAGTCCTACTCTCCCCAGAGTTTTTGAAATGAAGAAATAAACAATGATGGTTCTCATGTATTTGAAAATATGAAATCCAGCAGTTATGTGGATCTACTTCCATCCTACAGTAAAGCACAGAAGTGGGAGGGAGAAGTGGAGAGAAACTGGACAGTTTTTATACTAACAAAGGTGGAGATAATTTTAGATAGTATATTACAGGGTGGACCACGCGCAACCCTCCAAATATAGCTGGACTTCAATTCATATTATCCAAATATTATTGTGTTGGCTAGGGTGGATGGGAAGAGTAGTCAGGCAACATCTAGAGGGTCACAATTTGCCTGCCCTAGTAGATAGACTCAAGAAATCAAAAGAAGCCAAACTGTGTTGTTTTACCTAGGGATTATGTACCGGTACCAGCAGTTGGAGGTAAATTCCCAGCTTCATGTGGTATAGAATCCTCTTGCTCCGGTATACTATTTTGTTTCTGAATGGTGATTTTTGATTTTCTATAGAGAAACCGAAGCTGAGATAGATCTATTCCTAAATAAGCTCTATTCCTAAAAATGCTTAGTAGTTGAACAAAACTTTTTGCTCCTGAGAACTGTGCTGCTAAAGGTAAGATTTCACATTCAGTGGTAGAACTAATGGTAGGCTTAGCTTAGGATTTAATTATGATACAGCATAATTAAATCTCTTCTCCCCTTCTTTCTTTGTCTGCTTTCTCAAGACATTTCAAGTCTGACTGGATATTTGATAACAGAATAGTAGTTATTCAAAAATAAATGAGCACTGCAAGAGTTTTCACTTTGTTATGCTAGTTAACCGACTTCTTCAACCCACAGGCAGACTCTGCCTTAGCCACAAAAGCATAGCTTTGGAAAGTCTAGAAAAGTGATTCCTAAAATAAACCCACAAAGAACAAATAATTTTGCAAAGCAAACAACAATTCATCAGAAATATAGGCAGTAGGGGAAAAAATGAGTGCCCAAATCTCTCTATTACATTTCAACAAAGGAGTACAAAAGATATACTTTCACAGCATGCTGCAACAGCCAGTATACTTGGAATAGTCTTTCATCTAAACTGTGGCAGACCAGCATATAATAAAAGCAATGAAGCAAGACGACAGAACAAGAACATTAAGATTGCCAAGAAGAATAACATTATCATTCTCCTATATGGCAGTAAGAAAACTTGGAAAGCATCTAAAGCCATGAATGAAAAGCCTCATGCTGCCTTAACACTATAAATTTCTGTAGGGATACTTAAGAAAAGTCCAGACAGTTCTGTATCAAGATACATATGGTTTCAGATGATAAACCAGACACTCACAAAGAAGTCAAATGATGCTAGAGGCAACCCTCCTCATTCGCTAGGGTTAGAGGCACAGGACCCCTGGAAAAGTGGAAAAATCACAAAATATCAAAACGTGTGTGTGTTTGTAGGAAGAGGGGCAAGGCAAGGTGGGGAAAACAGACACCCAGGGTCCAAACCAGGTCAAGGAAAGGAGAGAGAAAGAGGTGTGTATTGAAATGGTGGCTTTGTACTTCCTCTTTCCCATCTGCGTTCTTGGGTGTGGAGGGCATTGGGACAAAGTCTGTGGTGCTTAGAAACTGGGCTGTAATCTGTCCTTAGCTGGCCAGGGAGTTGATGGTGGGAGGAAGAGGAAGACCAGAGATGGGTTTTTAAAGGACTATATGGCCTGATCAGAGCTGCCAAGAGAGAAGGTTCCTCTGGAAAAGAAGCTCCAGGTGGGAAGCAGCGATTGGAGAAACTCACAAGTAATCAAATCCGTAAAAGTCAAACCTGCAAATATGAAGGGCTGAGTGTACTTCCATTCTCAAAGGCAGTAATTCAAAACCCGTAAGCTATGTGGCAAGTTTTGTTCTTTCCTAAAATGGGGCATTCCAGAGACCTAATCTTTGGGGAACTCTTAGGTCTGTAGGCAGAAGGATCCAGAGTGAATACCAGGTTCAGTTACCAGTAGTTTTCTTTGTAAGGTACATGCTGCAGAGAGATGTGAAAGACTTCTGCCTGAAATTTTGGATGCCAGTCAGATCAGAATATAAAGGCATTAATTATGGATTGGCATTAGTTAGGTTTTTTCCCTATGTAATCCAGAGGATCATGAAAATGTTACCTTTCAGACTACAATGCCCCAAATCCCCCAACCAACATAGGGAGGCTGGAGAGTTATATTTATTTATATTAGCCGTTTTCCAAGTTTGGGAATACAATAGGTTTTTTTTTAATGATTTTTTAACTGATTGTTAAAAATTTACAAAATACAAAACTTAAAAAGTGATTAGATTAAAAAAAAATTAAAACAATTTAAGGACATAAGCTATAAAAAGCACAACAGCACAACAAAATAACAAGGTCCTAGGATTGTAGTCAAATTTTACAAACTCTGGATTTGGGACAATCCTAGTGTTACTGCACACTTGGGGTGACATTAGATATCACTTTGATATCAATAATTTGGCTTTCCTCTACCATCCTCTTCACGTGTTTGTGAGGCCCCCGGACAAGCACGAAACTAGGCATGGCCACTAATCGCTGGACATTCCATTAACCACCCAGGCAGGCCAGAAATAGCCAGATAGCCGCTTTAGGAGACCTCCCGGCAAGCATGCTGTTATGTATGCATGCTACTTACAAAGAACTCCCTGCCCTGAGCAGGAGGTTTGATTAGGAGAATCCTCATCTATCAAGCACTCTGCGTTTGCATTCTGTTTACTCCTTTGTCAATTCGGAGCTAACTCAATCATGCTAAATTCTGACCTTTTGGAGGCTTTGTCTCCAGCCCAAAACTCATTGTTTTCGCCCAAGTACGGAGTAGCCTATGGCTACATTTTCCCTATAAGAACCTCTGATTCTGAGACCTTCCTTGGATCGCTCCCGATTTCCATCCAGCCTTGCTGCTGCTGTGCTTGGCGAGCCTTCCCTTCAGTCCCACGCACTGAGATTACACACCTCCGAACTTCCGCAGTGAACTACCCGGGCTTCAGGACAGGTGTAGTGTCACCCAAATCAACAATCCCTCTTAAAAATCCCTCTGTCTCACTCCAACCTTTATTTTCTATAGTTATCTGTGTGAGTGTGCTGTATACACTGTTTGATTGTATTTTAATAAAGATCACCATTGTTAGTTCAACCTCTGTCTGCTCCTTGATTCGGCCTGACCTCGTATACGTTGGGTTCAAGACCTCGCTGCGTTGCCCTGCCTCTCGCATCGCCAGCTGTGCTCTGTGCTAATTTCCCCACCTTTTGATATTTTGAGAGTGCACTTAGGTGTCCCTCACGGGACCCCCAGTAAACAGGGTAACACTAATTTTAATTGTAGTTTGAGTAACCAAGATGTGATTGAGTACTTTGGAAGAGTGACCACAGCACTACCAAAATTTAGATAAGGATGAGACATCAGGTATGAGATGGGGGGGCAAATAACCCCAGAGGTAAAATTGATGCAAAAGGAGGGACCTGCAGTCTGAGCATATGCAGGTATATTCAATCATCAGACTGGTGGGAACCCACCAGGTGAGAATGGATTTAACCTCATTTGGATAATGTGGATAATATGACCTGCCAGATATCTAATGTACATCCTTGGCTACATGCCTTGCCTGGGCATTTTCTGCTTCTTCTAACTGTCGAGTCCTGTGTTACTTCTAATGACACCATCTTAGACAGGTCTCCCAGTTTCAGTATCAATCCTGGAACACAGTCTCATTTTATGGGCTGAAAAGCACACAGCCTACTCTGGCAGACATTGGATTATCCCATCTAGCAACCATCAGTTGGTGGGGTTGCTGTGTCAAGCTTATGGGGAGCCCTGCTTCCTAGGATCATTGAGCTCATTGCAACCAAACAACTGCCTGACAACATCCTGTTTCATCTGGGTGACAATGATCTGGTAAAGATGCCTGGACTCCAGCTTGTCATCACTGTGATGGCAGACCCTCCACCACATATAGCACTTACTCCCTAATGTTCCCATCCTTTGGACAAAGAGGTTACCAAGACAGGTTTGGCAGGGCTCTCAGTCTACTTTGGTGATCAATGTGACATGTTGATGTGGATAACATGTCGATAACTTTTCTTGGGTGGGGGGAGTTTCTATTGCCCACCCAGAGATTTGGGTGGAACTGGATTACCTTTACAGGGTGATGGTCTCCATCTTTCACCTGAAATTTGTGACATTTACCTGGGCTTTCTTGCACTCTAGCTACAAGGCTACATTCTGAGTATGTGGGGGGGGGCAAGGTGTGCCAACCTAGGCTGGGTCCTTTCTGTGGTAAATATTGAAGGGAAGAGAGAACACCAGCCACGAGCTTACGGGTGGGGAAATAAGCTTGGGAGGGTAAAATTGATGCAAGGGGGAGTAACCTGCAGTCTGTGATGATGCAGGTGTTTTACATTATTGGACCAGATTTAACCCCATTTGGATAATATGGCTTGCCATGCCAGATGTCTAACTTACGTCCTTGGCTAGGTGCCTTGCCTGGGCATTTTCTGCTTCTTGTAACTGTCAGGCCCTGTGTCCTTTCTAACTTACCGGAATATACTTGATTTATGTGTTTACTTGCTTAAAAAATATACCTCATGAATATGCATATTTTATATAGATTTCAGTTAATTACTATACAATATATTTGCATTAAACTTTTGGCCAATATATAACCCAAATCCAACACCTGGCCTCACTGTCTTGTTGCAAACAATAATAGTTGGAATTCTACATGGGCTACTTAGTTATGTTTGCATAACTACTGGTAAGTAAGATCTCCTACCTTACCAGACATCAGCCCCCCTGAGAAAAGGAGGTCCATTTTGTTGACAATTGGGCCAGGGGTAGATGAGGTTTCTAGCCCCCTCCTGCCAGCTTGTGGGGCTGTGACATGGAAGTGCAACAAGCTCCTGCTTCTGATTGTCACAGCCTTGCCCAATAGGGATGGGGGTGGAAATAGCATCCACCCATGCCCTGATCACCAGCAGAATGGACCCCTTCAGTGCAGTTGATGTTGATAAATTAGGTTTGGGGAACGAGTTACAATCATGGCAATAGTGCCAGAATCGTGACTACATAAGGATTGTAAATACTGATCATTTATGAATACATAACTCCAGGTTATGCATTAATAAGCGTGATATTGAATTCTGGCCATTATATTTTTAAACAAATAAAAATACTACAACTTATAACCAGGCACATTGCAGCCACCTCTTGAATCTGTTTTTTTCAAAGAAGAAAGAAAGGATACTGCCGGCAAACAGCTGCACCTTCACTTGGCTGCATCATTGCTCCTCTCTGTGATGAAGAAAAGCTAGAGCTGTGTATACTTTGCATGGAGAAGAGTAAATTGAGAGGTTACATGGCAGATATCTCTAAACATCTGAAGAGATGCCATGTAGAAGGGTTGTGAGACTGAAAACAGGACAGGGTTCCTGTATCTTTAATAGTTAACAGATCTTGGAGCAAGAAGATGTAGTATAAGGTACTGCCTGCCAGAACCAAGTGATACATCTTCCTTCACCGTGCAAATCCACATTTTAGCAGATGCATCCCTTCCTAACATGGCCATTTATTATATCTTTAAAAGTTAAAAGAATGAAGGATGATGTCAGTGCTATGTGCTCAGCTATAAGAACACTGCTGGATGATTCCCTGCTGCCCATTCTGTTTTCTATCAGTAAGTAATGGCTGCAGTGGGGGAAATATGCAGCAGCTAAAAGGTTCTGTTGGGAGACTGTGGAAAGAGACACTGTGTAATTCAGCCTGGTAGAATTTACACTACATCTTCCCGCTCCAAGAACTCCTAATAGTACAGGAGCTTTGTCTCATAGTCAACCTAGCAATCCTATATAGAAGAGAATGGGGTAAGCCTTTTTTTCTGCTGATTCAGAAACTAGGGCCATTTCCACCTGACATCACTATAGTGCAACAGCTACCGCATGACGTTATTACTATCCAGTTGCTATCCCATCCTCAAGCATATTGTTACTGCAGTTTAGGCCTCCTTGGAGATACCCCCTAGATATCACTTTGATATCAATAATTTGGCTCTCTTCCACCACCACCCTCCATGTGTTTGTGAGGCCCCCGGACAAGCACAGAACTAGGCTTGGCCACTAATTGCTGAACATTCCACTCTCCACCCAGGCAGGCCAGAAATAGCCAGATCTTTGATTTAGGAGACCTCTCTGCAAACACCCTCATTATGCATGCACGCTGTTTACAAAGGATTCCCTGCCCCGAGCAGGCACCCTGGCAAGCTGAATACTCAACTGCCAGACACTGAGCATTTGCATACTGTCTACCTCTTTGTCAATGTGGACTTAACTTAATCATGCTAAATCTTGACCTTGCCAAAGCTTTGTCCCGTGCCCAAAACGCATTGTTTTCCCCCAAGTATGGCATAGCCTGCAGACACATTTCCCTCTATAAAAACCCCTGATTCTGAGACCATCCTCGGATCGCTCCCGAGTTCCAGACCGCCTTGCTGCCACTTTGCTTGGCGAGCTTCCCCTCAGCTCTACGTGCTGAGATACATCGAACTCCAGCATCGCTCTCTATCTTCTTTCCGGGCTTCAGGAACAGGTTTCGTATTACCCAAATCAACTATCCCTCTGAAAATCCCGCTATCATAATCACACCTTTATTTTCCTTAGTTATCTGTGTGCATGTGCTGCTTACATTGTGTGCTTGTATTTAATTAAGATCATTCATTATTTCCAACACAGTTTGCTTCTTGACTTGGCCTGACCCCGTAAACATTGGGTTACAAGATTCTGGTGCATTGCCCTGCCTCTCTTAGTGCCAACCAGTGCTCTTGACTAATTTCCCCATCTTGTGTAATTGTAAGGTTATTTAGGTGTGCCTCCCGGGACCCCCAGTAAACAGGGTAACAGTATTGTATTTCCATTAAGAGCCTCCATTAGCACTTCAATCCTGTGAGCCATCATAGTGGGGAACTGTAATAGCACTTGATAGCCCTTCCTGTTATCACAGATCCAGAAGTGGGTAGGCTGTGGGTTTGCCCAGATTGTCCCTCCCTCTATGATTTCCATGGCATGGTAACTTTGAAAACTTTCACCTCTCCAGTGTTTATTTTAAATGTATCCTTTCAGCTAAAACTTTTTATTTTTTAAAATATATTTAATACATTTTAAATCAGCATACAGGAAAATGCAATAGTGTACTGGTGTCTCTGGCCCCTGCAATATTGCTTTGCTAGTTCAGCTTCCAAAGCGGGGGGGGGGAGAACAATCAGGAGTGGTGGGTGAGGTGAAGGCAGGAACAGAGAGTGGCCAAGAACCCTGTAGTGTGGAAAGAACACTGGTGGCAATACCGTTACTCATCTGCTTAAAGCAGAAGGGTATGGAAAAGAGCATTTCTAACCTGAGGGCGGGGCATATCTAGCACCATTTCCGCGCCAGGCTGTTATAGCGCGATGATTCCACTTACAACCGCCTATGGAATCCTGGGGCCGACTGGCCCCTGTCTAAACTGCAAACCCCAAGATTCCATAGGAGGTTGAAAGTGGAATGGCCTAGGTTGGGGCAAGCAGGGCACTTGCCTTGGGCACCAATGCCGGGGCGGTGTGCAAAAAAACTGAACTCCCCACCATTCCACCTGAGCCTGGCCCGTGGCTGCCCTGCCGTCCCCACTGGGGTCATTCTTGGCCCGGGGGTCAGTGACGGCAGCGGCAGCAGCCCTTCTACCCAGGCCTGGCCCACCACCGCCTCTGCCGGGGTTTTCCTCTGCCCGAGGGTGTGATGGTGGCAGCAGCAGCAGTCCTTCCAACTGGGCCACCACTGCCACCACTGCTGAGGTCTTCCTCCATCAGGGGCGGCAGCAGCAGGAGATGCAGCAGCACCTAGGGATGCAACTTCCATGCTTGCCCTAGGTGCTGTTGAACTTAAATACACCGCTGCCTGATGGTATCAGGCGAGTGGGAATGCCGGGATTCTAACGCTACAATGAGCTAATGGTGGCTAGTGCAGAAATGGCCTAGGACACAAACTAATGGATTCAAATTTCAGGAAAAGAGATTCCAGCTAAACATGATAAAGAATTGCCTGACAGTAAAAGCTATTAGACCTTGGGATGTACTGCCTTGGAATGTGGTGAACTCTTCTTCTTTGGAAGTCTTTGAACAGAGGCTGGATGTCCATCTGTTCAAATTATACGGCCGTTTTTAAAAAAGCCCTCCCTAGATCCCCTGGATATGAATAATTATAGACCAGTCTCCCATCTCTCATTTTTAAGCAAGGTGATCGAGAGGGCTGTTGGTCTTCAGCTCCAAGCTGTCTTGGATGAAACAGATTATCTAGACCCATTTCAAACTGGCTTCAGGGCAGGATATGGAGTCGAGACTGCCATGGTTGCCTTAGTGGATGATCTTCGCCTAGGTATCAACAGGGGAAGTGTGACCCTGCTGGTAACCTTGGACCTCTCAGCGGCTTTCAATACCATAGACCATGGTATCCTTCTGGAACGCCTGAGAGGGCTGGGGATCGGGGGCACTGCACTTAAGTGGTTCCGGTCCTACCTCTCAGGTAGATACCAGATGGTGATGCTTGGGGACAGCTGCTCCTCGAAAAAGGAGCTCAAATCTGGCGTCCCTCAGGGTGCTGTCCTGCCCCCAATGCTATTTTACATCTACATGAAACTGCTGGGAGAGATCATCAGGAGGCATGGAGCAAGGTGCTATCAGTATGCCGATGACACCCAGATATATCTCTCCATGCCTCGGATAATAGCATCAACTAAGGGTGGCATCTCGCCTCTGAACGAATGTCTTGAAGCCGTAATGGACTGGATGAGGAAAGACAGACTGAAACTGAATCCAGATAAGATGGAGGTACTTGCTGTTAAGGGCCCTAGCCCAGGTATGGAGGTTTGTCAACCAGTTCTAGACGGGGTCACACTTCCCCTGAAAGACTGTGTCCGCAGCTTGGGGGTGCTCCTGGACTCACCACTTCAGATGACAGCTCAAATTGATGCGGCGGCCAGGAGTGCCTGCTATCAGCTTTGGCTGATATGCCAGCTGTGCCCCTTCCTGGAGCTGGAACACCTAAAAACAGTGGTGCATGCGCTGGTAACTTCACGGCTTGACTTCTGCAATGCGCTCTCCATAGGGCTACCCATGTGCTTAGTTCGGAAACTTCAATTAGTTCAGAATATGGCAGCCAGGTTGGTCACTGGAAGATCTAAAACTGACCACATAACACCAATTCTGAAGTCGTTACATTGGCTGCCTATTAGTTTCCGGGCACAGTACAAGGTGTTGGTTATTACCTTTAAAGCCCTTTATGGCTCGGGGCCAGCCTACCTGCGGGATCACCTTCTCCCATATAATCCGCCCCACACATTAAGGTCCTCTGGGAAGAACTTACTGCAGCCAGTCAGAACTAGGTTGGCTGCGGTTACCCAGAGGACCTTTTCTTCTATTGCTCCCAACCTGTGGAATGGCCTGACGGAGGAGACCCAGCATATTACCAGTCTTGACAGTTTTAAAAGAGCAGTCAAGACTGATCTCTTCCAACAGGCCTTCCCAGACCAGCATTTCCATCGCCTCCCATCTATTGCCTTGCTGCTTTGCTAACAGTAATTGATGGATTGTTAATTGCTGTGTATTTCAAGGGGTTGATTTAGGTGGGTTGGTGGATGGGGAGGATTGGGTATGTTTTTAATGTCTTTTAATGTATACTGTATTTTATGTTGTTTGCCGTCTCAATCTGTGTGGAGAGGCGTGATACAAATAATAATAATAATAATAATAATAATAATAATAATAATAATAATAATAATAATAATATATCATCATCATCATCATCATCATCATCATCATCATCATCATCATCTCTCCAGTGTGTGTTAGCTGTGCATTCCTGCAAGGTAGGCCATTTCCGCACTAGCCTGTTATAGCACGATGATTCCACTTTCACGATGATTCCACTTTCAACATCCTCTAGAATCCTGGGGTTTGCAGGAGGGACCCCTCCTGAAAATGCAAACCCCAGGATTCCAGAGGATGTTGAAAGTGGAATCCTCGCGCTATAAGAGGCTAGTGCAGAAATGGCCGTGGTTGGTTGGACTAGATGGCCTTGAAATCTCTTTCAGATCTGTGATTCTATAGTTCTACAATTCAGTGATCGCTGCGGTAGGTGGGTGGAGTGGGTCCTGGGCCTGGAGATCCAACCCCAGCTACAACACCCTGAGAAGACAATGGAATCACATTTAATTTTGGATAGAGGGTTATTTAAAATATAAAGGGATTACTTTAAATTCATATTGGAAAGACAGAAAATTGAAGGCCTTTGAGTAACACTGTGATTATTTAAATTCCACGTTAATAAAACCTCACATAAAAAATGTACATCACAAATGAGTGTGTGAACAAACCCACAATAATGCCAGAGTGGTTAACTGGCAGAACAATAGGAGCTATAAAAGTCCTAAATGTTTCCTTTTTAAAGGAAGACCACAGATTCCAGTGAAAGAAATAGATGTTTAAAATAAGGCAAGCAAACCATTATTTCAAGGAAATGACTAATGTTGTACAAACGAGCAACACGTCTGTACCTAAACCTAACGTTCTTAGTTGTCTTTGACTTGAGCTCTTGTGATTACTCTTACTGTGGGCTTGCTATGAGAGTTGTAACCAAACACATCTAGAGGGTGCCAGGTTAGAGAAAGATGGTTTAAATACTCCAGGAACTGGATACTAGCCTGTAGAACTGGCTGAGGAATAAGTTGTTCTTGTTTGTCTTCAAGTTGTTTCCAATTTATGGGGAACCTAAGGCAACCCTATCATGATCTTTTCTTGGCAAGATTTACTCAGAGGAAGTTCTCCATTGTTTTTCTCTGAGGCTTAGAGGGTGTGACTTGCCCAAGGTCACCCAGTGGGTTTTTCATGGTTGAGTGGGTATTTGAACCCTAGTCTCTTTGACTCATAGCTGAACTCTCAGTCCCCTACACCATGCTGGATCTAAGGAACATGTGATGTCCAAATATTATTGAATTATAACAACAGCATGGCTAGTAGTTTGGAATGGCAAGATATGCAGTTTGACAAAACCAGGGGTGCCATGGGTTCTTCACGTGCATTGTAGGCAGAGTTTGGGATTAACTAATTAATTCCAATGAGTAGTGTTCCTCTTCTCCCACCAGAGCTCAACAGGTTATTTTGTTGGTTAGTGGCAGAGACTGGAAACAACTAGTTAAACTGAACTAGTTATAATCCAACTCATTTACCTCCTCATCCCTATGAGGTTTTCCCAATGTAATCATTTGCAGATGCATTGCACTGCAAACCACACCATACCCAGCCATAACTTGTGGGATTTGTAGTCCAATCCATGAAGAAAGTGCCGAGGTATGGGGGTGGGGAAGGCAACTACAAAAAGGACAGTTTTAAAGGAGTTGATAACAAAATATGTGATTAGAGGACAGCAGGGTCAACTAAATATGCCATTTTCTGTAAGTGCCATAGTTTGATTAAAAAAAATGATTTAATTATTGAATTAATAATCAATAATGCAACAAATTAAAAGTTTATCTTCTTAATGTGAATGACAACAAATTATTTTTTGCTTTTGCAATAATTAGTGTTAATGAATTGATTTTTAAATCTACTCTCCTCAAGGTGTGGTTGTAAACTCTTTTGTTATCTATAAGGGAAACTAGAATCCCCCTATTATCAGCTTGTTGTTGTCTGCCTTCAAGTAGTTTCTGACTTATGGCTACCATAAGATGAACCTAGCACAGGGTTTTCTGGGACTTAGAATGTGTGATGTACCCAAGGTTACCCAGTAGGTTTCCATGTCCACGGTTGTAGTCTAACACGCAAGCCACTACAGTACACTGGCTCTAGATTATCAGCTAAGTCAGCTCGATCATTAATAAATCTACAGTTTTGGGGAGTGGGTGGTTTTTGCTGAGAGCTATAAAGCCAGGTACACATTTCCTCCTGTCTACTAGAGAGCCTGAGAATTTCCCTTTAAGAATGAATACAATGACACGTTGAAGCCATCCATAACTAAGGAATGGTAAGATGTTACATTGGGTCCCTGAGCATCATCATAGTATGCTGAACTATTCTCAAGCATAGTTGTTATATTGACTCTGCTTAAAAGTAACTTCCCAAGCTTTGGTCTAGTAGCTGGCTCAAGAGATTTCAATGAACATTTTGATTTAGTGCAACAGAGATGGCGTAAGAGCTGACTGTGGGGATAAATGTCTTTATGTCACATAATATCTAATGTTCCCTGATGAAATTCAGTGTGCTTAACCTTAAACCTTCCACAGCTGAGGATATTCCCTAAAGTATAGCAGTATTTTCAGTGTAATTGGAAATGTCATTGCTATAGTTTCCAGGGGAAACAGTAACACAGTGCTAAAATTCAGGAGAAAAGTTGTGAAGCTTTGGTCTCCCTGACAAATAATATTCCTGATGAGTTATTCCAGGAAGACACTGAAAAGGCACCAGAGTGTCTGTACTCTACACAATCTTGGAGAAAATGGGTTTTGATGGATGATTATGACTGGTCCAGCAAAACTTGCACAGTGCATTTGCATTATCTGTTTTAAGGCAAAGGCCTCAAGCAACCATTATCTGTTCCTTGCATTTCCATCAGTATCATCTTTAAAATGCAGCTGTGCTTTAGAGGATGTACCAGTAACTGCTCCAAGACAGCCAGAAACAGAAGTCATTTTGGACTACCCTTATCTGAATCAAACAGACACTTTAGATCAGTTACTTAGCCAAATTTCTTTAGGGCTTTTAAAGCAATAAGCAGTTCACGTTTCAAATCTCCTCAGTTTAGCTTTTGGACTTAAGGCCAGACCCCAACAGCTATTTGGGGTTCTTAGGTAAGTTTTAAATTTAATAGCTAAATAAAATATAAATGAGAACGCGAGGGAAGAAAGTAAATAACTTATCAGAACATTGTATACTAGAAAAGATAAAAAAAAGATTGTTATTCTGATAGTCTTATTATGATTTAAATGACTAAGAACAGACTAATAGAAAAATTCCACCTTTAAGCACAAAGGTTGCTGATACTGAAAATGTAAAACCACAGGGAACAGAGTGAAGTAAAACTTTGTCATGGTGATGCATCACAACTCAACAGCCTTTCAGAGTAAAGACAGCATCTGCTAAGGTGAAGAAGTGCCGGTATTTTGACAGATGACTTTGCCAAAGATGGTATTAGCATATCTGAAGAATAGCTCTGATTTCCACACTCCTACAGTTAACTCTTTACTCCTCTGGGACTATAACAGACAGGAGAAATTACTTGTTAATGGAAGAGCCTGGGTAAAATATACAGTAGTCTAAGTAAAGTGTAAAACTAAAATTAGGTGTGTGTGTGTGTTTCTGTGTCTGTATCTCTTTCTCTGTGTGTCTGTCTTGTCTGTCATCTGGAGAGATATGTAAGGCCTTTCATCCTGTTGTGATCATCACCCTCATCATCCTCCCACTTTCCTCCTCACTGATCATCTTAAAGATAGCATACATATTTCTCCATGGTTACTCCACAAGAGACCATAGTTGCCCACCTTTTATTAAACATAGGGGTTAGCAACTTGGGGTACTTCTAGATGGTGAATTACAACTCTCTCTATGGGCAATATTGGGCAGGATTCATGGAACTCACAATCTAACAATATCTGGAGGGCTATGATTTGTCCACCCCGATTTAAAGTGTCTGCTTGACACTATTGACTATTGACTGTTGTCACAAACGAGTAAAATTTTAGCACTAGCCTGGGCTATTGTATCTTGACAAGAAATAGGAAAATTAGTCAACTACCCAGGGTGCGTAAGGTTGCCAGTTCAGGTTTGTCCTGGCAATCAAACCCTGAGACCTACAGACTAGGACAGCTATGAAGGAAATAGATAAGACCCTGAAGTGTAAGGATATAACATTCCATACTAAGGTTAGGATCATCCATGCCATTTCCAATTTCTATGTATGATTGTGAAAACTGGATAGTGAAGAAAGCTGATAGGAAAAAAAAATAAAGTCATTTAAATATGGTGCTGGGGAAGAGTTCTATAGATACCCAGGACTACTAAAAAGACAAATGAATGAGTCCTAGAGCAAATTGAGCCTGGACTCTCCCCAGAAGCCAAAATTACTAAACTGAGGTTGTCATACTTTGGCCAGATCATGAGCAAGCATGACTAACTAGGTCATGGTAAAGTAGAAGGCAGCAGGAAAAGAGGAAGGCTGCATGGCAGATGGATAGATTCAATCAAGGAATCCACACCCTTCAATCTGCAATTGCTGAGCAGGGCAGCTGAGGATAGAGTGGCTTAGAGGTCTTTCACCTGTAGGGCCACCATAAGTCAAAGTCGACTTGATTGCATAACAACAACAACAGTCACTCACAGCTTGTAATTCAAACATACATGGAGAACATTTCTTCTCGTTTATAAACTGCCGTAGTTGCCGGTGTATTAGATGCACCGGCATATAAGATGCACCTCACTTTTCAAGTGGTATTTTGCAGGAATTTTTTTTTTTTTAGTTCCCTGGTGAGGCAAAATGCACAGGAAAGGAGGGGAATGAAGAGTGCTGCACCACCACTCCTTCCTACGTGTTTTGCTTGGACAGACAGAACTCCTGGCACAGTCAAAATGTGCAGGAGAGGAGGGAAAGGTAAGGAGTGCTACACCACACTTCCACTACCTCCTCTTTTCTTGTTTTGCTTGAGCAGGGAGGACTCCTTTAGCTCCCCCTCCCTTCCCTATGTATTTTTAGCATCATTGTATTTACCAGTGCATAAGACGCACCCCATTTTCAGAGGGTATTTTTTAGGGAAAAAAAGTGTGTCTTATAAGCCAGCAAATACAGTAAGAGTTATTTAAAGAGGATATTCCCAAGTAAAGGTGAAATGAGAGGATTATTCCTTCTCACCTACTTATGGAGATGGGATAAGGAACCTTTAATCTACTTATGGAGATGGGATAAGGAACCTTTAATCCACCTTCTGTTTCTAGGCAGAAGGTAGATGCAGAGCAGAGCAGAGGGTGGGTGCTGGTGCCACAGTGACAGAGAATGACGGAGGAAGTTAACTATGTAAATACAGAGATTGCCCTGGACAGTCCTTATAAGTTGCAGGAACAAATCAAATAATGCAAATAAACTTTTTGTGAATGGAGACTCAGGGCCTGGCTCTGAGACCTGGAAACCCTAAGCAGATGATTTCATTGTTCCTGTTCTGAATAGGACCCAGGACTGCACTCTCACATATTTCCCTTCCACTTGGTTGTTAACTGCTGTCAAATTGAAATTGACAGATAAGAAACCTCCAAGTCACCCTGTCATCAACAGTCTTATTCAGGTCTTGCAAATTCAGGGCTGTGGCTTTCTTGATGGAATCTATCCATCTATAGTGTTACCCTAAAAGATGGTAGACATTGGGATCTACCCACAATGCCCACATCTCATTAGAATTTGGGGAAACTATAGCTCAAAGGAGACTTGTGAGACGAGTGTAACGGTAGGATCCTTTCACCTATGTATGCTAGTATTAACTGCAGAGAGGCTCCAGTCAAAGATAAACAAGGTATTTTATTTGGAATCCACAAACATACAGGAAATCAGACACTCTAAGAACCATACAAGGCTGTCGGAAAGTTAAGGTGTGAAAGGTTGGATAGAGAGAGAAATTGGAGGGAAGTGGGTGATCGTTACCAATCCTGGAGAAAAAGGAGAAAGCAGAGAGGCTTAGACAGCATCTGATGGTAGTACAGATGAACAGCAGTCTGGGTGGCATGCATTATGCCTGAAATGCTAAAAGCTGCTGGGGCCAAAGTTAGGTTTTATATACCTTGTTTCCTATGCTGAAGGGGTGTTCTGGCAAAGCCTTGAAACTTTCTCATGGGACTGATAAAAGGTTCTGGAATAAGTGATTGCTTTGACACCAGAGTGACAAAATGAGTGATTTATGGGAACCGTGATAACCTCTTGAAGTCTGGACTGGTAGGGGAAAGGTCTCTGTAGGCTGAGATCAAAGGGATGATCTCTGATGGTCTTAGCCAGGCAAATTCAGAAATGCAAAGATTTGGGATCAATGAAGTGCCGGTAGCTTGAACCCCTTTTATGCTGGGGGTTTCCACCTAATCCCCTTTGAACGTATGGCCTGACCATGTCTCACATCCACTTAACCTGGCTACATGCTTTTCTTGTCAGTATGTCTTCGATTCACGTTTTTCTATCCATATAAAAAAGCACACCCCACAGGATAGGCATGTAGGGCAGAGTAAGAATAGTGTGTCCTTCCTCTTTTCCTGTTGCCTTATACTTTGCCAAGCATTGTTCTAGTGACTCAAGTCTTATTATGTGTCCAAAATATGAGAGTCTCAGCTTAGTCATTTGATTTCTACAAAGAGATTGGGCTTGATTAGCTCCATTTATTTGTCTTTTTGACAACCCACAGTATCCACAGAACTATTGTCTGGCAGTACATTTCAAATGAGATGATTCTTCTCTTATCAGTTTTTTTTCAATGTCCACCCTTCACAGTCATACGCAGAAACTGGAAATACGATGGCATGCACAATCCTGACTTTGGTGCTCAATGATGTACCCTTCCACTACCAGCCATGATACAATAAGATCATTATGAAAGTAAGGTACCTTAGAGCTACTCACCCACGTGATGAAAACAACAGATTAAATCTCTTTAAGGAAGATTACATCAGGCTACTGTGGTTTGAGGCCTGATTTTGTTAGTAATAATTTTTTAGTGGTTGCTCACTAGATGAGATTTCTGCAGCTTTAATGAGAACTTTAGACACAGCCACATAGTCTTTATGATTGCTTGAAGTGCCCAAGAAAAAGAGAAGAACAGAAGTAATTAGGTCCTTGGTGTAAAATTAGCAGCTATGTAATAAGGAAAAAGAGGAATGAGAATGGGGGTTTTGGAGAAAATTAATTGTTTCTCATAATTCACTGATCTTGGGTGTAAACTATATATTACCAGTTGACAGAAAAAATTATGGCAAGAGGCAGAAAAAAAGAATAACCATGATAAGTGCTAATAGCATGAACTACCCTCTAAGAAGGAAAAGGTTGCACAGCCATTACCAAAAATACCACAAATCTCATGATATAATCAAGAACCTCCAGGCACTCTTAAGCTGCGAATGTGCCAGAGTCCACCATGTATTAGGATTTTTAACAGTGGTTGCATTCTTCACCACCTTCTTGCCCTCTTTGCTTCAGCAAATGAGCTTCTCTGTCTTGCAGCAGGCCTTCTCAAGTCTTGCAGGCTTATTTCTAGACCATAAAATAACTCAAGAAACTGTTCTGAAATTTCGTTCCCGTATGACTAGGGCAAACAGTAAATCTTTACTTTGTCATAGTTTATGGCTAAGAGAGGTAGCTCCCCACCAACTGCCATTAGCTGACCTCTGAAGGTTACTGAGCTACATCCCATTGCATTGTGTGTATCGAATTGTTAAGCGAGCTGGAAAAGATGCGGCCAGTACTACCTTTGCAGAAATAGCCAGAACCAAAGCTTCCTTGGAGGAAACAAAATCCAAAGGCCAACTGACAAAGGTCAACTGAAAAGAGTTTTCAAGGACATACACAGTCTAATGTGACCTCAGGTGACAGCTGCTATAATGCAAGCAGAGATATGGGCTTTAACTGTTCCTCTGTGAGAGGATATCTTATAATCCAGTAGTTCTGTATTATTTGTATATGACTTTGAATCTATATGAGTGTATTTTAAAATTGATTTGTGTGCCTTGATGTGGTTTGAAGATTAATTCAAGAAACTGAAATTATAAATGGTAAATCTTTTTTACTTAAAATGTTAAAGCAGGAAGGGAGAAAGTGCAGCCCACAGGCTGTATGTGGCCCCTACATCCCACTTTTCTGGCCCCTGAAGCCCATAACAGTTTTGCAAAGTCCCATATGAGTCCCCAAATTTATCATTTATCAAATTTGTCATAAACAAATTCAGCATAATTTTTGGGAATTTTTGGCTGAAAATTGCACAAAGCCCCCTCAAATGCACTAAATGTGCAAAAACAACCCCAAATACCTAAGCGTTCCTCTGAGCTACTCTCAGAATGGTAATAGGAAGTTATATGGCATAACTTCCAGTCACCATTTTGAGTGGAACACTGAAGGAAATCAGAGGAATTTTGGCATGCTGTGACTTGCAGCAGATGGAAGAATGGGGGATTTGGCTCTGACCCCTATGCTGTTGCCCCCTCCTTTTTTAAGTAGTTGTTTCCTTGTTCTGTAGAAGGAAAGGTAGGAACCATCCAAGACAATTGTGTGCATTTCTATCTTGCCTGATCAGATGGTTTGCTCATTGGTACCATGTTGACACTATTGCTTCAGCACAGGAAGTAGCATGAAGGGTCTTCAGGAACTGTTACTGATATGCACAAATAAAGTCTGGGGAGCTGTCAGGCATATTAGAAGATCACACGATGGTCTCATTTTTAACAGCAGCTACAACACAGCATTGCCTCATTTTTTCTCATGTCATTTTTATTGTTGTTTAGGGCTTTGTTGCTAGTATTTGGCCATTTCTGCCCTGTACTGTTATAGTGCTATTATTTCACTTTCAACATCCTATGGAATCCTGGGGTTTGCAGATTAGGGAGGGATATTTAGAATTCTCAACCAGAGAGTTTGGCCTCAGTGAACTACAAACTCCAATTCCACAGGATGTTGAAAGTGGAATAATAGCACTATAACAGTGTAGGGTGGAAATCAACTTTGTTTCTGGTTATTTATTACAAATTTATACCTTTCCTTAAAAGACCAATGTGCTGAAATATAGTCAGTTTTGCTAAGCCATCCTTTGGAATTAAGGAGCAACAAGACTCCTATTAGTGAACAGCCAAGAAAATAAACACATTCTTCAGAGGCTTTCCTATACAAGCTTCCACCTTTTGATGGCCTGTTATCTGACTTGCTCTTTTGATGCTTCCAAATTAAGGACAAATTCCATTAATTTGACTGGCGTTCTGCTCTTTCATCAGTTCTTTTTGCTCATGGAGGAACCCTTTGCCATGCGTGCACTGCTTGCAAAGAAAGCTGAGAGGGGAAAATGGCACTAAGCTGGCTGAGAGACTTTACAAGCAGCACACACATGGTTGCTCCCAAGTGACCCTCTGTAAGTCCTTCACATTCCCTACAGAATAGCACCTGGGTTCCTCCTTTCAGTCAGTTCTATTTTTTTGACAGCACTCTGGTCCCTAACCTGTCAGATAAGTAATGGAAGCCTGTTTTCCCATCTTAGCCCAATAATGCCAGTAAATATTAGGGCTTTCTGTTTCAGGCTTTTTCCAGATGTGCCCAAAATATACTTGATCTTTGGCCCCAATTTGTTGCTGGGTGCATCAGAGTTTAGTGCTGCCCCTGATCTACATACTTCTTTTCAGTCACTCTTTCCTACCAATTTAGGTGTGGTTATTCTGTGGCATGGGCATATTTTCTCCATCCCACATCTCACTGCTATCTCCACAATGAACTCAATGCCTATGCCCCATACCCCTCCTGAGGTATCCATGTTCCTTGTCATGCATATTTATTTTGTTTTCAGTTTTCTATAACTGGAAAGGAAGCAAAGGAAAACAAAAGCAGACAAATAAACAATGAGTCAGAAATGTAATGAGGAAACCAAGGTCAGCAAAAACTTCCATGGTACTTGAGGTGTGTTTTCCCTCTATCCTCACATTCTCTCCATGAGCTCCTTGAATCCCAGTGTTGTGGAAAGGCAGGTTAGATGAACTCAGTCGCTTCCCATGCTATCACCTCTTCTGTATCTGTGTTCCCTATCTTTCACATTTTTTATGTGATAGTCATACCCATTAAGACTGTGACAGGGTTGGAGGGAGAAAGAAGAAAGAAACGCACAATCTGGTAACCAGAAATATAATGAGGAAGTAAAAGTCAGCAGAAAACCTCCATGGCAATGGTTATGCTCCCCATTCCAAAATCATCAGTGAGACTACCTAAAAGTACAGTAAGAGGAACTGGGAAAAAGGATACAGATCTGGGAAGCCAAGTTGAGACCATCTGGGTAAGAATTAAGGAGGCGAGAAACAACAGGGATGTGATTGTGGGGGTTTTCTACAGGCCTCCGGGCCAGCCTGAGGACTTGGATGAGGCCTTCCAGGAGCAGATGACCACACATTCAAAAAGGAGAGATGCTGTGTTAATGGGAGATTTCAATTATCCTGATATTTGCTGGCAGTCAAATTCTGCAAAGACCGCAAGGTCCAACAGGTTCCTTGCTTGCCTTACAGACAATTTCATGGTCCAGAAGGTGGAAGAGATGACAAGGGGATCAGCTATTTTAGATCTGATCCTGACCAACAGGGATGACCTAATTGATGAGGTGGAGGTGATGGGATTCTTAGGAGGGAGTGACCATGTTCTTTTGGAGTTTGTCATTCAGTGGAAAGGAGAAGCCAAGTGTAGCCAGACAAGCATCCTAAACTTTAAAAAAAGCTGATTTCTCTAAACTTAGAGAGTTACTTGCTGAAATCCCGTGGTCAAGATTACTAAAAGAGAAAGGAGTTCATGACGGATGGGAGTTTCTTAAAAGTGAGACGCTGAAGGCACAATTGAAAACTGTGCCAATAAGGAGGAAAAATGGCTGGTGTCTAAAGAAACTGAAATGGTTGACTGACGAACTCTCAGCTGAGCTAAATGTTAAAAGAAACATGTACAGGAAATGGAAGAATAGTGAAACCACCAAAGAGGAATTCAAGCAAATAGCCAGGAGATGTAGGAAGAAGGTCAGAAAAGCTAAAGCACAGAATGAACTCAGGCTTGGCAGGGACATCAAAAACAATAAAAAGGGCTTTTTTAGATATGTCCGCAGCAAAAGGAAAAACAAGGATATGATAGGATCACTGCATGGAGAAGATGACCAATTAATAACGGGGGGAAGTGAGAAGGCAGAACTACTCAATACCTTCTTTGTCTCAGTTTTCTCCCAAAAAGATAGAAGTACTCAACCTGGGCATGGGGAGCAGATGAGGAAGCAAGAGAAATGGCAGCACAGAATAAGTAGAGAAGTAGTACAGGAATATCTAGCTAAACTAGATGAATTCAAGTCTCCAGGAGCAGATGAATTTCATCCAAGGATACTAAAAGAACTGGCAGAAGTCATTTCTGAACCACTTACAATAATCTTTCAGAACTCTTGGAGAACAGGAGAAGTCCCAGCAGACTGGAAGAGGGCAAATTTGTTGTCCCCATCTTCAAGAAGGGAAGGAAAAAAAGAGGACCCAAATAATTATCGCCTGGTCAGCCTGACATCAATTCCACGAAAGATCCTAGAGCAGATCATTAAATAGTCAGTTTGTAATTACTTAGAAAGCAATGCTGTAATCACTAAAAGCCAGCATGGATTTCTCAAAAATAAATCATGCCAGACTAATCTTATCTCTTTTTATGATAGGATTACAAGCTTGATAGATGAAGGGAATGCTGTAGACGTAGCATAAAGGCCTTTGACAAAGTTCCACATGACATTCTTGCAAAGAAGCTAGTAAAATGCGGGCTGGACAGGGCGACTGTTAGGTGGATTTGTAATTGGTTGACCAACCAAACCCAAAGGGTGATCACCAATGGCTGCTTTTCATCTGGGAGAGAAGTGACTAATGAGGTGCCACAGGGTTCTCTCCTGGGCCCAGTGCTATTTAACATCTTCACCAATGACTTGGATGAAGGAGTGGAGGGCATGCTGATCAAATTTGCAGATGATACCAAATTGGGAGGGGTTGCTAATACACCAGAGGACAGGATCAAATTTCAAAACGACCTTGACAGATTGGAGAGGTGGGGCAAAGTTAACAAAATGAATTTCAACAGAGAGAAATGTAAGGTCCTGTACTTAGGCAGAAAAAATGGAAGGCACAAGTATAGGATGGGGGACGCGTGGCTGGATAGCAGTATGTGTGAAAGGGATCTAGGAGTCTTGATAGATCACAAGATGAACATGGGTCAGCAGTGTGATGCAGCAGCCAAGAAAGTCAATGTGATTCTTGGTTGCATCAATAGGAGTACGGTGTTTAGATCGAGGGAGGTAATGGTACCACCCTATTCTGCATTGGTTACACCTTATTTGGAATCCTGTGTCCAGTTCTGGGCATCTCAATTCAAGAAGGATATCGACAAGCTGGAATGTGTCCAGAGGAGGGCGAGCAAAATGGTGAAGGGTCTGGAAGCCTGAAGAACGGCTTAGGGAGCTGGGTATGTTTAGTCTGCAGAAGAGAAGGTTAAGAGGGGATGTGATAGCCATGTTTAAATATTTGAAGGGATGTCATGTTGAGGAGGGAGCGGGCTTGTTCTCTGCCACTCCAGAGACTAGGACAAGGAGCAATGGATTCAAGCTGCAGGAAAGGAGATTCCACTTGAACCTCAGGAAGAACTTCCTGATGGTCAGAGCTGTCCAGTGGTGGAATATGCTGCCTCGGAGTGTGGTAGAGTCTCCATCTTTGGAGGTTTTTAAGCAGAGGCTGGATGGCCATCTGTTGGGAATGCTTTGATGTGTGTTCTTGCATAGCAGGGGGTTGGACTCGATGGTCCCTGGGGTCTCTTCCAACTCTATGATTCTATGATTCTATGATACAGATGTGTGAGAATTACCCTGGCCTGTACAGACAGACTACCTGTCTGTCTGTCTGTCCATCCGTCCATCCATCCATCCATCCATCTGCAGCGATTGTTTCTGATACCACACATTCATAAGAAAAGTACTGGGACAGAAAAAGCATCATATGAACATCAGCCCTTCCCCTAACAAAATATGCTCATATTTGCCGGCGTGTAAGACGCACCTGTGTATAAGACGCACCCCATTTATTCACTGGCAAATACTATTTGCCAATGTGTAAGACACACCACATAGAAGATGCACCCCATTTTCAAACAGTATTTTTTTGCGGAAAAAGTGAGCCCTACATGCCAGCAAATACAGTAGCTGTAACTCCCACCAAATCCTGAAGTTTTTGGTCATGAGGAGGAGCCTTTTGTGGCCATTTATTCTTTTGTGTAGAGACAAAAGGACAAGGGTATGTGCCTGCATATTTGCAGATATTAAAGTGATCATCCTAAAATTGAATTTCAAATACAGGACATGACAAAAGACCACTGGGCTACCACAATAACCATTGAGATACCACTGATCCACTCCCACATTTTTCCAGATTTGTCCCCTGTTACCCCCATCTCCACTGGTGTCATTAGAGTGTGCTTTGTAACTTTGAAGAAAGAGGGGATTTTTAGATGAAAAACTAACTGTTCCAGAGGTTAGAAAGGTTTTTTTTTAAGTAATATGTTCATCTTTGTAAAAGCAGCTCATTCTCAATACAGTTTTTAAAATAACAAGTTCTTGCACTGTTACTTTTTGTTGTTGAATACAATACATGAATAGTCACTACACAGGTAAATCCAATTAATTCAGTGGTGTTTAGTCAGGACTAACAATAGGATTTGGCTCATGTGAAATGGTTACACTTGTGCAACTCTGCTTATGCAGCCATGAACTGAACATACCTATTGTTCCACAACCAAAAGTACAACTGCATCTATCAGGGGACTTATGATACCAATAGGATGCTGACTATTATGTCACTTTCAAAATGGGGCATTGTATGCACTCGTGATTTAAAAAAGTAACTTTTACCAAAAGAGTAAAATTCTGTAAAGATTATGTACATGCCTGCATAGTTGCTAGCATGACCTTGATCCAGATGGAATCATGGACATATTTCAGAGAATAAAAAAGTGATCTTTAGCTGTATATGATATGTTTAATGTCTTGTGCCTTTTGATCTTACCATGGGCATTTTTCTGACCGAGGGTACCATTTCCAAGTGCTCTAAATTAATCATATGTTTAGACTGTGCCATGACTTGTATTAGACAAGAAGAATTCTGAAAGGAATCTGTGGCTGTATACCATGTGGAATTCAGAATCTTAAATTCCACATCCACATCCAGATGCTTATTTCTAAATATCTAAGGTCCTCTGAATACTACTGATAATATGTACATCAAATTGGAATTCCATTGCAGGGCACTTGCATGCTCAGAGTTGGTACTGAACAAGAGATATTACTTTTATTAAGAAGAAAATATTGAATAAAGTAGAACTGATTCAGCACTCTTAAACCCTAGGGAAAAAACTAAAGCTAAATCAGTAACTGATTTAACTTTAGTGATGTCTTCACTTCATATGGTTTTATATAAATATATGTCAATACCTAGAATCAAAGAAGAGATAGAGTAAAACAATTTAGACAGTTTTTGACTGTACTGTAATCTTAACCAAGTAAATGATCAGCCAAGGAAGGGAGCAGGTGCTGATCTTCTATTCTATTTATAACTTATAGCACTATATTCATTAAATGCAACTGATATTGGAGAGGAGATGCAAAGGGACATGGACTGAGCCATTTATTAAATATTGATGGCTGACTACAGGTTACATTTGATTTGCCAGCTATGTATTCACCTGAGGCATCTGCTCAGTGAATGTGAAGGAATGGGGGTAATGGTGTTCAAAATTCAAATATTTCATCAGGCTTTGTTAACTCTGTAGACTAGGGCTAAGGGAATGGGGATTAGAAGATATTTTCTTTAAGCAAAAAGAGAAGGTTTGCCAATTCAGTTAGTGCAAAAAAATCTAAAAACCATTTTCTAGTGCAAGGCCCCTTCCAGATATTGACCCTTCCAGATGTTGTTGGAATGCAATTCCCATTGACCCTAGACAAAATAGTCAGTGGTGAGGGATACTGGGACATGCAACTCAACAACATCTGGAGGATGACAAGCTGACAAATGGGAAAAGTCCATTTTGCACCTATGATCATGCAGCGCTCCCGTACTTACTGTCATGCAGAAGGGCAAGGAAGCGTTACCGTGCGAAAGTGCCTGGCTGTGCTGTGGAAGGAAGAGGCAAGGCCATTGCCCTTGCTTCCACAGGGAGCTGGTGAGGTATGGAAGGGAGCATTCCTGTCATGGTCCCTTCCCTGTCAGGATGTCATCAGTGGAAATGGCTTAAAACAGAAGCTGAAAGGCATTTCAGCAAGGTAGCACTTATAAAAACTGCAGGTGTTCTACAACAGGGTAAACATGGTTAAGTTACCTAAACAATTTGTCTACAGAGTGTTAACTTGCTAGGAAATTGACTGGGGGGCGGGGCTAATCCATCATTTTGCAATGAAAAAGGCCAGAAAAAGATATATTTAAAGTTAATTGGTATAAAATCTGCAGACACATCTAGAATAAAATAAATGAAGACATCAATATGATAATGATTTTTATTAATGACTCAGTCATTACAAAACAGTTAGCAAACTTGCAGGACTCAGGCTTGATGTTATTATTTAATAAAAGTAAGAACATTTTTCAGAAATGTAGAATATGTAGTAGTGCTTTCAGAATGAAAAAAACCCTTTTTTCATGACTCATGAGATAGTGTATACAGAACGAGAGTTTCTAAAATGACGCCTTTTTCTTGGTGCTGGCCTTCCTTCATTATACTGAAGACAATGTAATTCATTGTTTCTGACTACAGGTCTTGGGGACCACCTAGAAACTAAGCTTGTAGCCAAACTCAAGTAGTGAAAACCAAAGAAGTATAATGATTGATTCTATTTGGTCTTGTTTGTGGATAACATATTATCTTATGACATTTTGAATGGTCTTGGAGTGGCATGTCGCCTAGAAAGCTGAGATGTATATTACCATATAATATAATATAAATCATATATTCTATTCCTATTTACTGCTCTATCCACTTCTCTCCCTTTATGTTTGTTATTATTGCTTGCTGTCAAGTTGGATTTGACTAATGGTAACCCTGTGAATGAGAGACCTTAGTCTTCAACAGCCCTACTCAAGTATTTTAAACTCAAAGCAACTGAGTTACTGAATCAATCCACCTGTAATATGGTCTTCTTCTTTCTTTCTCTACAGCCTTCCACTTTACAGAGCATTATTGTGTGCCATTATCTGTCATTTTCTCTGTGTCTTATAATTGGTAATGTCCTGGGACAGGACTCTGCCCTTTTGTACAATCTGTGCACATCTGTGATGCCATATAAACGAAAGAGCAATAACTCATATTCTAACTCTTTCCCTTGATGCGTTATGGATTACAACTTCTACCATCCATTGCAGTTAATTATCCTGGATGGGCCTGGATGGACTTCCAAAACATCAAGGTATGGTACCAGGTTAGAGAAGGCTGCCATGTGGTCTTTTGATCCATAAGAACTATTTTATGAGCCTCCCAGCACCCTCCCTTTCTTATGTGGGAACAGCACATGATCAGAACAAGGAAAAGAACCTGGCCACATTGACCAAGGGATTCTGGAAGTTGTAGTCCAAAAAATGTAACCCTTCCTGATTCTGGATTTGACAGATCTGACACACTTTAGTTGTAATAAAAACCCTGCTCTTCTGCCACATGATCTTATTTTATGTTTTAAAGAAAATGAAGAAAGAAGAGCAACATGGGGGGGAAAAGAAAATACAAAACCATGAAGGTCACACATGTGATGGTCTTTGGCACTTCCCAGATGAGTTTTTCATGTACAACTTGCTTTTGTTTTTTCAGGAGCCATATAGTTTCACTTGAGCCTGCTGTTAAAGGTTGAGAGGTTTTTATTCTAACACTTCAATCAAAATTTCTGCCCTGCCAGAAGCTTTGGATCAAGAAGATGACAGGCACCCTTTCCATCACCCACAGGCACTGTCTGTAGGCCAAAGGCCTGAAAGGTGAGCTTGTGTTCTAATGTGTACTACAAGTAGGATACAGGACTGAGAGAAAATCTGAGGTAATTAAGGTTTAGAAATTCTCCAAATGTAGAAACTATAACTTGGAAATTTACAAGGTAAACACTATCCCAAATAGCAGAAAAGAAAAACCACTGTATAAACTAGAATG